>CM076577.1:1017842786-1018442786 GCA_034641835.2 Pinus albicaulis | reverse complement strand
AATTTTATTGAATTAGGATTATAATAAATATATAAAATAAATTAATAAATATATAAAAATTAGAAAACTTTGGTCAGCTCTTTTCTAGATAGCTACTTCTACCTATATTAATGGTCTTATTCTTTTTCTCAATTTCTTCATTCAAGAAAGTCCTGATGATGGATCCCCATTGGGATTCGAAACGTCGACACTCATTCTGTAGCAATGTGGATAATCTGGGAAGTTTTTTAAAAAATCATCACCACATGAGTTTAAAATCCAAAATAAATAGGCATTTGAGCCTCATTGTAACAAAATTTAGAGGCATGTATTTGCCACATCTCTTCTCATAGATAAGCTACCATCGCCCGAGCTAATTTATTTCGATTTTGTCTCTAGGCATATTTCAATTATTTGACATTAATGAAATGAAGTTTTATTTTCTGCATCATCTATGCATTTATGTTTATTTCTATAGTCTATTGCATTCATGCATAAGTCTAGATCAATGGTACCAGAGAAGTATGCACTTTCTTGATCTTTTTTTTCATGTCCCCAAAAAGATCAAGGTATTTTTTTTATCAAAATATTTTCCAAGGAGGCCTTCGAGAAACAAAGGAACGCGATGATGGGAATTTTCTTCTAGATCCTTCGACGATTACCCACCAGTGACAAATCTTCATCCAAAAAGCACTATGGAGGTGACACTCCCTTTAAGGTACAAGTAAAATTTGACATTCCAACATTTGAAGGCCAGATAGATGCAGATGACATAGATAAATGGTTAAATCTGTTGGAAGGTTATTTTTCTGTTCATGATTTTTCAATAGGGAAAAGATTACTTTTTCACTCTTGAAATTCGCCCCCCGCGTCAAGGATTGGTGGGAAACCTACTGTGAGGAGAAGGACCAGGGGTAACCCTCACTATTCTTAGTTGCACCCACTTGGAACTATTTTCGAGACACCATCAAGGAACACTATTACCCTATCATGAGGTATGACGAAAATTATATAAAATGGACTGAGCTATGACAATAGAGGGACTAAGATGTGCATGAGATGAAAAATATTTTCCATGCCCTGAGCACAAAGCTAGGTATCAAATATTCTGAGAAACATGTGGTTCTCAAGTACCATGGTTGTTTGAAAAAATACATTCAAGATGAAATGGAGTTCATGGACATGTCCTCGCTTACTGCATCATATCAATATGTTGCCGAATTTGAGCAGAAATTCAAGCAAAATTAGCGAGACTTTGGATCTGCGAACCAAAAGTAGAAGAAAGGTGCCCCCAAGTCATAGAGAAAAGGCTAGAGTCCAACTAGGACCCTTGAGGGAAACTCCTCAAAGCCGTAAGCCAAGGGTGATGGGAAGGAAAATAATGACATTGAGAAGTTGTGTGAGTTCCATAAAATATCCACTCACAACATGAATGAATGTCCCGCAAAGCAGGCGCTCTTGGTCGAGCTGAGAGACTTAGAGGCAGATGATTATTCTAAGTTTGAGCTAGAACCCAATAAAGGAATCGATAAGGGTAAGCACGTCATTGAAGCACAACCCACTACGATGGTAGCCACCACCAAGATCCAAAAGGCGGAACCCAAAGATCTAGAGGAGGGGGAGCACCTCTTTCACTCGCAAATGTGGGTGAAGTGCTCGTCGCTATATTTTTATTTTTCAAATCCATTAGTTTTGACCCAATTGGAGATTGTGCTATTTTGGTTGAATTTCCCTTATCTTCTTTTGCTAGTGACCCCTTCCAAAATTTCTAAGGTAAGCAGGTTTTTGTCTTTTTGACCCCATTGTATATTTTATTATGTCCTTACCTTCCCAAGGCTTTAAGCCTTCACCCCTATTTTTAAAATGTTGATAACATAGTCTTGCTTTCCATACTTCCTCATCCATTTTTTAGGATTTTCAAACTCAATCCTTTCCTTGTAAGGGATTATTAGGAAGTTGAAAAATTTATGTACCTTGGATCTTTCCTCTTTAATATAAGGGACTTGTTCTAGAAAATTGGTGAATATAGCCATGAGATATTCCATAGTTAAATATCCCATCCTTAAATCATGGAACTCCTTTGTTCTATCATCATAATATCATTCATTTAGGTATCAAGACTTAAACTATTTCTAGAATTCCTGTAATGACACTATATTTTGTTCCAAGGTATGTATATTTTTGACCTCTTCCCGCTATAGATCAAAATTTCCTTGCAGCTAATAAATGGACATAATGGCCTTCATATTTATCTAATACTCATAAAATTGAAGATAATTGGCCATGTTGAGGAGCTAAGCCTCTACATCCTCCTCCATTTTCCAACAAAAGTAGAGGGTTTTATTTTTATGAACTCTCGTTGTAGCTCCATGTTCTTCTTCCTTTTTAGTTTTTTTAGGTATGTTTTGTCTAAATCATATATACTTCCATAATTTTCAGATTCCATCTCTCTATTATTCCTTTTAATTTCTTCTATCTCTATTGTTTTATGGTTATACTTTTCAGTTAATTCCTCGATACTCCTTTCCTTTTCTTCACTTGCTTTTAGAAAACATTCATTCCTCATTCTCTGATGGGCTAACTGCTATTGTAGACCTCTAATAATATCCATTAACTATTTTTTTTGTGGGGTGTTTCCTTCCCCCAAATCTACATACATTGCCTCTCTTTCTACTATAGGTGGAGCATAGGGGGAGTGGGTCCATCAACCATTCTACAACCTGTTTTACTTGACTACCTTATGATCAACATAAATATTACTATTATTTCAATATTTAAATGAAATTTTGAATTCTGCACTTATTTACATAATTGTGTGATGGTTCCCTTTAGTCCCAGTTTTGAAACTAGGGCTATGATACCATCTATCACAAACCTGATTCCCACATTTTTTTTTTAATATTATAATTATCATTTTTCTATTATAGTTATATGAAAATCCTTCATCTCTAAGGTTTTATGTACCTTATGTGTCTCTAAGGTTTTTCATGTTTTTCTTATGTACTATATGGAGGTTGCTTAAGCATCCTACTTAGGCTTTGAAAATTTATAGAGTCCACTAATTCAATTCAATAAAACTTCCTGCAAACTAAATAATATTATCATCCTCCTTTCTTCTATGTTAATAGTCTCATTTAAGAATCTAGCTAAGATTTTTTATGTTCCTATACACTTTGTGCCTAGGAAAGGGAAAAATTGAAATGACGCCACCATAACCCTACTGGAATTTCATATTGATAATTAAAATGTTATTAAGGATATAAATTCCAAAATTCCAAGTGGCATTTAGAAACTTGAAGGTAGGTTATTGATTCCATTGAACTTGTTAAAATTTTCCACAACCTCCCAGTTCATGCGCTCTTCATGTGACCTTTAGTATTGCATTGGTGTCTACGATTGGGATTGAGGTATCAAAAATACAAGGGTGAGGATTTATCCCTCTATCCCTCACCTATTCATTTTTTTTGCATTTTTACTCATTCATGGTTTTAAGCATGGTGGGAGGTCTTTTATCTATCGAGCATAGCTTTGGAAAAATTCTAGGTACACCGATAGCTGGAATCTTCTTATAGGGTTGCTGGTGCTCTAACACTTCTCCTCTTATCACAATGACAACTAGTAATATTCCGACCCTTTATCTTGGAACTTAATTTATGATTTTCCTACATGTATTATAATTGACCTTATAAATTTATTTTTCTAGTTTCTAGGTGTTAGGCATTCTGGGTCTGTTGGCCTTGGCAATTTCCGTTTTTGTTTCAAAGTTTCCTAGCTTGTTTTTCCAATTATGTATACTAGCATAAATCCTTCCCTATTTACATTCGGATGCCTCCATAATAAAATTGGATTATGGAGTAGAAATATTTATTATTCATTGTGTAATTCCAAACTTTGTGATATGGTTAGTGCGACAATGAAATATGAGCAACATATGTTTAATTTTTTCTTTTTCTATGTCTTGTATCTAGTCATTAACTTATCGTTCGAATTCTTGGGGTCATTTTCTCATTGAATTCATGGCCCATAGGGTAATTAATTTTACACATAGGTAAGATTTAACTTCTGATGGAGTTGGACTTTGCTTGAAAAATGAATTAGGAAATTGGGTCAAAGAGTTTGACAAAACTATCTCGTTTTTTTTTTTTTTGTCCAGGGGTTATAAAATGTTTAGTAAGCTCGTCCCTCAATTTTTTTTGAATATTTTTCCATAATTTATCACCCTTATGCTCTATATTATGTTCTTTACATTCTTCCTTTATGGTCTCTAGTATAATGGTATGAGGTGGTTCTATGTCCGATACTAACAACGTTATATAAATTTTCACAAGAGTCATCACTAGAGGTCTCCAATATTCAGGTAAAATATCATTTTATTATTATTATTTTTATATTCTATACAAATTTATAGTATTATCTTGAGCATAGTGCCCTATTCTATAATACCGAGTCTAGGTAACATGTGAATAGATTAATTTAGCTTCGTGTTTACTCGACAAGATTCCACGACTAATAATCACTCTCCATTTATACAAGTTGGTATCCAAAGCAATCATCTTATTGTTTATGATGTAGAATTAAAAAGAATATTCAATGCATCTTTCTTTGTATAGTTTCTAGTTTTATTTGGGTTATGCCCTGGAGGGTTGATAGAGTATGATGCAAATTTGATGATGCAAATTTGTTTATCAAGAAAGTTGGAAAAACAATTTTATACCTTATGGTGTATGTAGATGATCTTTTGATGACAGGGAATATTGAAACTATATTGCATTTATAAAAAAGGTTTTGAGGAATGGTTTTGAAATCACTGATTTGGGTTATGTTCAATACTATCTTGGTATTGAAGTAACTCAACATCTTAAGTTTATATTCCTCTATCAGAAGAAGTACATTGAAGATCTATTGAACATATTTTGCATGGCTGAGTGAAATCCTTTAACTACTACAAGAGAACATAACTTGAAGCTCACATCCATTGAAGGAGAAAAATTTGAGGATGCAACAAAGTATAGAAATCTTGTAGGAAGTCTCAACTACCTGAATACTACCACACCAAACATTTCATTTGTTGTTTGAATCCTATCCAGCGTTATGAAAAAACCTTGTGAGGGACATTGGTCTATTGCAAAAAGAATTATAAAGTACTTTAAGGGGACTCAAGAATTTTGAATCAAGTATACACAAGTGGGCGACTTCAAATTTATTGGATACTCTGACTAAGAATTTTATTCAGACAAAGAAATTTGGGTATCTAATTCGGGTTATACTATGAGTCTTGGATCAGAAGTTGTCTCTTGGAGATCATAGAAACAATTAGTTCCAACGGATTCCACAACTAAGGCAGAATATGTGGTAGCAACATAAGAAACAAAGGAGATTGTGTGGCTTAGGAAAATTCTAGAATATTTGCAGATGAAACAAGTGCATTCAACTCCACTCATGATTGAAAACACTTATACAATAAATTTGGCCAAGAACCTAAAGTTCCATGATCGAACGAATCACATCAATAAATAATACCATATGAATCGACATCATGTTGAGGCCAAGACAATCCATCTACGCCATTTTTCCACAAATGAGTAGATTGTAGACATCTTCACCAAAGCATTTGGAAGAAAAAAGTTCGAAAGATTCAGAACGCTGCTTTAACTCACCAACATCCCTTCAGATTAATTGGGGGGGAATGTTGGCAACTAATCCTATGGATTGGGTGAAATTGTAAAATAGTGTAAACATAAATAAGGAGAGGTAGAAGATGAAGAGAAACTGGGAGATGAATCCAAAGAGTCTCTCCCTCCATGTATATACTTGTGTGCATCTTTAATGAAAAATAAATTTTATTTTGGTGGAGTTACCTCTTGACCTAACACCCATATCCATACCAAGGGTTTATCTCAACTCTTACGTGGTGCATACATAAGCGTATCGTTGGGTTCGTATGAGAAAGTAGATTGTCCCTTCTATGGTTACTTTGCAATTTCCCCCTTCCTTGCATGTGTAATGTCCATTAAGCTTCATATTTCTCTGTTTTTTTTAGCTGTTAATTAAATTTTAGCACCCACCAACTTATATAATTGGTTATAAAACTTACATATCTTTATCCATTTTATGGTTTCATAATACTAATAAAAATTTCTTTCTTTCTAATGAACAATAATAGAGTATTACTCTTCCTAGGTCTAAAAAATAGAAACAATGTACTGATTCATGGGTGTTCTAACTATCTCCCTGTCCGCTTTCCACGAAAAAGTAGTCTTAGGTTCACTATGAGATTTTTCTTGTATCCTTGTAGCCTTAATTATAGTATACCCCTCCATCTATCTTTTGATACCATATGTTTCAAGAAATTATATGAGATTACATTCTATATTATAATTTTTAGCATAGCTACTATCCAACTTCATAGGAATATTAACAATTTATACATTTAAGATAACCACACACACATTTATAAGCTTGACCCACAATATTCATTCAATTAAGAAATTTTACTTAATGAAGTTTCCAACCAAATCCAACACATAAATGAATTCATAAACAATTATTTGTATTTATTTCAGCAACTTAACATGCATAAAAAACACATAATAAGAACAAATGAATATACACATATTTAATAATAATATCTGCTACTGAAATCCTCTTGGGAAACACACTTTCCTCCCGACCATGAACTAAATCTATTAGTTCCCCCCAAGTTGAGGTATGCTTTCCAAGGAAATCAATGATCCCATTGATTCCTGAATGGTATCTTCTATAATCTCTCTTCCCAATGGATTTCCTTAGCAGAGTCCTTCCTTTTTGGGTCTGCCAACTCACTTCCTAGGATTTATTCATTTTCTTTGTTGAAAAAGGTGTTTTTTCCCTTTTCTTTAAAGCCTGCCTTTTTCTCCCACAATGCTTTATTCCACCCATACTTAGCGTCTTTCTCTAGCTAAATGATTTTATAGATATTTCTCTCCCATCTTATTAAATCTTATCTATTTCCTCCTAGGGATTTTTAAGGTACCTTTTTAGGGAATACTTCTTTTGACCTCATCCATCAATGATGGTTTCCAAATTTTGTCAAGAATATATTTACTCTAGTGTTTCTTTCCCAATTAGTTTCCAACTTTATATTAATTTATAAAAATCTATTTATTACATTACAATAACTTTATTTTTCACATTCATTTCAACCTAATCATGTTGTTCCAACCATCAAGCCTAAAAATAGTCTAGTCTAAGAATAACGATATATTAACATAGAGAACAAAGGGGTATTACAACAATTATTAATGCATACGAGCTAACATCAAACTCAAATCATCAATTTGTTGAGTTGTAAGACTTAAAAAAGAAGGTAATCATCATCCTATGTAATTACTACTATCATTAAGTTAATAGAACCATATAGTTAATTAATTTACTAACACTAATGTATCTTGATCCAACTTATTATTACCTTCAAGAACTCTTAGTCATAAATATGCTTCGTTTAAACAATTCTTCATTTTCACAATAATTTTAGTTTCATACATACAATTTTTTCATGCATAAAAGTATAATAAAATATTAATTAATGTGTAAATTTCAATAACAGTTAAGGTAGGAAACCAAACATTTTCAATTTCCCAGAGTGTATTGTTACCAACATACCAACGCAGGAAGTAAATACCATAATAACTTGTTTACAACTTGTAGTAATCATTAATCAAACAAATTCATGCATACGAGTATTAATCGTTAGTAATGCAACACTAAATATTTAATTCTACCAACCATATTAATACAACCTTGACAAAACTCAATCAGGAAATAGCTTATTATAGTGAAGTCTCACTACTCGACTCATTGTTTATTTTTAACATCTAAAGGGGTTCTTTCTATTTCTTTTAAAACATCCTATTGTCCTCTTCAAGGACAACACCTCCCACCTTTTACAGTCATGCATTTGTTTCACACATAATCAATATAATATGCATTCATCCTTTACAAGTAGTGCATAATAACTTTATTTATGTTCATTAAGTGTATCATTAATGTTGTCATATATGCAAAGGTTGGTAGTGAATTCTCACTTTCACTAGTGAGTGCTCATGATTGTTCATAGGTGCACACAAGTTTTTATTTACTTTTATCCTCATCATGATTAAAATGTCATGAGAATTTTGCAAAAAACTTTATCACTTATTACTCCTCAATGTGGTTATAAATATGCATCATGCATCTCATTTCAGAAATATTCAACTGCATATATCAATATGTAATTCATTTGAATCACACTTGAGCTATTTCCCACTAGTATTGTGCCTCAACTTATTTTTCGCTTCCCAATTCCCAAAGTTTCGAGTACTCGAACCCTCCCTCGGCTATTGTACAACTTGTAACATCCCCTAGTAATCTCACATGAAAATTCATGGATTTATGATTTTTTTACACAATTTACCCACATGTAACTATCCAAATTACTATTCTAGATTCCTAATTAACCATTAGATACAATATTCATCATTATATAGAGTAACTTTAGTAAAGGATAATAAGTTACATAACCATTAACGACCATTATTGTAACACATTAACATAAAATTTCTTATGTAACATTGCATCATTTTCATGACTTATTTAACTAGATTAGTTAATCACATACTTGATATTATAAGCATCATCTCATGCAAGTAATCCACATAATAAAATTTGCACAATATGAAACCACGTTATTGGACACCTATATACCCTTAAAACTCGTAGGGTGAAAACAAACAAACATTTCATTTTATTATCAAAGTCTTCTGAGGGTGTTCACCCCCCACTTAATTGCTTATAAGGGAGTCCATCCCCTAACCACTGCCATAAAATATTACAAGGAAACATCATTTAAATAAAACATATCTAGCTAAAAGCTATTAGAATAATCATAATATCATTTATCCACAAATGTTCAATACTTATATCTTTGTGGCCTGGTTGTTCCATTAGTGGACAATCTTACAACTCGCACTCATCTACATGGGTCATTAATTCTTTACCTCCCACAATGTTAAACATAATTTATCCTTTGCAAAAGTCACCATCATTTCCTACCATTGATGTCGTCAACATACTTTGATATCATGATTATATAAAGTATTAATAAACCAATGATCAATCTTTAATAGTGTTTTTTCAACATCTATTCATGTGCATAAGTGAAATGTAAATATAATATTGTAACATGCTTCTTCTAATAGCAATTATCATGCATTAATTATAAGCAAATAATTATAAAGGCATGTTAAAATAAATACCACATTACTATGATCCTTCTTTCACAAGCACACATTCTTTTCCAATAGAAAACCATTTTAACAATCCATTTTATTTTAAATGATACTAACATCTTCACTTTGATTATCGTGCATGCAATTAGATAAAACTTATTAAATAAAGTTAGCCCCTCAACTTTTTCTTTGTGCGTGTAACTAATAAATATTTCTAATACAATAGATACTATTATTATTATTATTATTATGCAAATGCATCTCCCTTTTCCAAAAGAATCTTTTACAAGATAGAGCTATTTACAAAGTATTTGTACATGCAAATACATTCTCTCTTGTAACGTCTCTCGTTTAACAAATTTTTTTTTTTTCATAGGGACACCCCTATTTAACTCATCATTTCCTCATTAGAATTATGGTTTATTACTTTAACTATTAAAGTCAATATATTCCCCTTTAAATATTTGGTGCATGTCTTACCTACATCTAGAGTTAAGAGGATAGACCATAGTCTATGTAGACTTCTTCATTTTTACAAAGGAGCATTTGAGATTTATACTTCCACCCCATTATATAATCCCCTCTTTTCTTTTTTTATAAACTACAAACTTCCCTCTTTATAATTGTTTCTTCTCATCTCATAATAAATGGAGAGTGTATTAAATCGATTCCCCTTATCTCTATATAAAAAACTTGAATACAGTCACTCAAAAAGATTAATATAATTTATATGTATGAAATCCCTAAAGGAACTATTCCCCTCTTGACTTTATTTCAGATACCCTTAGGGTTCTAGTTCAAAATTAATGTAATTCGGTTGTAACCAAACGGAATCCAACCCCAATTCAATGAAATAACAGTGTAGGCACACAACTCTATGTAACATTATGAATCCATCGTGAGTTGCCCCAAATCGTACCTCGGTGTGGTGAAATTTAATATGTTAATAAATGTTTCGGTAATAGCTCAGTTTCGTTTCTCATTTTGAAATCTTACTATCATCCTTAATGAATTTTGGAAGATTAAGTGATACGATTCATTACTTTTTTTCTAGCCCTCCAGGTGTTTTTACCTTGCATTTATTTCGTCATGTAGTGAATTGTACTGATGGGATTCTCAGCCTGGTTGCTATAACTCTACCTAGGTTCTTGCGACGTCCCATATCGATTTAAAAATTTTAGTTGGGCATCTTCCTCCACGTGGACGGTGGATATGATGAACGATTTAGGGTTTCTCGAAGGTATATCAGCTAACTTCTCACTTTGAAACTTAATTTCTCTTGTTCCATTTCTGTAGTTGTTTTTTGCGTCTCCCCTTCTCCTCAACCGAGAGCGACTTCCCCATTCTTCAAATGATGTCTCTATAGGACCGTGTTCATGAATACTAGGTAATCTCAATGCATCAATTCCAAACTTCTAATGTCTCATTGATTTGTTGCTTATTACAGTTCCATAAAGAATAGAAATGTTCCATTTTTTCACTGTTATTTGTTTTGAAATTAATTATGAGTTAAATTTTCTAATTCGTATTTCAATGGTGATAAATTCGTGAGATCCGAAGTCCTTTCTGCATAGTTTATAAGGATAGGGAAAATTTTTATCTTCCTTTTCGTCATGGTATATGGAGAAATGGTTCTATGTATAATTACAGTGGTTAATGTATCATAACTTTCACAATTTTATGCTTTCCTAAATCTCCTACATATCGTTCAGTATTGGAAAATGTTAATTCTTATCATTTCTTCTATTTCGGTTTACCTCTGGTGGTGGTAAAGAACTGGTTCAGATAATTTTTGGTCTGCGCCCAATGTGCTTGAGTTCTAACTCAACTCCATCCCATGGAGATGTCTGATCATACTGCCTACCAGGTTCAATTTTATTTCTTATCCACTGTTTTGATTCTAGTGATAAAATTAGTTTACTGTAGTCCTGTAAGCTTTTTCTATTGAAGTCTTGCCGATTTATATACCATTTCAATATGTGAAATGTAGGTGGTTTGGCAATAAGAATTGAAAACTCTAAAGGTACTCTCCCTTCATTATTTTAAAATTGATACTGTGTTACTATGTATTCCAATACCTATCTTCTTGTTATATCTACCAACCTGTTTGGTTATTTAACTAGTTTTCATCTGATGCTTGCAGCTATATCCTAGACCCTAGCTCATTCTCGAGTTTAATAGAAATCATTCTGTCCTACCAAACCCTTGTTGACATACTTTGCGATTTTGCACAGGTCAGTATCCTCATACTCACGGCCCTCTTGAGACCACAACCATGATGTCGAGAGTTCGTCTTAGGCTTGTTTTTTTTTTTCTTTTTTTCCATTGAGACGAATATTTGCAGTTCACTTTTTTTAAATAATTTTTAATAATTTTTATCGAAGGTGGAATGGTATTGCTACCACCTGGACTGTAAATTATTTCCGCACTATTTGATTTCCATACAGATCGCTGAAATTTGTAAATTGTTCCTATGTGCATATATGAATTATTGCTATGTTGAAGTTTTATCTATGGATAACTTCGAATACTCTTACTTCCTTACTATAGTATCTAACTGTTATAAATTTGGCAATATCAATTTCGAATTTCTTATATATAAAATATATATTCATGAAATAAAATCTGAGTCTTTATTTATACTAAAGAGAGGTACAATGTTTGTATAGATTAAGAGTAGTGTTAACTTTCTTTAATAATTTCCATGCGGTTAGCAGCTTTCCTACTGTGGATTATGTACTGATATAATTTTATGAATTTGTTTTTTATTTGTCTAAATATTACTATTTTATATTTACAAAATGAAGAATTTCAAATATATATATATATACCACCATATTTTTCTTCTCTTTCTTCAGTAGTTTGTTTAGTTATTGCAATAGGGAAAATTCTATTTCTATACATAACAATTGAATAGTGTTTCAAGATTGTTATATAAGGATTATGTTTGTTTATTATTACTTTTAATCCTTGCTATCTATATAGTTTTCAAGAAAGTTCCGTTAAAGAAAACAGAGGATGGAATTTCTAAAATGGAGTAAGATATACGAGTCGGTAATATCTGCATGTTATATCCAGCATAAAGAGATAGTTTCTAACTGTTCTTACTTTACCATTTATATTATCTATTATGTTTAAAATTCACAGGTTTTTTTGTATCAGTACTCTAAAATTATTATCTTACCTTGATTGTTTAATTCTGTACCATTTAATGAATCTTCATGACAGAAACTAAATTTCTCAAATAGATGTACATTTTATTCACATAGTTAATTTCTATTTTCATTAGAATTTCCTTTTCTCAAGCAAGGAGGCAGAATTTTAATAATACCTATGGTACTACCATTTTTGTAATTAAATTTAATAACTTCTACAGAGTACCTATCCCCAGATCCAAACCTCTCACTGGTTTCGACATTCTGGGCGATGGTTCCTGCAAGATTTCCCTTATGCTACTATACAAAATTAAAGAGTCTCTACTCTAATAAATTTTGTTAAATGCATGTGAGTCTGAAAACTCAATGTACACTAACTTATGCAGAATTAAATTTCCAATCCATCTACACCATACTCATCTTCATATGAATGAAAATCGAATAATTCTGAGTGCATACCAGTTGATTTATTTTTTAACTAGTCCTCCCAACAATAGAGTTCTCTATCTCCCGAGCTCACCCCCAAGCTGAGATCTTCCAGTCATAGACCAACCTCTGTCTGTCCTGGAGTAGATTACTTAAGCCATGCCTTCCCCAAGCCTGTTTCTAAATTTTGCGTCTAGAATTTCCAGGATGCTTTCTTCCTGTTTTTTCCTAGGCTGCCCTCATTGGGGTCCTTTAAAGCTGTCTTTTTAGCTTTTCTAGATTTTCCACCTCTTCCCAATTACTTTCCTCTTCATTGGGGAATTAGATTTTTCTCTCCCTATCTAATTTAGAAATATTCCTTTCAAGGTTTTTCTGAAAGGTTTTTTGGAAAGTCTTACCTAGTCCATATCCTCATGGATCAGATTTATGATCTCCAATCTCTTCTAGTCATAGTGCACACATAATTATTCTATTCATTTCTCATTAATAAATAACTAAATAAAATGCACACAATGTTTCTCCATTGGGCTCCACTTTCCCCTTTGGATTTTGTTCAAATTTCAATTTAAAAAGCATAGAACTTGGTGTGTTACACATTCCCCCTCTAAAACAAACACCGTCCTCGGTGTTGTCAACAGAATTTAAACAGTTCATGTTGAAAATAAAAATGGATATTTTTCCATCATCTCAGTTTCTCTTTCCCATGTATCTTCTTCAGTGGTAAATTGTTTCCATTACATTTTCACTCTGGCTACTATTCTATTTCGCAGCTCAATTTCTTCCCGCTCTAAGATTTGAAGCGGATCAGGAAGGAATTCTCCTTCTTGTTCCACCTGAATCACATGCCAATCAACAATCTGAGTAGCATCATGTACATATTTTTTTAATAGAGAAACATGAAACACATCATGAACCTTAACATGGAGGGGTAAGGCCAGTTTATAAGCCACTAGTCCCACCCTTTCTAAGACTTCAAAAGGCCCACAATATCTAGGAGCCAGTTTTGCACAACTTCCAATATGAAAAGTGCTCTTTTTGGGATTAATTCGTAGATATACATGGTCGCCCACATTGAAATCTCGGTGAAATCTCTTCTTTTCGGCATAACTTCTCTGTCGATCTTGAGCTGTCTTGATGTTTTTCTGTATTTGTTTGACAATCCTTTCCATTTCTTGCAGAGCATCTGGCCCAAGTACTAACTTGTCTTCAGGTTGGCTCCAACTTAAAGGAGTGTGGCACTTTCTTCCATAGAGTGATTCAAATGGACTCATCTTGATGGAATATTGGTAGCTGTTGTTATAATAAAATTCAACTAAATGTAAATAGTCTTCCCACTTAGTTGGCCTATCCATCACATACATTCTGAGCATATATTCCAGTATTTGATTGGTTCTCTCTATTTTACCATCTGTCTAGGGGTGATAGGCAGTACTAAAATTCAATTTAGTGCCCATGCCTCCAAATAGACTCTTCCAAAATGTTGCTGTGAACTTAGCATCTCTATCTGAAATAATAATTTTAGGAACCCTGTGTAGCCTTACAATTTCCTTTCATGAACACATTTTCTACTTGGGCTGTCCTAAAAGTTGATTGCACAGGTATGAAATGTGCAGCCTTTGTTAAACTATCTACCACTACCATTACTGAGTCATGCTGGTACTTTGTTCGGGGTATTCCTGGTTATAAAATCCATAGAAACAGTGTCCCATTTCCATTTTGCAATTGGTAATGGGTTTAAAAGGCTAACTGGATGCTGATGTTCAACTTTAACTAGTTGACATTCTATGCATCTGGCTAAGTAGTTGGCTACGTATTTTTTCATCCCTGGCCAAAATAATTTCTTTTTCAAGGCTGTAAGTAGTTTCTGATATCTAGGGTGTCCTGAATAAGGTTGTTTATGATATTCATCTAGGATTTCCTTTTTCAAAGAGTCTACATTGGGGATATACAATCTTTCTCTATAACAAATCAGTCCGTTCTGATTTTGTGTATACCCTTTTGTTTCTTTTTTCAGCATTTGGATTTGCAGTTTCTCATAGTTGGGATCTTGATTTGCTACCCTTTTTACTAATCCTTCTAAGTCAAAACTCGCACTACTCCTAGTATTACTTATGTTTTGGCAAGCATTCCTGCTTAGAGCATCAATAATTTTGTTTTCTTTTCCTTTGATCTGTTTTATTTCCATATCAAATTCACTCAGAAAGGACAAACATTTGGCTTGTTGAGCATTAAAATCTATTTGAGTGAAGAAATACTTTATATTGATGTGATCTGTCATCAAAATAAATTTCTTCCCTAAAATATAGTGTCGCCACATTTTGAGTGCATGAATTACAATAGCCAACTCAAGATCATACACATTGTAATTATGTTCATGTTTCTTAAGTTTTCTAGATTCATAAGCAATAACATAATTCTCTTGCAAAAATACTCTGACTAATCCCTCTCCACACGCATCAGTACACACAACAAACTCCTTATCAGGATCTCCAATCTTTAGAATAGGTACTGTAGTAAGTTTTAATTTTATTTGTTCAAAGCTATCTTGGCATTTTTCAGTCCACACAAATTTTGTACCTTTCCTCTGTAATGAAGTTATAGGATAGGCTAATGCATAAAATATTTCTACAAACCTTCGGTAGTACCCCGCAATCTCCATAAATGATCTTACTGATGACACATCAGTAGGTATAGGCCATTCTCTAATTGAATTTATCTTTTCAGGATCAAAAACCAATCCTTGTTCTGATATTATATGCCCCAAATAATGAATTTTATCTTTATAAAATTCACATTTACTAAAATTTTCATACAACTGATTCTATTTAAGAGTTTGCAACACGATTCTAAGGTGTTCTTTATGCTCTGTCTCACTCTTTGAATAGATTATAATATCATCGACAAATACTAGTATGAATTTGTCTAAGTATTTATTCAGGACGCTATTAATTAAACACATAAAAGTGGCAGGAGAATTTGTCAAATCAAAAGGTAGGACTACAAATTCGTAGTGACCATACCTGGTTCGAAAGGCAGTTTTATTGACATCTTCCTCCTTAATTCTGAGTTGGTGATAACCAGTTCTTAAGTCAATCTTAGAGAACACTGAAGCTCCTCTAACTTGATAAAAAAGGTCATCTATTCTAGGTAATGGGTACCTGTTTTTGATAGTCAACTTATTCAGTTGACGATAATCAATACACATTCTGAAGGTACCAGAAGAGTTTATCCCCCAAGGGGATAAACTCGGTCTGATATAACCTTTATCCAATAGTTCTTGCAATTTCATCTTTAACTCCATTAGTTCAGGGGGGCTCATCCGGTAAGGGGCTCTAGAAATTGGTGTTTCCCCTAGCACTAAATCGATTGTAAAATCGATTTGTCTCTTGGGGGAAGATGAGGAATCTCATCTGGAAATACTTCTTTAAATTCTCTGATTACTGGTAAAGTGTCTAACATGTTTTTATCTAGTTTCTGTTCTAATTCTTCAACATGTACAGCATATACTTGATACCCCTTTCTAGCAGTTCTTTTTAATTGAAGGGCGGAGATCTGTCTTACTAAAATAGGTTTTGTTTTTCCCTTTAGTATGAATGGTTTTCCTTCAGCATCTATGCAATGCAAATTTTTGTCCCAACAATTAATCATGGCACTTTTCTTTTCTAACCAGTCCATTCCTATCAGTGAATCATAGGAACCCAATGGAAAAATGTTTAAATTTACTTCTGTCTGATAATAATTCAATTTAATAGTTGTTTGAGGTAGCTTATGAGTTAACTTGCGTTTGGTTCCGGTGGCTAACTGGACCAACCAAGACTGTTGAAACTTTTCTATTATGAGTTTACATTTTTATACAATTTGTGGACCAATATAACTGAACGAAGCACCCATATAAATTAAAAATATAACATATTGATCAGCAATCTTACCTTTCATATCGACCATAGTAGACTGGTGTTCCACTTGTCAGTTCTCAAAGGCTGCATTGATAGTGGGGATGTTCCTTGCTACGTCATTTACTGTGGTATCTTCTCTATCTCTTAGAACCGAATGAATATTTCGGTGTGGACAGTCCCTCAAAATATGAGGTTCTCCACAACCCCAACACTTCAATGGTTCCCGCATTCTCACAATTCCTTCCTTCTTATTATTTCCATTTAGTGGTTTGGAGCTAGTTTGAGATTGAGCAGTTTGGTTGTCATTTGTTTTATTAAATTTCTTTCTCTGATGGTTTCTTCCAAAAATTTTCAAGTAGGCTTGTTTTTTTTTCCTTCCACTGGAATCACCTTTATTTGACCAATTTTTTCCCTACTCCATCTTACCCCGAAACTGCTGGTAGCATAATCTGGCTTTCCTCACCACTTCATCCATTTTCTTTGGATTATCAAACTCTATTTTATCCTTGTACATAGTAGGCAAACAATTCATGAATCTTTGTACTTTTTCTTTCTCCTCCTGAATATAAGGAACATATCGTAACAGATTTCTGAAATTGGTGAAAAAATCATCTATGGTGAGTTGTCCCAATCTGAGTTCATGAAACTCTTTTTCTTTGTCATCATAATAGCATTCGTTCAAATACCGGTTTTTAAACTTGACTTTAAAATCTTCCCAAGTCATTGTTTTCTCATCAATGGCATGAACCATTTTTGTTTCTTCCCACCACAAGGTAGCCTTAACTTGTAGATGGTAGATGGCTAATCTAGCCCTCATATTGCTTTCATACTCGTAGACCTGAAAGTACTTAATCATATTCAGCAACCATGCCTCAGCATCCTCCTCCTTCTCTCCATCATAGGAGGGAGGTTTTATTTTCCGAAATTCACCCTGTAATTCCTTCTTCTATCTAGACTGCTATCTAGTGGTGTCATCTTCCTTAGATTCCTCTGAGAGATTGAATCTGTCTTTTCTCTTCCTCCCGAAACCTTCACCTTCTTGGCTATTCTGCGAATTTAGTTCTCTTATAAGTTTTTGCTACTCCTCACTGGCTAAAGATAGCCTGTCATTTTGACTTTTGATCTGAGCCATATCTCGTTGCATCCTATGCAACATAGCAGTTAAAGGAGCATTGGGATCTAGTGTGTTCTCTCCCCCACCTAGATCAACATAAAAATCATCTCCTTCAGACATGATTTTGCAGCTGTTCTTTTTAGTACTTTATCATTGTATAACAAAACAATATCAACAATATTTTTAATATCATAAATTTATTACAGCATATAATTCCTCTATGAGCACATAAATTGCCCAATTTTTCTCAACTTGGGTTCTGATACCATTTTTAATGTCTCTCGTTTAACAATATATATATATATATATATATATATATATTTCATAGGGGCACCCCTATTTAACTCATCATTTCCTCATTATTATTATGGTTTATTACTTTAACTATAAAATTCAACATATTCCCCTTTAAATATTTGGTGCATGTCTTACCTATATCTAGAGTTAAGAGGATAGACCATAGTCTATGTAGAATTATTCAATTTTACAAAGGAGCATTTGAGATTTATACTTCCACCCCATTATGTAATCCCCCCCCCCTTTTTTTTTATAAACTACAAACTTCCCTCTATATAATTGTTTCTTCTCATCTCATACTAAATGGAGAGTCTATTAAATCGATTCCCCTTATCTCTATATAAAAAAATTTAATACAGTCTCTCAAAAAGATTAATATACTTTATATGTATGAAATCCCTAAAGGAACTATTCCCCTCTCGACTTTATTTCAGATACCCTTATGGTTCTAGTTCAAAATTAATGTAAGTCGGTTGTAACCAAATGGAATCCAACCCTAATTCAATGAAATAACAGTGTAGGCACATAGCTCTATGCAACGCTATGAATCCACCGTGAGTTATGCCCCAAATCGTACCTCGGTGTGGTGAAATTTAATATGTTAATAAATGTTTCGGTACATAGCTCAGTCTCGTTTCTCATTTTGAAATATTACTATCATCCTTAATGAATTCTGGAAGATTAAGTGATACGATTCATTACTTTATTCCTATCCCTCCAGATGTATGTACCTTGCATTTATTTCGTCGTATAGTGAATTGTACTGATGGGATTCTCAGCCTGGTTGCTATAACTCTACTTAGGTTCTTGCGACGTCCCATATCGATTTAAAAATTTTAGTCGGGCATCTTCCACCACGTGGATGGTGGACATGATGAATGATTTAGGGTTTCTCCAAGGTATATCAGCTAACTTCTCACTTCGAAACTTCATTTTTTCTGTTCCATTTCTGGAGGTGTTCTCTGCATCTCCCCTTCTCCTCAACCGGGAGTGACTTCCTTGTTCTTCAAAGGATGTCTCTACAGGACCACGCTCATGAATCCCAGTTAATCTCAATGCATCAATTCCAAAATTCTAATGTCTCATCGATTTGTTGCTTATTACAGTTCAATAAAGAATAGAAATGTTCCATTTGTTCACTATTATTTGTTTTGAAATTAATTATGAGTTAGATTTTGAAATTCGTATTTCAATGGTGATAACTTCATGCGATCTGAAGTCCTTTCTGCATAGTTTGTAATGATAGGGAAAATTTTTAGCTTCCTTTTTGTCCTGATATATGGAGAAATAGTTCTGCATATTGTTACAGTGGTTAATGTTTCATAACTTTCACAATTTTATTCTTTCCTAAATCTCTTACACATCATTTGGTATTTTCAAATGTTAATTCTTATCATTGCTTCTATTTCGGTTTACCTCTGGTGGCAGTAAATAACTGGTTCAGATAATTTTTGGTTTGCACCAAATGTGCATTAGTTCTAACTCAACTCCCTCCGATGGAGATGTCTGATCATATCGCCTACCAAGTTCGATTGTATTTCTTATCCACTGTTTTGATTCCAGTGATAAAATTAGTTTACTATAGTCCTGTAATATTTGTCTATTGAAGTCTCGCCGATTTATAAACCATTTCAATATGTGAACTGTAGGTCGTTTGGCGATAAGGATTGAAAACTATAAAGGTAATCTCCCTTCATTATTTTAAAATCGATACTGTGTTACTCTGTATTCCTATACCTATCTTCTTGTTATATCTACCAACATGTTTGGTTATTTAACTGGTTTTCATCTGATGCTTGCAGGTATATCCTAGACCCTAGCTCATTCTCGAGTTTAATAGAAATCGTTCTGTCCCGCCAAACCCTTGTTGACATACTTTGCAATTTTTCACAGGTCGGTATCCTCATGCTCACGGTCCTCTTGAAACCACAACCACGATGTCGAGAGTTCGTCTTAGGTTTGTTTTTTTTTTTTTTTTTTTCTTTGGGACAAATATCTGCAGTTCACTTTTTTTAAATAATTTGTAATAATTTTTACCGAAGGTGGAATGCTATCGCTACCACCTGGACTGTAAATTATTTCTGCACTATTTGATTTCCATCTAGAACACTGAAATTCGTAAATTGTTCCTATGTGCATATATGAATTATTGCTATGTTGAAGTTTTAACTATCGATAACTTCGAATACTCCTACTTCCTTACTATAGTATCTAACTCTTATAAATTTGGCAATATCGATTTTGAATTTCTTATATATAAAAATATATATTTATGAAATAAAATCTGAGTCTTTGTTTATACTAAACAGAGGTATAATGTTTGTACAGATTAAGAGTAGTATTAAGTTCCTTTAATAATTTCCATGTGGTTAGCAACTTTCCTACTGTGGATTATGTATTGATATAATTTAATGAATTTGTTTTTTCTTTTTCTAAATATTACTCTTTTATATTTAAAAAATGAATAATTTCAAATATATATACCACCAACTTTTTCTTCAGTAGTTTGTTTAGTTATTGCAATAGGGAAAATTCTATTTCTATACATAACAATTGAATAGTGTTTCAAGATTGTTATATAAGGATTATATTTTTTTATTATTACTTTTAATCCTTGCTATATATATAATGTTCAAGAAAGTTCTGTTAAAGAAAACAGAGGATGAAATTTCTAAAATGGAGTAAGATATATGAGTCGGTAATATTTGCATGTTATATCCAGCATACAGAGATAGTTTTTAACTGTTCTTAGTTTACCATTTATATTATCTGTTATGTTTAAAATTCACAGGCTGTCCTGTATCAATACTCTGAAATTATTATCTTACCTCGATTGTTTAATGTTGTACCATTTAATGAATCTTCATGACATAAACTAAATTTCTTAAATAGATGTACATTTTATACACATAGTTAATTTCTATTTTCATTAGAGTTTCCTTTTCTCAAGCAAGGAGGTAGAATTTTAATAATACCTATGGTACTAGAATTTTTATAATTAAATTTAATAACTTCTACAGAGTACCTATCCCCAGATCCAAACCTCTCACTGGTTTCGACATTCTGGGTGATGGTTCCTGCAAGATTTCCCTCATGCTACTATACAAAATTAAAAGAGTCTCTACTCTAATAAATTTTGTTAAATGCATGGGAATATGAAAACTCAATGTACACTAACTTATGCAGAATTAAATTTCCAATCCATCTACACCATACTCATCTTCATATGAATGAACATCGAATAGTTATGAGTGCATACCAGTTGATTTTTTTTTTACTAGTCCTCCCAACCATAGAGATGTATATCTCCCGAACTCACCCCCGAGCTGAGATCTTCTAGTCACAGACCAACCTATGTCCATCCTAGAGTAGCTTACTTAAGCCATGCTTTCCCCAAGGTTGTTTCTAAATTCTGTGTTTAGAATTTCCAGGATGCTTTCTTCCTAGTTTTTCCTAGGCTACCCTCATTGGGGTCCTTTAAAGCAGTCTTTTCAGCTTTTCTAGATTTTCCACCTCTTCCCAATTAATTTCCTCTTCATTGGGGAATTTAATTTTTCTCTCCCAATCTAATTTAGAAATATTCCTTTCAAGGTTTTTCTGAAAGGTTTCTGGGAAAGTCTTACCTAGTCCATATCCTCATGGATCATATCTATGATCTCCAATCTCTTCTAGTCATAGTGCACACATAATTATTCTATTTATTTCTCATTAATAAATAATTAAATAAAATCCACACAATGTTTTTCCATTGGGGTCCACTTTCCCCTTTTGATTTTGTTCAAATGTCAATTTAAAAAGAATAGAACTTGGGGTGTTACATCTCTTCTAAAAGAAACCTATTTTGTTATTTAGTGTTCCTTGTGTACGGATATAGGTATTTTTCCAAAGGAAAGCTAATGCATTTATTGCATGAAATTACTTGTTTGTATTCCAAGCTCTAACATAATACTCATTCTTCTTTCCATGCATATTTCATTTCAAATAATCCAACATCATATATGTACTTTTTATGGATGAAAAGTTCATATCTCCTTTCAAGAGATCAAACAAAATATTTATATTTTTAATGCTAGCAAATAACATATTTCTTTTTAAGAAATATCAAACATGATATTTCTATTTTGTGCATGTAGATAAAATTATTTCCTCTCAAAAAAGATCAAACTTAATAGTTTTATTTGTGCATATTTCTCATCAGAAAAATCTAATAAATAAGCACATACTCCTCTTTAAGAGTCTAGTAGTTCTCTTTAGGAATTTAATTCATACTAAACATGTGAATAAATTCAAAGAAATTAATAGTCTAACATTCCACATATAATTCTATGCAATATTTTTTTAATAAAATAACTCAGTTTCTTTGTCTTTTCTCAAACTAAGTTCACATGCATTCTTTATAAAAAATAGCATGACTTCTTAACTATTCTTTTTCTAGGACTCATGTGTATTTTCTTTTCAGGAGAAAAAAACATCCCTAACTTATATTGCATTTGCATGAAGTTAATCAAACCTTATCATGAAAAAATACATCCCTCCAATATATATATATATTTTCAAATAAAAAACATGGTTTATTTATCTTTAATGCCTAAACTTCACACACATTCTTCTCAAGAAACTCTAGTTTAATAGATATTCTTATCATGAATATAATACCTATTTATTTCATAATAAACTTAGCAAAATAACTGTTATGAGAGTGTATTCAAGCACATATTCATTTTTCAAGAAACTATAAAAAAATTACACTTTATCTTCAAAAAAACCTATTACTTATCCTTTTTATGCACATGATTCTCAAAATAGATTTTCAAGGACATAACATGCAAGGTTTGCATGTATTATTTTGGACAAAATTAGTAGAATAATTGCATATTGTTATTCAAAATAAAAATAATGCAACAAATAATGTTTCTATGTATGCCAATACATTTTATTTTTTGTTCACAAAGACACTAACAAAAATGAAATTATCCTTGTGCACATGAACACACTTTTTTCCAAATAACTTTAGAAAAATAAATGAACATCCCTCTTAAATAAAATCAGTAAGTTACTTATATTTATGGTATATAACTTGAAATGTTCCATTCTGTCTAAATCCAACCTAAAATTGGAATGGAGAAACAAATTCATGTTCCCTGTATCTACAATGGACTTGATCACTTCATAAGCCGTATAGAGGGGATGTGGCCTATTATAGTTGCTCATAATAGGTGCTTTGTACAACCTATGCATTTATACACAACCGATAAGCCTTAGGATTCAATTATCAGAGAGAAGGTCAGAGGTTAAGAAAATCCTATGACTTTTCTTTATTCAGAATGACCTTATTAGATTTATCCTCCATGTAAAAAAATCCTATTTGCAGCCCTAGAGGGCTATTAAAATAATGAATAAAAAGGTGATGGAAGTTTGTTTTTTCAAATGATGACAGGAATTTTTCCTCTCTAATCACTTGCATGTCTCCAACAAGATATCTCTCCTCCCCTCTAAAACACAGGCACTCTCCCTCTTTTCGAGAATGGATTTTTTTTTTTTTTTTGGCCAACAGATTCCTAGTGTTAATTCATTTTTCAGTTTTGATATTTTTATAGCTAATTATTGATTATAATCAATAAAATAACTAGATTCCAAAAATAATATTTTCATAATTGGTTCATATTATACTGAATTTCTAGGGATGTTACACCATACATAATAAATTAGCTATCCCACATAGTTTAACAGGCTATCTATTTTTATGAAGTATTATATAGATTATGAGATTCAAGATTTAAATAAATAAATAAATCTAGATGAAAAATATTTAAGAAAAAATGGTAAAATTTTGAAACATCTAATTACAATTTAGATTGAAAATTCAAATATAGGATGTTGAAGTTTGCAACAAGGAACAATGAAATTGGCATCCGGAAACAACATCATTAATCCTAGTGAAAATTAAGCACCTACACTAGGTGGGGCCCAAACAAGGTATTTTTAGGTGGATGTCTATTTATGGATTACATGTCTATTTATAGACTCCTATCAACTATTATTATCCCTTTATATTAATTGGACAATAAACAATAATCTATTCTCAATGAGCACTTGGAAATAGTTAACTAAAGTGGAAAATTAGTTAGCTAAGTGAATTTAAACTTAAGAGGTTGGTTGGTGGGACATGCAGGTTGAATTTAGTTGTAACATAGTGATTCTAGTTGTAACAGAGTTAGAAGTGTAGTGGTGCATGAGTTGTGCAAGTTGTAAATTAGTTTAACTCAATTAAGTGAGTTAAAGTTAGTTGTGCTAGTTGTAACTGAAGATACACTAATGAAAGATGAAGTGAATTAAATATTAATTAATTCACATGTAGTGATCTCACATGCAACTAATGTTTTTACTATTATTAAATGCATGTACTTTAGTTCTAGTGGAGACCCAGTTGATATCTAGGTGAAAGGGAAGTGTAACTATCAGTTGTGATATTAGCAGACTACCCAGGAGTAGTTATAACAGCACAGGATTCCCATGATACTCAACACAGTTGAGGAAGGATGAAATTCTCTTTGATTAAGGATTGAATTCATCACGAACTACGTGAACAAGGAAGACTATCTAGAGATAGTAAATTGGCTAAGGAATTTTCTAATTTTTGTATGATAGTGTGAGACAATTAGCTGATATACTAAGGGCTCTTGTGAGAATAATTTTGTATTTAATTTTTTCATGATTCCTTGTAGAATATACAATATATGATAGAGGAGTTTTGAGCAGTAATATTTCCCCAGGAATATCTGGTGTTGTGGTTTTCACATTCTTCTTTGCTTCTGTGATTGGAAATTGTGTTGTTTTTAATTATGCAAAATATTTGTAGAAGAGATTCAGTATTTAAATTTAGTAATTTTTTATATTGGGTGAATCCAAGATATACATGCTTGTTTTTTAATTTCTACATGGTATTAGAGATGTGTTATAAATTTTCTACATTGTAGGAGAGTAGGAATTATTTGGGTGCGCGAGTTTGTAGAGAATATTTGAATATTTTGATGGAATATTTTCAGAAAAAAATAGCATATATAGATTCCTTGCAAAAAAATACCCAAATTAAAAAAAAAAATCAGTCAAATCAGAGCTCAGATGAGGGAGATATCATTGATTTAAAATCAGCTCTTTTGTTAGAAAATTTTGTGATGGCGGGACAATTGCAATGTGCACGAGTTGGTGAAGGAAATTTTTTCCTTTGACACAAGGCAATAGGAAAATACAAGTAGATTGAGATTTGTGTGAAGAATATCTATATAATTGATGTATATGTGATTTCTACAAAGCTTCCAATCATTAGGAAGTGTGAGAAATCCCATGGAATTGACCCTTGAGAGGGAGCTGGATTTGCATGCAGGTAAGAATGAACCTCAAGATGTGGAGCACCCACATGCGGAGGATCATGGAGTGGGAGAAAAAACCAATGGAGAAAAATTTCAAGCCAGATGGGCAGAGGGAGTGCATGCAACTATACCACCAGGTGAGAGGTGGGGCGACATACATGAATAATCACAAGAAGAAATTTTGGGCAGGATTCATTGAGATGGTGTGGATCTCATGAATTGAACCTGGCTATGAGGAGCCCAAAGAGAAATAGTAAAAAGATCAGTTGGATTGATGTATTCATATTTCATGAGGACATCAAATCAAAGTGATAGCGTCGGATACTGAAGCACAGATCAGAGTTGGCAGCAAGTGCAGAGAGCATGGATGCAAGTGTGAGTAGCACAGTGGTTCCTCAATACATGTGTAGTTGGATTGATGTAGTCATACGTCAGGAGGACACCAAATCAAAGTGATAGCGTCAGATACTGAAGCACATATCAGAGTTGGAAGCAAGTGCATAGAGCATGGATGCAGGTGTCAGTAGCACAGTGGTTCCTCAATACATGTGCAATAGCTAAGAAGAAGTTAGAAGACTTGGATGATAGATGAATTATACTAATTTAGTTGTTTTGAGGCTATTTCATTTCAAAAGTGTTTCATGCAAAGGTTTCATGTGCGAGAAGCACTAGAGAATTGTTGCATGCAAAGGTTGCACGACACATGCATGGAGTTGCATGTCGCATGCATGGGGTTGCATGTCACATGCAAAGACATTCATTTATGGTTGAGAGGGAGTGTTGAAGTTTGCAACAAGAAACAATGAAATTGGCATCTGGAAACAACATCCTTGATCATAGTGAAAATTAATCACCTACACTAGGTGGGGCCCACATAGGCTATTTTTAGGTGGATGACTATTTATAGATGCATGAGAAAATTATATTTATATATGCATGTCTATATATAGATGTACGTGCAAGTTATATTTATAGATTGCATGTCTATTTATATATGCATGTCGACTATTATTATCCCTTAATATTAGTTGGACAATAAACAATAATCTATTCTTAGTGAGCACTTGGAAATAGTTAACTGAAGTGGAAAATCAGTTAGCTAAGTGAATTTCGACTTAAGAGGTTGGTTGGTGGGACATGTAGGTTGGCTTTAGTTGTAACAGGGTGATTCTACTTGTAATAGAGTTGGAAGTGCATTGGTGCACGAGTTGTGCAAGTGGTAAATCAATTTAACTCAGTTAAGCGAGTTAAAGTCAGTTGTGCTAGTTGTAACTGAAGATACACCAGTGAGAGATGAAGTGAATTAAATATTAATTAATTCACATGTAGCGATCTCACATGAAACCGATGTTTTTACTGTTATCAACTGCATTCATGTCACTTTCAGTGGAGACCCAGTTGAGATCTAGGTGAAAGGGAAGTGTAACTATCTGTCACACCTCCCCTTCACTTTCCCACACAATTTTATTTTTTATTTTTTTATTTTATTTATTTATTTATTTTTTTCAGTATCCTATAAGAATAATTCCCACAAAATTGTTATAATCACACTTAGATTTCTAGCTGTTTAATACACATTTCATTTCCACATACTTACTATTCCCCAGTCAATATATACTAGCTTCCATCTCAATTGCAAGTATAGTTACATCCCTGTACTACTCTTTTTATTTTAATTTTTACACTCCATTTTATTATTTTCAATACATTTAAATCAACCCTTAAGTTCTATTTGTAAGGGTGTTATGAGTACTTCTAAGAGCCTAACATTCATCTTGAGTTTATGGTACAATCGTTTTTCATACACTTGGGCCTACAATCACCCCCACCCTCTTGTGCTAATTCATATCGATATGTATGATCATTCACTTAGGTATATTAATGCTTGACTTCTGAACTTCAACATGTATAGTACCATACTTTCCTTACTTTAATCTTTAAAATTTATATAATAACCCCTATTTAATTTCTCCAATATAATATATACTTTTCCAACTCGTATAATATAATTATCATTTTCCTTAACAATATAACTAATATTTGTATGGTTTTTCTTCGGACTTTGTAGTTTCAGCATTAATGTTTCCAATCGAATTCTATGGTAGCCAGACACTTATTCTTATGCATCGTTCACGAAATCAACTTGACGTGCTACCACCTCATTTCTAGTTTCGATGCCATTCAATTTGATTTGAGGATTTCGTACCTTGTCATTATGGCTCGATTTCTCACGTCGACACTTTGTAGTACGCTAGGGTTTTGTTATCCATTCCAGTTTACTTTTCTCTTGTTCTGCCATCGCCAAATCGCTAACGGATACGAGGTCACCTTTATTTCTTTAGATCAATTCTAGTTGGATGGCACGCATTAAAATTCAAGAACATTAAGATTAACCTTTTTGATTCTTGTGAATTACGACTTACTACTCATAAAGACGTTTTAATTGGGCATCTCCGCCTATCAGCATGGTGGTGATTGTATGATTAGGTTTGTAAGGCGATAAAATCATACCAACATATGACTTCATTACCTATCGTATTGAGGGTTTTTCTGCTGCATACCTGTAGTTCGCTTTATCATTTTTGTTCTCTCAATACCGTCAGCAGGAATCGTTTATATGTCGTCACACCCTCTCGGACTTATGTCAGAACTATATCGCTTCTACTTTAACCCAAGTAATTACCTTTAATGATATCGCTTTATCCAAATACCTTCCAATCCTCCTATCTCTGCGTTTTAAGTATATCAGTATGTATATAAGTTCAGAGTTGGAGTTTAACGAATAGGATAGATTAAAACTTAGTCAACCATTTTTCTTTTATACAACTCTCCTTTTCTTTCTCTTCAATTACAGTGCTTATCGGATGGTGTATATGAAATTTGAGTTTGCCTTAATTTCATGCTCACTCTTGCTTCGATGAGTTACAGTAAGCATTGATGACCTGGGCGTTCACGCGTATTTGACTCCCTCAACGTGGTTTGGAGACGTTGCAAGGTTCTTCCAAGAAGGTATTTCCATCTCATTGCTTTCCGGTGACATAACATTTCCACTACTATTTCTTCTGCATTTCTAAATTTCGATTTTTCTCAAGTGTTAATAGCCTGGCGTATTTGTTTGTTCCAGTGTCTCCATTGCCCAAGCTCCCTGAATACATTGTTAGGTAAGCTGTAGATGTTTGTTTTCGTTTTTGTGGTTTAACCCCCCGTTCAGGTTGTAATTATTATTCTTTTTTATTTTCCCTCACGTATTCTATCTCTTATTCGTTGCAGGTATATGACGACTATCGCACTCTCTGCTAACCATTTGGCTTATATGCGTTTAGCTCGACTATTAATATCGATTCCCTCTTACTCACAGGTTGGTGCCTCGTACAAATTCCTCAGAGGGAATGATAATTTAGTTTACCCCATTTAAATTCCTAATCTCCTACCGGAGAATTTTGGATATCAGGGTTATAAGTTTGTAATAATTTTGAGTAATAAATTTGGTTGATTTCTCCTCCGAGGGGAGAGAATCTATTTGTTTTCAATTCTGGAACCGAATTCATTGTCATATAGATTTATATGTGTACATATATGTATATAACTCAGTTCTCTATCTGCTTTTCAGTGTGAATTTAGAGGGAAACATTATGTATAGTAATGGTAGTTCCTCGTCAATTAAAATCTATACGGGTCGTGTTCCAAAATTTTTGTTTATAATATTTAATTGCTAGAACTCTTCTTCTAGTATAGTATCGTCTGCTAAATTTTTTACCGATATATAGAGTTTCCTGTTCAAAGAGAATATAGCTTTTGTTGTTGTTAATCTAATATAACTGAATGTATTCTATGGTTTTATTCTCCTGGCATAATATTCCCAGTTTCTTTCCTCAGTCTATTAAGCCGACCCTTCAGTCCGGTTCACAAATTTCTGTTAATGGGTAGTTTGAATAATCCCGAGTAATATATTTTGTATGTAAATAGAATTGCACAGTAGTTCTATGCATGTAACTGAGGAACTATCTTGTTACATATATCAATCAGGTCTAACTTATTTTTTTTTATCATGACTTGATTCTCATTCATTTATGTACCACTCTGTAGAAAGTTTATTGCATGTCCTGGTAGTGTCTATATATACACAGTAATTTAATGGTCTGAGGTTTATCTTTCTTCTACTACTGGGATAGATATAATGATATAATTCACCCATTTTGGATGTGATAACTATAAGTATGATCTGAGAATTCTCTTATAGTAAATCTTAGATATTCGTCTAATTTTTAATTTACTGTGGACACTTACACAATTATTTCTCATGACATTTTGACTGATAAAAATGGATGATTACATACTGAAATGTGTTTTTGTTCTACTTCCATTGTGCCTGCTTGACATATTTACTATAGCCCTTATGTCAGGTTTAGCCAATTTATTTCTAACTCAACTTACAACTCATTTGATTCTACTTTTAGCCATTGTAACATGCATCTCATGCTAATTTTCACTATGTATACATGCTAGAATTAATTACTAAACCAGAAGCAGATTAAAGTTAAATCATTAAATTTCTTTTGGGAAATATGTATTCTTAGATTTAAATCAGTTATGGCTTAGAGATTCTGATGAATTCTTTCCCATACATGTGATTCCTACAACTGTACAGAAATTGAAGGCTAAATCTGCTGAAGTTTCTGTTAAATGTATGGAATAGTATCACACATAGCATGCATATACAATACTTTCCATGCAACATAAAAATTTACATCTACACTTCATAACATAAGATTAAAACTGAACTGTGCATACCACTTAATTAGATGACCAATCCACCCAACCTTAGAATTCGTTTATCTTCAGAATTCACCCCCGAAATGAGATCCCTCCTAGTACAGATCAACCTCTAATCTGTATAAGAGCAGCTTATTTAAGTTGTTATTCCCCAAAGCCTGTTTCTAATTCTGCGTCCAGAATATCAGGATGCTTTTCTTCCTGTTTGCCTAGGCTTCCCTATTTAGGGATTTTTTTTAAAGCTGTTTTATGCTTTTCCCCAGCTTTTCCAGCTTTCTTTACCTCTTCCCAACAATTTTCCTCATCATTGGGGAATTTAGATTTTTCCTCAAAAATATAAATTAGAAATAATTTCTTTCAAGGATTTTTGAAAGATTGTGGGGAAGTATTTGCCTTCATCCATCCTCATGGATTTAGCAAGTGATCTCAAATTTCTTCTTTTGGTCAATCTGTACAAAATCCTTTTCGTCATTTCCTCCAAATTAAATATTTAATTACATTCACAAAATACTTGTCCTTTGGGCTCCACTCCCCTTAGGATTAGAGTTCAAATGTATAGTTTTAAAAACACATAAACTAGGGGTGTTACACTATCAGTTGTGATATTAGCAAGCTACCTAGGTGTAGTTATAACACCACAAGATGCCCATGATACTCAACACAATTGAGGAAGGCTATAATTCTTTGTGATTAAGGATTACATTTATCAAGAATTGCGTGAGCAAGGTAGGATTTGTGGAGACAGTAAATTCACTAAGGAAATTGCCAATTTTTTTATGACAGTGTGAGACAATTAGTTGATGTACTGAGGGCTCTCGTTAGAACAATTTTGTATGTAATTGTTTCATGATTCCTTGTGGAATATACAATATATGGTAGAGAGGTTTTGAGTGGTAATATTTCCCCGGGAATATCTGGTGTTGTGGTTTTGATCTATTCTTCTTTGCTTCATCTGATTGGCAATTGTGTTGTTTTTAATTCCGAAAAATGTTTGTAGAAGCGATTGAGTATTTAACATTAGTACATTGTTAGATCGGATGAATCCAACATATACATGATTCTTGTATAATTTCTACATAGGATTCGAGTTTAAATTCAAAATTTAGTTGGATATCCAACTATTAGGATTTAAAGCTCCATCTTTGAATGGTTGGATTTAACTTGTTTTTAGAATTGAAAATATTTCAAAGCGTGGTTAAATCTCACTTTTTTTTAGAATAACAATATTTCAAAGCCTTTTTAAAGCTCGATCTTTGAATGGTTGTTTTTTTTTTTTTTGAATTCATTTGATTTCAAAGCTTCTTTAATTTTTTTCTTGAATGTAACATTTATAATGACTAAATATTTTAGAATAGAATTATATAATTTGGGATTTTCCATTTTTGCCTCATTATTAACATGATCATTTCCATCACTTCCATTGTCCATTGTTATTGGCTTAAAAACCTTTTTTTCTGAATATTAATCTCTTCTAGTTTCTTGTCTTCTTCCTCATCTCTAAGTAATCATAATTTCTTTAATTAGAATTTCTTTATGGAAGAAATAGTCAACTTCATGACTTTTATGTGCTCAAATATTGTCCTTTTTCTTGAAAATCTTGCTAAATATTTTATGTTCAGAGATATTGGTTTTTTTTTAAAATATCGTCCAAGATGTTTTATAAAAAATCTCCATCCCTCAATCATGAGATTAAAGAGATCACATGAACTCATTAAAAAATAGAGAAAATTTAAATATTTACTCTTTCCTCTAAACATCATTTAAAATTGGATTTTGTATGAAAATTTCCTTAAAAAATATTAACAATTTTTTATTTATTAAATATTTTTATAAAATCTAATTTAACCTACCATTTCTATAACTATAACAAAAAATATTGCATATACATGAAAAGAGTTTCATATTCTCTTATAAAATCTAATTAATTTTTAGAATCTACGCTTCTATGATCCATCATATAGAATTGTAAAATATCTTTCAGTAATAATCACATGCAATGGAACATTATCGACGTGTTTCGAACCAACCGGTGTGGTTCATCATCAAGACTAGGTGAGAGATCATATTAGGACATTAATTTTAAATAGATGTAGAGATGGCTAAACTAGCCGTTAGGAAAACGACTAGTTTTAATTTTACAATTTATTTATTTATTTATTAATCTATTTTTAAATATATAATATATTTTTTAATAAATTAATAATGGCTAGTTTCATTTTATTATTAAATATTTTATTAGTTTATTCAATTAATCAATAGATTAACTTATTAATTGATGATGATGATGATGATGGTTAACATCCTCTGAGACCAATCTTTGGTCTATCGGACCTAAAGAAAAGAGTTATCTAATTTGATTTAAGATTTTATTCCTATGTTCAAAAAGCTTGGAGAGAAGTCTCCTGAGCTCAATATGATTTTGACATCTTAAAGAGATCACTATAATTTTGACATCTTAAAAGGCTAAGAAGATTATTATTGCAACAAAGATTAATCATTTAATATATATATATATATATATATATATATATATATATATATATATATTTCTTATTTTATTTAGTGATTTAATTATTTATTTATTAATTTTATCTATTTATTCCTATGATGATGATGATGATGATGGTTAACATCCATTGAGACCAATATTTGGTCTATCGGACCTAAAGAAAAGAGTTATTTAATTTGATTTAAGATTTTATTCCTATGCTCAAAAATCTTGGAGAGAAGCCTCCCAAGCTTACTATAATTTTGACATCATAAAAGGCTAGGAAGGTTAGTATTACAACAAAGATTATGAAATTTAGATTTAATGTGGTTGTATGCAGGGCACTCTAAGAGAAAGTGATTTTCATCCTCAATGTTCATATTCTCACAGAGATGGCAGATCGTTTCCATCCATGGTGTTTTAGGAACTGTCCAACGACCTGTTTCACTATGGAGCTCATGAGAGTTCGTTCTAATATTCGATATATTAATTTTCTTCTTTGAGCTAGTTAAAATAGAGAGATACGGGTTTGATGACCTCCTTATAATACCTTAATTTTATTTTATCTGCTAGATCTTTCTCACACCACATTTTTTCTTTGAACTTAGAAGTAACAATTTTTTTAATTTTATTGATGTTTCACAATGCAACATTCTCGTCGATCTCCCAATGGTTTAACTAGGTCTTGGTGTCTTTATACCAACCTCGTTTAAGCCTTAGGTGGTTTTGGCTGGAATTTAAAGTTAGCTTAGGTAGTCTATGGTCTCCTATGCTATTGAGCTTGTGCTTGTACAATAGAAGCCTAGTCATAGCTAGGCTCTGGATAGGGGAAAGACCCACTTATATAAGGAGAATAGGATAGGGTGTATTAATTTTAATTTTAAGGTTATATGTTATAAAACGCTTATGAATTTTCTCAATCTTTCTCCAAGATTATCTAGAGATGTTGCAACCCCAAACCTCACATCCATATAAGATAATAGGAGTGGCTAAAGTTTCAAAGAAAAACTTCTTTCTATCCCACATTACGAGGTTTTCCATTTTACAATTATTTTGAACACCAAAATAAGCTTTCCACCCCCCATTAATCCTTTTCTAAATGATATAGTTCCAGTTGAGCTTGTGATGAATATCAATTCCTAGGTACTTGTAAGAATAAACTTCCTCCAAGTTACTATTGTCATACATAAAATTAGCATAAGTGTCCTTCTTGGATTTGATAATCATAACTTTTGTTTTGTCAGTGTTAACAGACATACCCATGGTAGAGCAGAAATCCTTAAAAAGTCTAAGTTTCTTATCAAGATCAGATGGGCACCTTGTGAGAAGAAAAATATCTTCAGCATAGAGAAGAAGGATGATGACTATCCCAGCTAAGATAATGCTAGCACATCTTGCTTCCTCTAAACAACCTTCTAGCTTGTTGACGTAAATACCAAATAGGGTAGGGGAGAGGGGGAAACCTTCTGTAGCTCGGATATTACTCTTAATATATTTTGACCACCCCTCATTGCTCTTTAACTTGGTAATTACATTCTCGTATAACCTTATAGCATTCACTCTTAGCTTGAAAGGAACATTTAGCTCTTCTAATCTATTTCATAGGTTATTTCTAGGAACTGTATCGAAAGCCTTTCATTGCGACATTCCTCCACAATGAGCCTAAGCGTAACGAGGTGGTCTGTTTTTGAGTGTTGCCTTCTAAAACCCGCTTGGCCTTTAGCCCACTTACCTTCACTTTCAAGCCAAATTCTCAACTTATTTTCCAAAATAATACCATATAACTTGGCTAAGAGAGAGCTGATCATAATTGTTCGATAATTAGAGGGGTTATTTGTATCCCCACTTTTAAAAATAGGGATAATGAGGCTCTGAGTCCAAGGTTTAGGGAACCCTTGCTTGACTGCTTGGTTGAAAATCTTGTGGATGTGGGGGATGAGGACATGACCCCCAATTTTTAAGATTTCTGCCTGGTAACCTTCAATGTCTTTAGTTTTCACATTTACCAGGCATTTAACCCAAAAATCAATGTCTTATAATGAGAAAAATTCTTTCATTGTGAGCAAGGTTTCAAAATCCCTGGCATTTAGAGATTCATAAATATTTTTAAGATAGGAATTCTAGTCGTGTAAAGCAATTTTAGTATTATCTTTAGTTTTCCTAGTTAGAATCTGCCTCTAGAATTTCTTAGGAGCCACCTTAGATAGGTGTAAGAGATTCTCTTGTCTTTTATGAATATATTGCCTTTTTCTCCTTTTAGTTAGGGCTTTGTAGATTTTTATCTTGTTAATTTTCAGAGATTCATCAACAGCTTCCGTAATTTCTCTCCTCGCACTTTTACAATCTTTGTCATACCATGGGTTGGTTTTTCTATTTCTTTTATTACTTGAGACTTAAATTAAGAAATCCTTAAGAAGTCTAAGTCGATGTGATCTTCCACTACTTGAACCTTAGAATTTTATCTTAAAGATGATGTGATGGATGGTGGATGATATCCATAAAGTGGGATAAATGGTTTCATTTTTGCTGCAGTATGGAAGGAAGTGTTATACCGCCATTCAGCGAGAGGTAACCACTTGACCCATTGTGTTTATTTATCATATACAAAACAACGAAGATATCCTTCCAAAAATTTATTCAATATCTCAGTTTGACCATCAGATTGAGGATGATAAGATGAGCTATGAGCTAATTGAGTACCCAAACAAGAAAATAACTCTGTCCAAATTTTTTTGGAAAAAATGGGATCTCTGTCGCTCACAATAACCTTTGGGTTTCCATGTAGCTTTTGAATTGTGTCCATAAATCTAGTAGAAACTGTACTTTCTTTAAATGGATGAGATAATGCAAAAAAATGTGCATACTTGGTAAGTCTATCAACTACCACCATGATGACACTCTTTCCTTCAGACTTAGGTAAACCTATGATAAAAACCATTGAAATATCCTCCCAAGGGTGACTTGGAATGGATAAAGGTTGTAGAAGACCCGGGGTCTTAATTGTCTCAACTTTATTTTGTTGGCAAACTAAACATTCCGCCACAAAATTTTCAATATCAGATTTAAGGCCATCCCCCCAAAAAAAAATCCTTCACCGTGTGGTAAGTTTTTAAAAATCCTGATTGTCCTCCTAAAGGAGAAGTGTGTAGTTCCAAAATAATATTTTGTTTTAGTTGGGAATTATTACAAAGATATAAGTGATCTTTGTACCATAAGGAATCATTTTTCCAACTAAATGTATTAGATGTACTAGGATCTTGCTGCAACTTTTGAAAGAGTGTCCACATTTCTTCGTCCTTCTTCCATTCATCCCTTGCTTTGGTTATCCAATCTGGTTGGATAATAGAAATGGCACAAAGCAATGCTTCCACCTCTTCATTCTTTCTTGAGAGTGCATCTGAAACAACATTTAGCTTCCCTTTTTTGTAGAATATTTCAAATTCATAACCCAACATCTTTGTGATCCACTTTTGTTTCTCTTTTGAAGATAGTCTTTGTTCCAAAAAGTGTTTAAGACTATCATGATCAGTTTTTACCTTGAAGTGTCTTCCCATTAGGTAAGGTCGACATTTCTTTAGTGCATATAGTATTGCTAACATTTACTTCTCTTAAATAGCTTTCTGTAAATACTTTCCTTTGATTGGACTACTTTCAAAAGAAATGGGTCTTCCTTCTTGCATTAAAACAACACCAATTTCATTTCCTCAGGCATCACATTCCACAATAAAGGTTTTTGTGATGTCTGGCATAACTAACACCGGTGCTAGGCACATTGCCTCTTAAGATGGTCAAAGGCCTTATCGTCCTAAGGATTCCATGAAAATGCATCTTTCTTCATTAATGTTGTTAGAGGTTCTGCTATTCTCCTATAATTCTTAACAAACTTGCGATAATACCCTGTTATTTTGAGAAATCCTCGCAACTGCTTTATGGTTGTGCGGACTTTCCATATCTTAATGGAATTAATTTTGTTAGGGTCTACCTTAACACCCTCGTGAGATAAAATATGACCCAGATATTCTACCTCTTGTAATCCAAAGAAACATTTGGATGTTTTTGCATATAATTGTTTCTCTTGCAATAGTTTGAGCACCCTGTCAACATGTTGAACAAGATCCTTCCAAGAATTGTTGTAGATTAGGATATCATCAAAAAATACTAGCACAAATTTTCTAAGGAAGGGTTTGAAAATTGAATTCATCAACCCTTGAAATTTAGAAGGTGAATTGGTAAGGCCAAAAGGTATGAAAAAAAATTCATAATGACCCTCATGAGTTTGAAATGCTATTTTCGGAATATCTTCAGTATTCATTCTAATTTGATGATATCATGAAGAAGATCCAACTTGGTAAAATATATTGTTCCATGTAATTCATCGAATAATTCATCAATCACAGGAATGGGAAATTTATCTTTAATGGTGAGCTTATTGAGCTCCCTATAATCCTGACACATGCGCCATGATCCATCCTTCTTTTGCACCAATACTATTGGAGTAGAGAAAGAACTTTGACCAGGTTAAATTATACCAGCCTCTAACATTTCTGCAATCATACGTTCAATTTCGCTCTTTTGGACATAAGGATATTGATAAGGCCTCATGTTTGGAGGAACAATTCCTGGAGTCAAATGAATAGCATGATCATGATCACGAATAGGTGGGAGTCCTTTGGGAGTTTCAAGCACCTTGGAATGATGGTCCAGGACTTTTTGGAGATCTGCAGAAATAGATGATTTTGATGTTGAATTTCTAGTTAGCATAATTGTGCAATTACGCTTCATTGTTATCTCTTTAGAAGCTTTGACATGAAATTAGAGCTTATTATCTTTCCCGGCTTCCATGCGATACCCCGTAATTTGACTTATTTTCCTTCTGAAAAAAATTTCAAGAAAAGTTCTTGAAAATTAAAAGGTATCGTCCCCAAATATTGTAACCATTGTACTCCTAGTACAACTTCAGCACCTCCCATAGGAATGGCAAGAATTATACTATTCAATACATATTCCCCCATGGTTAGCTTGATATTATGGCATTTTCCAGAGAAATTTATATTTCCTCCATTTGCAACCATCACTTGACATTATGATACTGGGTATAGGAAACAATTCAATTCCTTGGCTACCTTACAATGAATAAAATTATGGGTACTACCCCAATAAATAAACATTATTACCTTTTTCTTCTTGATATGTCCTTCTATCTTGAGAGTTTGAGGAGTGGTAATTCCTGACAATGCATTACATGATATGGTCAGACTCATTTCTTCCTCTTCTAGGGTTAGTTCCTATTGTATATCCTCTTCTTTTGAAGATTATTGTTCATTTTCTTCTTCCTCGTCACAATATATGTAAAATAATTTCTTCTCATCACACTTATCACCTTTAATGTATTTTCTATGAAAATTGTAGCCAAGCCCTTTTTCTCTCTCTTCTTCCAATTGTTGTGGCATCAATGTTGTAGGTTGTGGATGTCTAGGAGTAGCAACACTTTCATCTTTATATATGTGAGTGGTAGGCTTCCTTGTTGCCATAATTTTACATTCAATTTTTCTTGCCAACCTGAATGCCTTTTCCAATGAATCAGGTTCCCAAAATGTGAAATTCATGTTGGATGTTATCCTTTAAAGTCCCTATGAAGACATAAATCCTGTGTTCCTCTGGAATATCAGTTATCCTTATATTCAATTTTTGGAATTCTTCAATGTGCTCCAACACTGAACCCTTTTGTTTGAGATTTATCATTTGGTGAAAGAAGGTGTTGCTTTTTGTATCCTGATAATGTGCTATCATTTCCTCCGTAAAAATTGACCAAGTGACAATTTTTTTACGGGAGCAAAGCCATCAATACCATATAAATGTATTTTGTTCTAAATGTAAAGTTGAAATGCGTACCTTTTATGTGTTTTTGTTGGGTATGTGCTATATTTGTTCCATGACTATTCACGTGTGAGAGATTCACAGTGGGCGTGATAGCCCCCCCTGTATGTTGCGTCGGGCATAGCAGGGGGGTCACAGCATAGGCAGTGCCTCGAGAATTTTTTTTGGACCTTATTTTTCGGTGGGTGGACCCGCCCATGGTTTTGTGCATGGGTTTGCACATGGTTTTGGGGCAGGATGGTTTTCGGCCCCTGTTATTTTGTAGATCTGGTCAAGGGAACTACGGTTATGTTCTAATACAGGGTTAATGGATTGGATTTTATGTATGCTTTGTCATGTATATATATGTGTTGTAACACTAAAAGGAATATAATGAAAAATCAAGATGGTCATCCCGATTTGGGATCAAGGGGAAAATATCTGTGTATATATGTTTTATGTTTTATGCTGTCGCTATTTTTTATTTTCTGTTTTTAAGATTCGTTTGCGGATAATTTTTGTACAGGGTTAAAACCTACATTTGGTATCAGAGCTGTTTCAGCTTCAAGGGGACGCCTTTTCTACTGAGGGGTTTTTTTATCGGGTCTGAGGTAGACCCTGTTTAGTGGGAGATCTATGGGATTGATTCTTGCGATGAAAGAATATGGCTAGCGGCAGCAAGATAGAGATCAAGAAATTTAATGGTCAAATTTTTGAGTTGTGGAAGCTGAAGATGGAGGATCTTCTAGTGGATCACGGTAGACCCAGGTACTAAACCAACGAAAATGTCATATGAAGACTAGAAGAAGTTGGATTGGAAGGCGAAGAGCACAATACGGTTGTGTGTCTCAAATACGGTTGGGTGGGACAAACTTGGGACTTTGTATCAATCTAAGTCTCTGGCGAATAAATTGTTCCTGTGGAAAAAGTTGTATAACCTGAGGATGAAAGATGGAGATTCAGTGAAAGAGCATATGAATGCCTTCAATACTGTGTTAAGTCAGCTATCATCTGTTGATATTAAAATCTCAGATGAAGATAAGTGCATCATTTTTTTGTGTTCTCTACCAGACTCATGGGACAGTCTCGTTATTGCAATAGGTAGCAATACAGCTACCTTGAATTTTAATTACATTGTCTCAGCCTTGTTGTCGGAGGAAATGAGACAGAGAAATATGGAGGTTCAGAATGGAGATGCCTTATTTGTACGAGGAAGGTCCCAGAATAGAAACAAGAATAAGGTTTCGAGTGGGAGATCTAATTCTATAGGGAGATCTAAATCTCCTGGAAAGTTTGTAAATGTGTGTTGGAGAAGCAGAAAGGAAGGGCACTACAAAAAGGACTGCAAATATAAAGCTCCTGAGAAAGGAAAGGGATCTGATGATGCTCCTTCTATAGAGGAAAAAAATACCTCGGATGAAGGTGGGGATGTGTATTTGACTTCTTCTTCAAATACACATGTAGATAACAAGTCATGGTTGATTGACTCAGGTGTATCATTTCACTTCACTCCCCATAGGGAGTGGTTCTGTGAGTATGAGAAATATGATGGAGGTGATGTCTGCTTAGGTGATGATAGGAAGGCCAGAATCATCAGACGTGGAAAAGTTAAGCTGAAGTTGTAAGATAGAAGGATTATAACACTTCATGGTGTTCTGCACATTCTTGCATTGGCCAGAAATTTGATTTCTATAAGAAATATGGACGATGCAAGTGTAAATACAGTGTTCGAGAAAGATACCTATAATATGGTTCGGGGAACACTGGTATTAATGCAAGGAGTTCAGATTGGAACTCTCTACAAGCTTCATGGTAGCACTTCTATTGGTGGGTGGAACAGTTCTGTGGTTCCTGAAAGTGGAGCGGAAATCCTAGTGGTATCTGAAGAGAAGACCATGCTATGGCATCAAAGGCTTAGACATATTGGAAAGAAGGTCCTTCGGATACTGCATGGAAATGGTATGGTAGAAGGTATGTCTAATATCTCTCTGGATTTCGATTTATGTGAACATTGTGTATATGGGAAGCAGAATCGGGTGAGTTTTCCTTCTGGTGCTAAGAGGGCGAACAAGATATTAGAGCTTGTGCACAGTGATGTGTTTGGACCTGTGTTAGTTCCATCACTGGGTAAGTCTGTGTACTGTGTTTCATTCATATATGACTTCTTAAGGAATACAACGATATATTTCTTGAGGAAGAAATTTGAATTCATTGACAGATTTAAAGAATTTAAGGCTCTGGTGGAAAACCAGACAGAGAAGAAGATAAAGGTGTTGAGGATAGATAATCGTGGGGAGTTACGAAAGAAGGTTTTTGAAGAGTTTTGTAAGAAGTGTGGTATAGCACAGCAGAAGACTACTCCATACACACCTCAGAAAAATGGAGTTGCAGAAAGAATGAAAAAAACAATAATGGAAAAGGTAATAAGCATGCTCAGTGGTACCAGGTTAGGACAAGAATTCTGGGCAAAGGTAGTGGGGACTGCATGTTACTTGGTTAATAGATCACCTTCATCAACATTGGAGGATGACTCCACATGAGGTATGGACTGGTAAGAAACCCTCTCTTTCACATCTGAGGGTATTTGGATGTGATGCATATGTACATGTTCCAAAGGAGAAAAGGACCAAGTTGGATAATAAATCTAAAAGGTGCATCTTTATTGGTTATAAGGATGGTTTAAAGAGTTACAAGCTTTGGAACCTGGAAACAAGGAAGGTTATGTACAGCCGAGAAGTGGTGTTTAGAGAGGTGACAGATTTTGTTAAACATGAGGTCCTACCAAATGAACCTAAGAATATAGAGTTTGAGCTAAAGGAGGATAAATCAGACTCTACAATAGAATAAGACTTAGACGAGGAAGAGCCACAAAATCTAGCTGTGATAAGATAAGTTCAGGAAAGAAGACAACCAGAAAGGTATAGTCCATCGACTTTCTATTCAAATTTTGTTTAACTATAACTGATGATGATCTTAGAATCTCCAGGGAGGTAGTATATTCAAAGGATGGAAAACTATGGAAGGAGCCCATGGTTGATGAAATGGCATCCTTGCATAAAAATGAGGCATGGGATCTAGTGGAGTTGTCGGCTGTAAGGAAGCCCATCGGGATAAAATGGGTGTTTAAGAAGAAGATGAATGTAGAAGGCAAGGTGGAGAAATACAAAGCTCGGTTGGTAGAAAAATTTTATTCCCATGTGTCAGGAATTTATTTTGGTGATATTTTTTCTCCTGTTGCGAAAGTTAGTTCTATTATATTACTTTTATCTGTTTCTGTTGCATTTTATTTTGAGGTAGAATAGATGGATGTGAAGACAACGTTTCTTCACAGGGATTTGGAAAAGGAGATTTACATGAAACAACCTAAAGGCTTTATGGTGAAGGGGAAGAAAGAACTAGTATGCAGGTTAATTAAGTCTATGTATGGGTTAAAATAGTCACCAAGGATGTGGTATCATAAATTTGATACCTATATATGGGGACTTGGCTTCACCAGAAGAAAGGAGGATCATTGTGTTTATTTTAAATTAATTGGTGACCGTGTTATTTATTTGTTCTTGTGTGTGGATGATATGTTGTTGATTGGAAAAGAAAAGAAAATTATCCAAGATTTGAAGACCCAACTGTTCTTGAAATTCGACATGAAGGATCTTGGTGCTGCAAACTATATTTGGGAATGGAAATTAAGAGAGATCGAGAAAAGGAAGCTCTGGTTAAACTAGAGGAAGTATGTCGAGACTATATTGCAGAGGTTCAATATGCAGTATAGTAAACTGGTGAATGTTTTGATTCCTGTAGGTGTAAATCTCTCTGCTAAACAGTGTCCCAAGGCACAAGAATAAGAGGAGGATATGTCCCATGTTCCTTATGCAAGTGTAGTGGGTAGCCTGATGTATGCAATGGTCTGTACTAGACCAGAATTGCACATGCAGTGGGAGTATTGAGCAGGTTTATGTCAAACCCACAGAAGGAGCATTGGACAATGGTGAAGCAAGGTTTTAGATATTTGCGTGGCATTAGTGATTATGGCTTGTGCTACCAAGGAAGACCAGGATTGGAAACAGTGTTGGACAGTCGTGGTTTTGTTGATGCAGATTAGGCTGGAGATCTGGACCAAAGAAGATCTAGAAGTGGGTATGTGTTTGGCCTATTTGGAGGTGCAGTCAGTTGGATGAGTAAAAGACAGTCCGTAGTGGCTCTTTCAACTACAAAGGTAGAATAAATAGCAGCCACTCATGCAAGCAAGGAAGCAGTTTGGTTGTAGAGATTGTGTTCATGTATGGGGCTGGTGTAGAAAGTTATAAGGATAGATTGTGATAGCCAAAGTGAAATTTTCTTCACTAAGAACCCTGCTTATCATTCAAAGAAAAATCACATTGATGTTCAATATCACTTTGTGAGAGAAATGGTTGAGGCTAAAAGGGTGTTATTGGTAAATATGGACAACTTGAATAATGTTGCAGATGCATTGACGAAGTCTTTGAGCACTCAGAAGTTCTCTTGGTGTAGAGAAACAATGGGTGTTGCAAAGCTAGGCTAATGACTAATCTCTCCTATGGCCCCTTGCAGAAAGAAAACAACAAGTGGGAGAATGTTGGGTATGTGTTATATTCTTTCCATGACTAGTCATGTGTGGGGGGGTCACAAGGGGAGCGATAGCCCCCCCTATACGTTGTGCCAGGCGCAGCAGGGGGGTCAGAAAGGGGTGTGACAGTGCCGCGAGAAATTTTTTTTGGACCTTATATTCCGGTGAGTGGACTCGCCCATGGTTTTGTGCATGGTTTTGCACATGGTTTTGGGGCATGATGGTTTTCGGCCCCTGGTATTTTGTAGATCCGGTCAAGGGAGCTACGGTTATGTTCTAATCCAGGATTAATGAATTGGGGTTTATGTATGCTTCGACATGTATATATATATGTTGTAACACTAAAAGGAATATAATGAAAAATCAAGTTGGTTGTCCTGATTTGGGATCCAGGGGAAAATCTCTGTGTATATCTGTTTTATGTTTTATGCTCTTGCTATTGTTTATTTTCTATTTTTAAGATTCATTTGTAGATAATTTCTCTACAGGGTTAAAACCTACAGTTTTGCACATTACTGAGATCAAAATATTGCTCCATCTATAGTATCCATGTTACGGGATCCTTTCCATCAAACTTCCTCGAATCCATCTTCGTAATATGGTGGTTCTTCCATCCAACATTAGAGTTTATGAAATCATGATTAACATTTATTTTATTCTCATCATGAGTTTCCTCTACTATATTTTCTCCAATTGGAAACATTTCTTGTATCAACTTTTCCAAACCTTTGATGTCTAATTTTAGATCATTATTCATGTTTTCCATGTTGTCTTTCATTTTTTCATCGATCTTAGCTTCCATGTCCTCCATCTTAGCTTCCATGCCATCCATCTTAGCTTTCATGCCCACTTCCATGCCATCCATATTAGCTTCCAAACCATTCATCTTAGCTTCCATGCCTTTATTCAAACCATCCATCTTAGTTTCCATGCCTTTTTTCAAAACATCCATATCAGTTTTTGTTGGTCTTTGCGATGGAAAAATTTGGTGCACTTGCTCTTGTAATTTTGATATCTCATGTTGTGTTTCTTCTTCTTCATGAGTCATAGTAGAGCCTTCTGAAGGCTTAATGGGTGTTGAATTATTTTTATGGGGAATTTTAGAACCCAATACTAATATCTATTCTTCAATATTCCCTTGGAATAAATTCAAACTAATTTTTTTCAAACGAGACTTATGTAATTTGAAAAAAATACACACCGTATTCTTGCTTTTGAGGAGCTCGATATTGAAACTATATTATCTCTGTGATTTTGGATCTTCAATATCTAAAATTCTATCCTAAGGTAGCCCTCTGAATATTCTTTCAAATGCCATAGGTTTGACCTGATTTGGATTCTTCAAGGCAAAGTTATGTCAAATTTCCCACGATGACCTAATTATGGACTGGTTTAGTAGAGAAAACTTGTGTGACTTGCCACGTCTCACTGTTTCCTCCTTCAGCTTTGAAAGTGATATACCGAAAACTAAGATCCGTTTACTTGTGGCCAATTTTTACATAATCCCAATCCGACGCTCAGAGAGAGAGTTTTTACATTTTTCCCACGGTCATCTCTTTGAGATGAAATTTGGGAGCCTAAAACTATCATAAGTTACACAAATAATATCTCAAAAATTATTGTGAACCAAGATCTAAATTTTTTTTAGGAGGTTCCTTAGTATTTCGGCTTCGCACTATAACAGTTTTAGCTTCTCAAACTTCGTATACGAAATGTTATAGTGAAAATTCCACCATGACCTATTTTAGTTGAAATTCAGGAGCCTGAAGCAACCATAAATACCCCTAATCATATCTCCAAAAATGTTGTGAACCAAAATCTAAAATTTTTATAAGAGGATTCTTAGGATTTTGGCTTCGTGTTGTACAAATTTCAGCTTCTGAACCTTCATAGAAAAAAAATTATTATGAAAGTTCCACGATGACCTGTTTGGAGTAGCGAAACCCTAGAATCCAAAGCTCCGATACCAAATGTTATGAAATCACCTCCAAAAATAGAAGAAAAGAGAGATCCACGCCTTATAAATAGCCACTTTGAGGGGGAAAAATTCAATACATTATATAAATGAACAATTCTTGGATGATACAAATGACCAAAACCTCCTTCTATATATAGGAGTCCATGGGCCCACAATATAACCCTAGACGACTTAAAAATAACAATGTAAAAGCACAATAATAATATATTGGGGTTACAGGGGTACAACAATAACAATAAGGGGGCTACACTAATGACAATAAGGGACTAAACTAGTAATATAGGGACCTAATAGAATAAAACCACTAATAATGTGAATGTGGATCATTGTATCAGTTGAATAAAGCACTCTTGGGTGAAAATAGGGGCCAAAGCATGTGGATGGTGTCAAGGTTGACTAAATCAACAATGATGTCATGGAGGTAGTGGAAAGTTATTGCATGAAAATATAGTTATGATGGAGAAGTGTATGCATGAGAGTAGCATATTTAATGAGTGGGACCAAGGATGAGGAAGCTCACAATGAATATAGGGAAGGGGATCGAAGCCATAGAAGGCATTCTGAATATTGTTTATGTTGGGTCTTTTATGACTTTCTGCATGTTGTTGGGTAAAACTAATTGCTTAATAATTAAAACTAATCACCTAATAATTAATTATCAACCAAGGAACATCTTTTTATTTCAAGGTAATTGGAAAAATATATGCATATAAAATACCAACAGCTAACATTGGTTCTACATGATTATGTTCTACACTATCAAGCTCATTTGAAAAGAAATAAAATGAAAGACTTGAAAACCAATACTAAATCTCAAAAACATAAAGTAAATGAGAGGAAAATAATTATTCTAATCACATGACTTGAATCAATAATAAATTAAACAACACATTGTTGAATTATAAATTTAACCTATTGCACCCAACATAATTCAAATGCTAATATAAAACAATAAATTAAATGAAATCTAGAAATTGCGAGAAATAACAAATCTGGAAAATGCAGCAAACAAAAAAACACTTTTAAAGAAAGGAAATATACTTTAAGGAATAAGAATTGAAATTAAAATAAACAAGCATGCAACTAAACTACTTTAGATATTCAAGGCAACAACTCGTCCAAGGTAGTGAGCCCAATTTCCGAAGATTCAATTCTCCCTTGAGAAATAATCCAAATCAGATTATAGGTAATGGATTCTCAATGGGTAGCTTCCTTCATTGAAGTATATTAGAGAAATAATTACATCAGACTAAAGCTCTTGGCTTTGTATCAAGTTCAAGAATTATTCATCTCGTATAAAAAAATTTCTCATTCATTCATCCACCAATTGTTCATCTGCTCATCCCCTCTCTTTGATCTCTATTTTTCATTTAAATAAACAAAAAGAAAAGGGAAATTACAAGTAACTTGACTAAAAAATTATTTACCATTACAATTCGAGATTGTCTGCAAAAAATTGATCAGTAAGATAAGATCTGAAATATCATGACTCAACTGGAACAAGTAAAGTCTAGTATTGCAATTGGAAGAATTTGGAAAATCGCCACAACAACAAATCTCAGAAAATCACCTTCACAAAACCTTCTGTTTCTATCAATAAAAACCAAATTTTGGAAAATTTCTCATTAGAAAATTGAATTGGTCCATTCTTCACAAAACCCATGTGTCAGATTTTGAAGATTCATCTTCATTTGTCTGAAATAACGAACATGAAACCGTCACCTTTTATCCCAGTGAATTTTTGAGTTGGAATAGTTGGAGATCGAATTTCCAATTTGGAAGAGATTTTGGAGTCTAAAAGCATGATTGATGCTATAATAGATAAATAAACCATATTTGACAAAATCATGCATAATAATTATCAATTTATTAGAAATAAAGGAGAATACGTATTACTTATCCATAAGAGCATAAATTATTATAAAATGGAATTAAATGATAAATTATGATAAAGAATGTGATAAAGAATGGTAGAAATGGATGAAATAGATGTTATAAAGTGGTAATAATAATGACAATTTAGTGGCCCAATATACCCCCAAACTGAATACATTGAATTTCCTCATGAAACCCAAAGCCTTTCTATTAACCAAGTTGTAATACAATAATCAAAATTTTCACCCCAAGTCATTATATTGATGGAACAAATGACTTCTTCCTCAAATAATAAATAATTAATTTTAGCGATGTTGGTGAAGGCATAACAATTTTCACATTGACTTTCAACGATATGTATATCAAGTTACAAAAAAATATGATACAAGGAACTAAACACTTCATTAACCATTTTTTAAAAAACTACTAACCAGGTTTTGCTGAAATTTTACAACTATATTAATGCTTCTCTAATCCAAAAATTAGATCATTTTGATGCACAGATCATGAGATATAATAAAAAAGGTTGTAGGTGATAGTGCATGATTTCTAAAATTTTACTAACTAATTTAGCTTGAAATTTTGTGGGTTTTTGTAGTTTAAAGATACTTATTTGCTGTCCAAAAATCACAAGAATTAGGTTCACAGTTTTAAAGATATGCGCAAATCAATTCCAGCACTGTATAAAAATGAAATTGTATGCCTTAAATGAGAAAGAAAGTAGAGAACATCCATCATGTGTGGAAATTGTATACCTTAAATGAGAAATAAAGTAGAAAACATCCATTGTGTGTACCAATTCCTCCCATAAACTAGAGAATTAGCATGCTCTCATGCTATACTAGAAAACAGATTGAGGTAGCTACTACGATTGTTATGCTTGATGTACATCAACGTGGAATAAGGGAGGTTTTGAGAATGAATAAGGAGATTGATGGATGATGGCATGGTCATAATAAATAAATGAATGAAAGTAACACTCCCCCAAACTGAAAGCTTTTGTGTCTTTGAAAAATGGAAAGTGGTAAAGAAGTGGAACGAATGAAGATAAAGAATGCTCAATGTATTTTCATGAAATTCTCCTAAATTTTTAATAAATTAGAGATTTATGCTATGTTACCTCAAGTTTTACCTCTGTAGAAATGTGGAATGGCATGTATGGACTGGAATTTGTTAAAGCTAATGTAGGCTGAGATGATGATGAAAGTGATGCAAAAGGTGGAAGCCATGCAAGCTGAAAGTAAGTACAAAGTGTGGCATGGTTTTGTTCCCCTATGAGTCCACGGCCATAAAGAAGGGAAAAGAGGAAATGAAGTTGTGGATTCATAAGTGTGGTAGAAAAATAATGTGAGTAGCGTACATATGGTAGAAATGGTCAGAGTAGTAAAAATCATAAAGATGATTAGGAATTGAGAAAAAAGAATAAAAGAGACATTTAAGAATTTTGAGAAAAGAGTTTTCCTTTGGTGGCAAGATATGATGAAATCATGACTAGTAATTTATGATGACGACTACTCATATCATTTGATCAGACAATTTTTAATATAATTCATATAAAATTACAATTCACAATGCAAATTGGTTAATATAGATATAAAAATTGTTCAAATGGTAAATTCGTCTTTGGAAATGAATCAATGGAAAATATTGTGATATAGAATCATTGGAAATGTAACATAGAACTTCAATACCATAAGCAGAGTGATTGCTACCAGTAGGCATCCATAGCCTCAATAGGGTTTTTTTTTAACCCAAAAATGAGATAGGATCCTCTATTTAATATTTAGATAAATATTTATTTTTATAAAAAGATCATTGTGCTGGCATGGTAACCAAAGAATCTCATTTCCATTCACCAGGATATAACAAAGTGATCAGGTTAACTCATGATGAGACCTTCTTTCCTTCTGACAGTTTTGGTTGTCTAGAAGGCCATTACCCTGGTGTGGTGGAAATAATGGGAATGTCACTTGTTACACCCTTATGATCATGGTAGGTGGGCTCGTGCTGAGACCCCCTATCCTCTCTAAGAAAATTTATATTAGATTTTCATATTTTAATTATAAATGGATGGAGGCTCATTAACTCCTTAAGAGCTAGGGATGGCATGAGAAGTAAAATAATGTCAATCAAAGTTATGCTTTTATCCCCATATCATCATACCAAAGGGAATTATCAATTGAAAGTGTGAAAGATTAACTAGCATGATATTGAGATAGTGAATCATTTTATGATATGTCCAAAGAGGAGATATTCAGAAAGTCGTTATATAGTTGAACTGTGTTAGTTTTGGAGTAAAGATAACCATCCAATTTTTCAAAATTCATAATGTTGTTAATATCACTATTTTTCCTTTATATTGGTGTTGACGGGAAAATTTGTCTGGCCAACAGTAGGGGATCTCCCCAGTAGAAAGTCTCAAATAGACCTTGAACCGTTTGGAGTAGGGATCCCGTCCGGGGTGTGGGTCCGGCTACCACTTAAGACGACTTCCCTTCGGTCTCAAAAGAACCTGTTTGAACCTGCGGACATACACTTATTCACATGATATAGAATACAGGATTGATGTATTAAACATGAATCAAACACTATGCGTCGCAAGATTATAGATAAAGCATGTACACCTCAAGAGATGTCATTAGCAACACATCTTTTGGGGGTAATGCTTATAAGGTAGTCTTATCACAAAAGAAATAGTTCTTAATGATAAGATACCCCTTTACTTCCTGAAAGATAAAACGAAATGCTAACAAAATAGTTCATTAACATTCATTAATAGAACAGATGACAAAATGAACATCATTGATACAACACAGATAGCCATGACGCATAAATGATGACATGAAGAGTGCAGCTTCATTAATCATAGGATGTTCTGAAACTGTACAAGGAATACACATAGTGTTCGCACAGAAAAACACATCATAACCATAGGGTGTTTTAACAAGAATCTATATTCATATGCTCAAGTGTATAATCTTTCAATACAATGCCATGTAGCTCTTGAGTTTCCAAAAAAAAGGCCCCATTTACAAGCTCCTGTAGGAGTATTTATAATGCCAAAACTGCCCATTGGGCTTCCTTGACTGTTCACCTTCTTGACCGTTGGGTTCCCTTGCGACCCATTCCTTTTGCGACCTACGACCTGGGCCGCTGTTGCGACCTACGACCTGGCTGCTGTTGCGACCTGCGACTTGACTGGGTCACAGGGTCGCAAGGTGTAAGAAAATGAGAGAATGCGACCTTGCGACTTTGCGACTAGGTCGCTGAGTCGTGAGGTCGCAAAGGTGGACAAACCGAAGGTATGCGACCTTGCAACCTTGAGACTAGGTCGCGGGGTCGCAAAAGACGGAAAAACCAAAGAGATGCGACCTTGCGACCTTGCGACTAGGTTGCTGGGTCGCAGGGTCGCAAAAGGCGAAAAATCGAAGAGATGCGACCTTGCGACCTTGCGACTAGGTCGCTGGGTCGCGGGGTCGCAAAAGACAGAAAAACCAAAGAGATGCGACCTTGCGACCTTGCGACTAGGTCGCTGGGTTGCGGGGTCGCAAAAGGTGCAAAATCGAAGAGATGCGACCTTGCGACCTTGAGACTAGGTCGCTGGGTCGCGGGGTCGCAAAAGGCGAAAAATCAAAGAGATACGGCCTTGAGACCTTCGGTCCTCCCTTCTGCATTTCTCTTTCAGTGTTTTTGTAACCTTGTTCTTCCGAGGCCAGCCTTAGCCCTCGCCATGCGTGAAAACAGTTTTGATCTGCCAGTGATGTTGATCATCCACATAATACTAGGTTCCGAGGTTGATTTGAAACACAGCTTCGCATCCTTTGGAGGGAGTTCGCAGTCTTCTTAATTTGGACGGGCATTTCTGTTTCCTTGTATTACCTGCAAGACAACAGAGTGGATCAATATCTTTTCATATAATCTGTAGATATGCGAATTAAATCAGCCACGTGTGACCTGTTAAATCAGCCTTACTCATACAAATATTTTATGCATGTTGAGGAAATTATGAATATATCAACGTAGATGCATAAAAGGTATATTGGCACATAAAACCAGGAGATTTTAAAGATCATCTTGGCCCCCTGTATGGTCCTAGATAAAGTGGGTATTGCAAAGCAAGAGGCTTCCTCAGATTGTCTCTAGGTACACCACCATGAGTAAATCAGAATGTGGCTGCTAAGTGTTTAATATCACCTGCTTTGTTACAGAGAGGACGAACTTCCATTATTGCATGCAGCTTGAAATTATCTGTTTGTTGAGCTGGGGTTTCTCCGTGCTATATGGGGCAACTTTCAGGTTCATTTCACCTTTTACCACATCGCAGCCTGCTACTCATAAAAAGATGCCCAATACGTGTTTCAAGAATGCAGCTCTATGTTCAGATGGGCGTGGGCGTTTGCCATCTGAGTGAGGTCACATTTTGGGGCGACTCTGCGACCTCTGGACAATTGTGACCTCCTCCCTGTCGTTTCAACATTTGGAGTGGTGCGTTTCAGCACCTATCGTGGAACTCCTCTGCAATTCAAGCATTCCACTTTCGCTTTTCTGTCCAGCGATGCATTGTAGTCTCATCACCATCTCTTTCATCTTAACCTGCATGCAAACAGATGCATCGACCTGTCTCTTTTACCGTGGCTCGTTCTGGTGCAACACTCGATCATCATCATTCTCTTCCATGGTGAGAAGCTCAATCCGGCATGAGCCTGCAAATGGAAAATGTGCTGAATGAAATCGCGTGGGATGTGATGATTAGGTTTCTTAGTGCATTGGGACAGAGTACAGGGAAAACGCCATTGAAAATTAGCTCTGTGGAGATAGCTAGTCGTTGTCAGTAGTGGCAACATTGAAAAATTAGATCCCAGCGAATCTGCAGAGATAACGTGACCAGTGCAGCGGATTTAAGGAGTGATTTTCACCTGGAATATTGTCGTCCGGGTTACAGAAGGCAGCAAAAATCACTCGAATTCTATTTCAGCACTGCATGGTCTGTCCATGATAGTTGCCATGCAGACTTGGGGATAAACGCATCCAAAATTTCATTCGTGTAGACCAATCAACGTATTACAATCACGTTGCCACGTTTCACTGTAGTGAGAACTCCACCATCGGCATGCTGGCCTCCAGCTGTATGTGGCGAGGTGGCTCTTCCCCACGTTGAAAGGCTGACTGCAACGTATATATATTGATCCAACGGTAAGTTTGGCTCCATGTTTGAACGCGCGCCTTGACTGGATAATGTGTAACCGCGCTTTAATTATAACGTTAACTGCTATGGTAGGATATTGGCTCTCAAACCACAACCCGCCATCGAACGTTGGGCTTGCATCTGGTTCACAATGCGTGTCTTGATTATAAGGTTAGGACTACTTGTTTCATAAGGGTCGAATGTCACATGTTGCACCAACTGACGTGGTTTAAAATGTATGGCTTAATCCCTTTCGCGCCTTAGTGGCAACGCACTATAGTTATAGCACTGCGCTCCATGAAAAAGTTGACCGCCACATGTATATATATAAATATTTACGTTGGCTCTATGTAATGGAAAAATTGCATGTTCAGCTCCATGCAATGACTTTGAACATTGGACCATCCAACATATATCTGCTCCACGCGTTTACCATAAATAAAAAACCGCCAAAAGATATTTCACGTAACTGTAATGCGTCTTCATATGGTTCTGATTAGCGTTTTAATGATAAACGTAGCCACCTTATATATCTTCCTCGCTACTTAAAACTTCAGCGTAAAAGCATTTGATCTGAATCGAAAAAATTACACTCCATGTAACGTAAATATCGAATGCATGCAACGTGTCTTCATACATTTATGATCCGCCATTGTCAACGTAATTTGACCACTCCATATATATATATATATATATGCCTCAAACATTTTAACATACGACTTAGGTATAGAAGTATTGGTCCTAACTGTAATGTTTCTCTCGGCGGTCGTAAAACATAGTTGTACATCATGCAATGCGCCATAGTCATCATTATATCTGTTTTCATGTCGAAACCAAACCTTTTGCATAAGTTGGAAACCTCGACATAACATATTCGAGTCCCATGGTAACGTCTTTCTTATAGTTTTGCATGATTTTTCTCCTCCCTATGGTTTGGAAACCGTATGCATTTGCGCCTTGACTTAATGTGTCAAATTGTCACCTTGGTCCATCGAAAGTGCTCCAACTTATAATGTCTTCACATAATTTTTCCCCACGATCTCTCATGGCTTTGAAACCCCATGAATTTTCCTTGGTTTAATTGTATAAAACCATAACTTTCACACCCCCCGTGTAGCTTGGGGTTTCACAAAAACTTGCTTCCCAAAGGTACATTTAGATATTTGAAATTGCGCCAACACTATTAATGTACCAATTTCCTGAACAATCATCTCTACCTCTGTACTTTGATGGATGAGGAGGTACTGAAAGGAGAAAATTCAAACTGAATCACCAAATTGACAGTGATGACCTCTTCGATGTTTATCAAGACGCATTTCAAACTCGTGAACCATTTCATTCAACTGCGGAAGATAGAAGAAACCCCTTTTGCTGTGTCATTGTCTTGCCAACATCAAAATGTGCGTTCTTGAGATGGCACCTCCGTTAATGATGCGAGAAACCCTTATCTTTTAATATCAATGGTGTTATCATAAGATTTTCCTAGTGCCCAGTGCCTCCTTGTTTCTTTGAGTGAATGAACACACGACACATCATCATCCCTCTGAAAATGTTAACTTGCTCTTCCACCACACTTGTAAGTGCATCCTTGTCATTGAGCTTAATCTCATTCCCTCAATGCCATGACAATCATTGATGAGTTTATTTGTCGGGGATTGACCTGCATAAACAACATCACATTAATCAGGTCATAGTTATTCTTTGCGAAAGGTGTCCCTAGATAAAACATATGAGACCAATGAGCATAAGAGAGGTATTCAAACAACTTGCTTAATGACCCATGACGAGGGAGCTATTACTGATCGATACAAGAAAGGTTTCTATTCAAACATATGCATGTCAATCTCATTACATATGGCGCGATTGTGACAAGAGTGTTCGGGCGCTCGCTGGATGATCCTCCCCACATATGGCGTGATTGCAATAAGGACATCCGATCATGATGGCGATACAACTCATGAGGGGTTGGGGATAGGTCACTGGGATGTAATTGATTGCAGATCGGGTTAAAGACTCCAACGCCTAAGCGAGAAGAGGGGGAACCTGAAATTTTAAATATACCCAAAATTTTGGGTGGTGTTGTAGCGGCTACAAGAAATGGCGAACCACTGGTAGAATCCAGCATCTCTGTCAATATGACCACAATAGTCTGAGTCTGGATAATGATGCAAGGGAATATTGAACAAGTTCTGTGTGTACCATTTGTATTACATTTTCCCTTTATAGGTATGCCTAATCCTCGTGCCTCAGCTAAGTCTCCCTATTCAGAACACATTAAGAGAAAGCTCACAGATGCCAGTAGCTAGCTGATGATGTGAAGAGCAAGGCACTGGGTTTATTATTTTCACGATTTTTAAAGTAAGCTTCTGGTGTTGCTCCGCTGCCAGCAGGCCTGGACAGTACCCCGGCAGAGTCACTTCAAGATATCACAAACGTTGCTCCGCTGCCTGCGAGCCTGGTCAGTACCCCAGCGGAGTCATTGCATTACCTCTCTGGGCAGGAAGCCTTTCTCGATCCTTTACCCTCATTTTTTTCATGTGCTCATGGCACTTATTTTTCATGGGCGGACGAGGGATCCTGACTTATTTTACGAGCAAGAGAGGTTGTTTCTCGTGTTACAGAAACTGAAAGATATCCTGATTTGGGTTTGCCCTCGCGCCAAACCTTCACATCCCATTCACCACAATAGGCGAAGTGTGCAAAACAGATCATTAAAACATCCAATACTATGCTAGACACAAGGGTTAGGCTTATGGGTACGGGCCCTTTCAACTCATCAGGTCTCCCATGGACAACCGGCTCGTATCTCCCCAGATGATAAGTTTAGACTCATAGGCATCTTGTTGATAATGCAACTTCGATGACTGGTCCTAAGAGAAAGCTGCCTCTCGAGATAGCCACCGCAACCTCACACAAAACAATGGGGTTACTGTTTCAGCAATCGGGGCAAAACAAGACTGCAAGGTGATAGGGTTGCAATGAGGGCTCATGAAGTGGCAAGCGATATGACAAAAGTGATGTGAGGGAGAGAGAGTATGACGCAATGTAATAAGCGAGGCTCAAGGTGCAATGCAATGCCATGTGCGAGAACGATCAACCAGTTGTAGGTGGGAAAGAGGCGCAATACAAGCAATGATTATTTATGCAGCAACAAGCAGTTGAAAAGGAAATGAAAGAAAATACTTTTAACATGATGTTGCCTAAGATATTAATCGTAAACAAAAGACAACAAACACCCTTTTAAACTATGAAGTAAAATTCGGTAAGTAAACCTAATTAACTTTGCACTAAAAAATAAAATAAAATTTATTGCAGGTCCTAGCTAGCCTACACCTAAACCCTAGTTTAAACAATGATGCGGTCAGGTTATGTGAAATCAGCTTTCCAGTGCAACCACCACATTAGTTCCTGTCCTGCAAGAACAACCATGATCAAGATCAGGGCTAGCATCCATAAAAGTGCAGCAACAACAAAACTTACCTGAGGAGTAGGTGCCACGATAAGATGATCAGAGATACTTACCAAAGAACATGCCAGAACAGATTGTGCGAGCTGAATCCCATTCTTATCTTGGTAACCAACAATATGTTCTTGAAACTCAACATTATGGATAAATGACATAAAATCATTCATGCATGATCCTGGATTTGAGGGGTGATGGGTAAGCCAATTCCTATTTGCAAGCACATTCACCGAATGGGGTCGGTTGAGTTGATCGACAATCTCATCATGTTGTTGGGGACCATCAGTTTTATGGAATGGAAACAATACACAAGTGCCAGGCAAATTATAGATGCATGCACATCCAAGCGTAGAAATTCTAGTTTCGAAAACTCTAGTCCGGGGTTGCTTCTGGGTTTGGTTAAGGGTATGGGGATCTGAATCCATGTTTAAAGGAGTCTGAAATTCCTCACTGCTTTGAACAAACTCTGGACCTTTGAGCAAGGGGCTTTCCAACTTTGACTGCTCGGCGAGATTAACAGGCGAATGGGCGTGATCATCAATTGTAGTGATCTGAGAGATGTCAGTGGGCTTTGTATCAATTTGGTCGAATGTTTGTGTACTGACAAATTGATAATCCAAAATGTCGGATTCTCCAGATTTGCCAGGATGGGGTGAATTCGACGTGTTTATGCTGGAAGGAGCATGGCACTAGGGAATGGTCATTTCAGAAACGTTCAGCGGAAGCTGACGCGTTTCTATTTTCTGGTGGGTACTTGAATCTTCCGAAAGCAAATCATCGAATTTAGGTGTCTTCATATTTTCGGCCAAGAGATCCGAGTGATAGTCCTCGGTGGTATGATTGAACATGTTTTCAGATAAGCAGGGATCAATGTAATCATTGATTTGATCGAATTGGGTACCTGAGATGTCAGGCTCCCCGAGAGTTACCGACTGGGATGGATCAATAGAGGGAACATCTTGAAGTTGTTCAGACGGGGAATCGCTCCTATGGCTGTCTAAAGATCCCAAGTGAGAAAAATCAGATTTAAAAGATTCATCGATTTTGGACTGTGATTGAGAGACACCATTTGCGTGCTTATGATTGTCGCCAATACCAGTATAAGGAAATTTTGAATGTCTCGAAGAAATTACTGGTGTGGCGGGATCGAGAAACAAACTAGGAAATAATGAACGAAAAGATTGAATCGCAGGGGCGTTAACCATACGAGGCTTTTCAACACGCACATCCGTGTCGTTCAGAGGACACAATGATTTGACAGGCCTTGTAAGGGAATAAACTTTATGCGGGGTAGGAGTCGATTCATAATACGTATGTGAACCAGATTCATAATCCGAATCTGAACCAGATTCATAATCTGAATGTGAACCAGATTCATCATCCGAATCTGAACTAGATGCATAATCCAAATACGAACCAGATTCATAATCTGAATCTGAACCAGATTCATAATCCGAATGTGAACTAGATTCATCATCCGAATGTGAACCAGATTCATAATCTGAATGTGAACCAGATTTAGGACTAAGTCCAGGGAGGCATCGAGTGGGCTCGGGGTAGGTTTCATGAGCCAAAAGAGATAACGAGCCACTGAGATGTACAGATTCGACATGGTACGTGAAAGACTCATGGTCAGAACATCCATTGACTTGCGGGTTGTCATAGGGAACATTAGGCTCAGGTCGGGTTGCTAACTGAAATGGTTCAAGGGAAACGAGAATCGCATACGTGAACTGTTCTCTTAACAACCTCCAATCGACCTCCTTTTCAGGGAACTCAAAACAATAATGAATGAATCTGATAGAGAACTCATCTAAAGATTCCTGAGGTTCCATTCTGATGTCATTTATCTTAAGTAAAACGTTATGAAAATCATACCTGTGAAAAGCTTGTTGTAATTCACTGGCGAGTTGTTCAAATGAATGGATGGAAGATTCCGGCAAAGTGCAGCACCATTGCTTAGCGCGACCTTCGAGGGTAAGGAAGAAAAGAAAACAAAACAAACCCTGATCGTCAATTTCATAGCACTCACCAAAGTCACAAAAATCTGAACAGTGTTGGGTTATGGACACCCCATTTATACCATCAAATTTTAACTGGGACAAGTGATACATAAGTTTATCGGGGATGAAGTATCCAGGTTCATAAAACTCCGACAAACATCTCAGGAGAATAATTTGGGGATGAGCCATTACAGATATGAGATTAATTGCAGGCTCTAAGGGCTCAGCTTGTCATCTGGCCCCCCCCTTTTCGTTAAACATCTGGTCGGAGGTTCAGGCCCTCCTTCTAGCGCCAAATCTGTTGACGGGAAAATTTTTCCAGCCAACAGTAGGGGATCTCCCCGGTAGAAAGTCCCAATTAGACCTTGAACCGTTTGGAGTAGGGATCCCGTCTGGGGTGTGGGTCCGGCTACCACTTAAGACGACTTCCCTTCGGTCTCAAAAGAACCTGTTTGAACCTACGGACATACACTTATTCACATGATACAGAATACAGGATTGATGTATTAAACACGAATCAAACACTATGCGTAGCAAGATTATAGATAAAGCACGTACACCTCAAGAGATGTCATTAGCAACACATCTTTTGGGGGTAATGCTTATAAGGTAGTCTGATCACAAAAGAAATAGTTCTTAATGATAAGATACCCCTTTACTTCCTGAAAGATAAAATGAAATGCTAACAAAATAGTTCATTAACATTCATTAATAGAACATATGACAAAATGAACATCATTGATACAACACAGATAGCCATGACGCATAAATGATGACATGAAGAGTGCAGCTTCATTAATCATAGGATGTTCTGAAACTGTACAAGGAATACACATAGTGTTCACACAGCAAAACACATCATAACCATAGGGTGTTTTAACAAGAATCTATATTCATATGGTCAAGTGTATAATCTTTCAATACAATGCCATGTAGCTCTTGAGTTTCCAAAAAAAAGCCCCATTTACAAGCTCCCGTAGGAGTATTTATAATGCCAAAACTGCCCATTGGGCTTCCTTGACTGTTCACCTTCTTGACCGTTGGGTTGCCTTGCGACCCATTCCTTTTGCGACCTGCGACCTGGGCCGCTGTTGCGACCTGCGACCTGGCTGCTGTTGTGACCTGCGACTTGACTGGGTCGCGGGGTCGCAAGGTGTAAGAAAATGAGAGAATGCGACCTTGCAACTTTGCGACTAGGTCGCTGAGTCGTGAGGTCACAAAGGTGGACAAACCGAAGGTATGCGACCTTGCGACCTTGCGACTAGGTCGCTAGGTCGTGAGGTCGCAAAAGACGGAAAAACCAAAGAGATGCGACCTTGCGACCTTGCGACTAGGTCGCTGGGTCGCGGGGTCGCAAAAGGCGAAAAATCGAAGAGATGAGACCTTGCGACCTTGCGACTAGGTCGCTGGGTCGCAAGGTCGCAAAAGACGGAAAAACCAAAGAGATGCGACCTTGCGACCTTGCGACTAGGTCGCTTTGTCGCGGGGTCGCAAAAGGCGAAAAATCGAAGAGATGCGACCTTGCGACCTTGCGACTAGGTCGCTGGGTCGTGGGGTCGCAAAAGGCGAAAAATAAAAGAGATACGGCCTTGCGACCTTCGGTCCTCCCTTCTGCATTTCTCTTTCAGCGTTTTCGTAACCTTGTTCTTCTGAGGCCAACCTTAGCCCTCGCCATGCGTGAAAACAACTTTGATCTGCCAATGATGTTGATCATCCACATAATACTAGGTTCCGAGGTTGATTTGAAACACAGCTTCGCATCCTCCGAAGGGAGTTCACAGTTTTCTTAATTTGGACGGGCATTTCTGTTTCCTTGTATTACCTGCAAGACAACAGAGTGGATCAGTATCTTTTCGTATAATCTACAGATATGCGAATTAAATCAGCCACGTGTGACCTGTTAAATCAGCCTTACTCATACAAATATTTTTTGCATGTTGAGGAAATTATGGATATATCAACGTAGATGCATAAAAGGTATATTGGCACATAAAACCAAGAGATTTTAAAGATCAGCTTGGCCCCCTGTATGGTCCTAGATAAAGTGGGTATTGCAGAGCAAGAGGCTTCCTCAGATTGTCTCCAGGTACACCACCATGAGTAAATCAGAATGTGGCTGCTAAGTGTTTAATATCACCCGCTTCGTTACAGAGAGGACGAACTTCCATTGTTGCATGCAGCTTGAAATTATCTGTTTGTTGAGCTGGGGTTTCTTTGTGCTATATGGGGCGCCTTTCAGGTTCATTTCACCTTTTACCACATCGCAGCCCGCTACTCATAAAAAGATGCCCCATACGCGTTTCAAGAATGCAGCTCTATGTTCAGATGGGCGTGGGCGTTTGCCATCTGAGGGAGGTCGCATTTTGGGGCGACTCTGCGACCTCTGGACAGTTGCGACCTCCTCCCTGTCATTTCAACATTTGGAGTGGTGCGTTTCAGTACCTATCATGAAACTCCTTTGCAATTCAAGCACTCCGCTTTCGCTTTTCTGTCCAGTGATGCATTGTAGTCTCATCACCATCTCTTTCATCTTAACCTGCATGCAAACATATGCATCGACCTGTCTCTTTTACCATGGCTCGTTCTGGTGCAACACTCGATCATCGTCATTTGCTTCCATGGTGAGAAGCTCAATCCGGCATGAGCCTGCAAATGGAAAATGTGCTGAATGAAATCACGTGGGATGTGATGATTAGGTTTCTTAGTGCATTGGGACAGAGTACAGGGAAAACGCCATCGAAAATTAGCTCTGTGGAGACAGCTAGGCGTTGTCAGTAATGGCAACATTGAAAAATTAGATCCCATCAAATCTGCAGAGATAACGTGACCAGTGCAGCGGATTTAAGGAGTGATTTTCTCCTGGAATATTGCCGTCCGGGTTACAGAAGGCAGCAAAAATCACTCGGATTCTATTTCAGCACTGCATGGTTATAGCACTACGCTCCATGAAAAAGTTGACCGCCACGTGTATATATATACATATTTACGTTGGCTCTATGTAACGGAAAAATTGCATGTTCAGCTCCATGCAACGACTTTGAACGTTGGACCATCCAACATATATCTGCTCCACGCGTTTACCATAAATAAAAAACTGCCAAAAGATATTTCACGTAACTGTAATGCGTCTTCATATGGTTCTGATTGGTGTTTTAATGATAAACTTAGCCACCTTATATATCTGCCTCGCTACTTAAAACTTCAGCGTAAAAGCATTTGATCCGAATCGAAAAAATTACACTCCATGCAACGTAAATATCGAATGTATGCAACGTGTCTTCATACATTTATGATCCGCCATTGTCAACGTAATTTGACCACTCCATATATATATATATATGCCTCAAACAATTTAACATACGACTTAGGCATAGAAGTATCGGTCCTAACTGTAATGTTTCTCTCGGCGGTCGTAAAACATAGTTGTACATCATGCAATGCGCCATAGTCATCATTATATCTGTTGTCATGTCGAAACCAAACCTTTTGCATACGTTGGAAACCTCGACATAACATATTCGAGACCCATGGTAACGTCTTTCTTATAGTTTTACATGATTTTTCTCCTCCCTATGGTTTGGAAACCATATGCATTTGCGCCTTGACTTAATGTGTCAAATTGTCACCTTGGTCCATCGAAAGTGCTCCAACTTATAATGTCTTCACATAATTTTTCCCCGCGATCTCTCATGGATTTGAAACCCCATGAATTTTCCTTGGTTTAATTGTATAAAACCATAAATTTCGCACCCACCGTGTAGCTTGGGGTTTGACAAAAACTTGCTTCCCAAAGGTACATTTAGATATTTGAAATTGCGCCAACACTATTAATGTACCAATTTCCTGAACAATCATCTCTACCTCTATACTTTGATGGATGAGGAGGTACCGAAAGGAGCAAATTCAAACTGAATCACCAAATTGACATTGATGACCTCTTCGATGTTTATCAAGACACATTTCAAACTCGTGAACCATTTCATTAAACTGCGGAAGATAGAAGACACCCTTTTTGCTGTGTCATTGTCTTGCCAACATCAAAATGTGCGTTCTTGAGATGGTACCTCCGTTAATGACGCGAGAAACCCTTATCTTTTAATATCAATGGTGTTATCATAAGATTTTCCTAGTGCCCTGTGCCTCCTTGTTTCTTTGAGTGAATGAACACATGACACATCATAATCCCTCTGAAAATGTTAACTTTCTCTTCCACCACACTTGTAAGTGCATCCTTGTCATTGAGCTTAATCTTATTCCCTCAGTGCCATGCCAATCATTGATGAGTTTATTTGTCGGGGATTGACCTGCATAAACAACATCACATTAATCAGTTCATAGTTATTCTTCGCGAAAGGTGTCCCTAGATAAAACATATGAGACCAATGAGCATAAGAGAGGTATTCAAACAACTTGCTTAATGACCCATGACGAGGGAGCTATTACTGATCGATACAAGAAAGGTTTCTATTCAAACATATGCATGTCAATCTCATTACATATGGCGCGATTGTGACAAGAGTGTTCGGGCGCCCGCTGGATGATCCTCCCCACATATGGCGTGATTGCAATAAGGACATCCGATCATGATGGCGAGACAACTCATGAGGGGTTGGGGATAGGTCACTGGGATGTAGTTGATTGCAGATCGGGTTAAAGACTCCAACGCCTAAGCGAGCAGAGGGGGAACCTGAAATTTTAAATATACCCAAAATTTTGGGTGGTGTTGTAGCGGCTACAACAATTGGGTACAAATTTCCAAACAAAAAGATGGTTTTCAGGGAAAAATGTATGAAGGAAAAGTGGTTATTTGATTGATATCAAATGACAACAGAAATCACAAACGTTCATTTTATTGAACAAAAATTGTTCAATTGATTGAACAACAATTGTTCAATAGATTGAACAAAATTTATTAAACAAAAAAATAAATCACCGTTGTTCATTTTTCTGAACATTGGTTGTTCAATTGATTGAATAGCAACTGTCCAATTGATTGAACAAAAAAAACACACCAAAAAAATTGTGGTTGTTCAATTGATTGAGAAACAACTGTTCAATTGATTGAACAACGAAAACACACCAAAAAAAGTGCGCCTATTCATCTTCTTGAACAACATTTATTCAATTGATTCAACAACAACTATTCATTTGATTGAATAGCAAAAACACATCAAAAAAATTGTGGATGTTCAATTCATTGAACAAAAACTATTCAATTGATTAAACATAAAAAACACACCAAAAAAATTTGCGGCTGTTCATTTTTCTGAAGAGCATCTATTCAATTGATTGAGGAGAAGTTGTTCAATTGATTGAAGAACAAAAACACACTAAAAAATTGTGGATGTTCAATTGATTGAACAACAAAAAAACAACAAAAAAATTGTGGTTGTTCAATTGATTGAACAATAGATGTTCAATTGATGAACAACAAAACACACCAAAAAAATTGCGGCTGTTCATTTTTTTGAACAACAACTATTCAATTGATTGAGCAATATATGTTCAATTGATTGAATAACAACTATTCAATTGATTGAGCAGCAGATGTTTAATTTATTGAGCAGTAGTTGTTCAATTGATTGAGAAGAAAAAACACATCAAAAAAATTGTGGTTGTTCAATTGTTTGAACAACAAAAATACACCAAAAAATAATTGCGGCTGTTCATTTTTCTGAACAACAACTGTTCAATTGATTCAACAGAAAAAAACACAAAAAAAATTTGCATCTGTTGAATTGATTGAACATCATTTTTTCAATTGATTAAACAAAAAAAACATAGAAAAAAAATCATAGTTGTTTCTTACCAAATAATAGCTATGCAATCGAAGACGAGACAAAGAATGTGTAGTCGAGAATGGAACAAAATCTGTTCATTTGATAGAATTTTTTTTTTTTTTGTTGGACGGAACACCAACTGTTCATTTATAGCAATTGTGCATTCACCAACGGAATGACAAACAGAACTTTGAAGGAATCAACACTTGAAAAAAAAAACATAAGAGAAATCATAAAAGAAACAACAATTTATTAAAAATAGTAAATAAATAAATAAATAAAGTTACAACGACTATGATTTCAGTTACAGTAATGTTATCTCCTAAGGGAACATCAATCTGTTTCTAGGAACAAAAATTTGTCAATGATGAGTGAAAGGAAAACACGATCTTTTGAAAAAAAAAAAATTGGTGGAAATGACTTGAATTTTCAATTCTTCATTTTTCCTATTATGAATCCGTCAAGTAATGAAAATATGTTCACATCGTTTTCTTTTTGGGAGGTATTAGCGGGAAATTTGTGGCAAGATATTATAAGAAATTTTAGATCGTGATACATAAAAAAAACTTAACATCATGTGATATTAAACTTCTTAATAGATGTTTGGATGAAATGCCCTTATTTCATTAACATTGTCTTCAAGAATACGTTTTTCATAAATGGACTTCCTTTATTCTCCTTAGACCTGCAAGAAATGAGCATCTACCTGCAATAAAACATAAAATAATGGAAGAAGAGAGGTGTATGGCATACCTTAATAAAAAAAATATGAAAAAAAAATAACAAGTAGTTACTCTGTAAAACAACTCTACAGAAAGATAAACAAAGAAAAATTTATATTTCACCTGTGGGAGAGCATTGGTCATCCATATTAAGCAGCAGTGTTTTAATCATAAATTATTTGTTTTTCATCCAATTTCAATGATTCAAAAGCTAAATAATTTTTTTTTGAAGATATATCACTAATAGAAATAGGTTATAAAAATTCAATGATATGTTTTGTCAAATTTACTTAGAACAACCTGCATAACAAAGTCATTTACAATTTCCCAAATTAGACCATCCATTGATATTTTACGCATAAATTTTTCATTTGAAGACAAATTGAATTAATTAAAATTGGAGATTAAATTATTTTAATATATATATCTCCAATAGAAACATTTTTTAGAGGCAAGAAGAATTTATAGGTCAAATATGCTAGTGAACATCCAAAAAAACAAAGTTTTGAGAATGCTGATTTATGATAGGCAATCGGTATTTTGGTCATAACTTTATCATATGATGTTGAAATAGAGTGATTCAAGTCTACCTACAAAATATATTCATAGGCAAATATACCATAGAAACATATTTTCAAGATCTAGTTATTTGGGCCTCCAAAAACTGGCTGTCCCAATTCTGTTCCTTAGCTGCCTACTAGACACCATGTCAATGTTTTGGTTATAAAGTTTTCATTTCAAAGAAAAATGGAATGATTCAAATTGGGTTGTGAATTATACATCAATATCTACTTAATATAGAAACATGTTTTAAAAATATTCGAATTTTTCCCCTCAAAACATGACTGTTCCAACATGGTTTTCAATATGGTTTTCATATCATGAATTCAAAAAATTTCTTGATTTTAAGCCTTCAAAATCTCAATATAAGTTTTCTGTATTGGTTCATGTGAGATAGAATGGGTAGGAAGGGTAGGTAAATTTTGCAGTTCAAATTTGTAAGCATGTTGTACTGATTTATTATTGTGAGGGTGTGGAATGAGTTAAGCAGGAAATTGTGTAGTGCTTGGAGGATTTTGATGATGTTTTTGGTGTGGTTGTGTGCATGATTTTGATATAAAAGCAGGATGTTATTGAAAATATGGTAAAGAATATGGATGATGTGTTTTTTATACAAGATGAGGGAGAGTAGTCATGTAATCATAAGATGAACCATGACAAACTTGTGGACAATATTGGTGGTGGTTATATTGAGATTGACATGGTTTCCCTAACAAAGGAGTATTCCATAGTGGATTATGCAAGTAATAAAATGGAGAGGAAGTGTTTAGATCCATACATGTAGGCCATGGTTTCAATGATTGTGAGATTTTAGCTTCTTGATCTCTTGGATACATTGTTTTCATCATAGGTAAGAAAGAGAAAATATCCATGCGATGCTCCTTTTGGCAATGAGGGAAAAACACTTCTTCAAATTCCCTTTGATTTTTCTTAACCTGAAAAACATGAAATTGTGAATTTAGAGAGCTAATAAAATCAATTTTAAAACCTTCAAATACATCATTTATTTCAACACTTATATCTCTTGTTCTTGTAGTAGATTTGGAAATGGAAGAAGAAAATTCTCTAGAATTCTTACCAGCCTTGGAGTTTCCTCTTGAATACCTTATGCATAAATCACAAACATCATCATATGATAGCTGAAAAACATCACCTTTTCCTATCAAATTTAAGAGTTCTAAAAGTTCATCTTTGATTCCTTTAAGAATGAGTGTTTTTAAGATCTCTTTTTCTAAATGATTATGCTTTGATTTTTGAAGGTTGTATTTAAATTGCTCCACATAGTCCTCCAAGTTTTCATCTCCCCCATGTATCATACTGAAAATGTCTTCAATGGCCTTGCAATAGTTTTTGTACTTCTTCAAGAATACATTATTCATGTCCTCCCATGTTTTAATGTAGTTTCCACCAAGGCTCATGAACCATTGGAGAGCTGGTCCTTTTAAAGTAAGAGGAAACACCTTCAACCTTTGATAATTATTATAAAAATCATATCCTCTAAAAATTAATTCAAACTCAAATAAAAATGTGTTTGAATATTCATTTTTCAAACCATGAAATTTTGGTCGTGTAGATGGGGGAATTATGTGCATTTTTGTCACTTCTCCTAGATCTCTGGTAGGAAATTCAAAAGTAGCAGTGTGTGCCATTTATTCCCAAAATAGAAGATATTCTTCATGTGCTACTTTGAAGCTCCTTCTTAAAATGTTCATGTCAATAGGTTAGTGAAATGGGTGGTGCTTACATCATCACTTCAATGAAATGATAATATATATTCAAATTTCTACCTCTAAGATTCCTACTTTTAATCATGCATGTTATATGACCTAAGCTTGACTATTGAGGGTAGACCTCACCACAAGTTAGCTAGCGTGCATGTGTAGGTTCTTACCTTCCATCTTCAATATCCAATCCTCTCAGAGTTAGGAATGCATATACAACCAGATATTAATGTGGTAATTCTATTTGACTGCCTCCCCAGTAACAATGCCAAAATGTTGGGTAAAATTAATTGCTTAATAAAAAAAACTAATCACCTAATCATTAATTATCAACCAAGGAATTTATTTTTCTTTCAAGTAAATAGAAAAAATATATGCATAGAAAATACCAATAGCTAACACTTGTTCTACATAATTATTTTCTACACTATCAAGCTCATTCGAAAAGGAATAAAGTGCAATACTTGAAAAACAATACTAAATCTAAAAAACAGAAAGTAAATGACACGAAAATAATTATTCTAATCACATGAATTGAATCAATACTAAATTAAAACACACATTTTTGAATTATAAATTTAACCTGTTGCACTCAACATAATTCAAATTCTAATCTAAAACAATAAATTAAATGACATCTAGAAATTGCGAGAAATAACAAATCTAGAAAATGAAGGAAACAACATTTTACTTTTCAAGAAAGGAAATCTACTTTAAGGAATGAGAATTTAAATTCAAATAAACAAGAATGCAACTAAATGGCTTTAGATTTTCAACTCAAAACCTCATCCAAGGTAGTGGGCCTAATTTCCTAAGACTCAGTTCTACCTTGAGGAATAATTCAAATCAGATTACAAGTAACAGATGTAGAAATAAATGGATAACTTCATTGAAATATATGAGAGAAATAATTACATCAGAATGAAGCTCTTGGCTTTGTCTCAAGTTCAACAATTATTCGTGTTGTATACAAAATTTTTTCATTTTTTCATCCAACAATTGTTCATCTTCTCATCCCCTCTCTTTGATCTCTGTTTTCATTTAAGTACACAAAGAGGAAGGGAAAATTACAACTAACTTGATTACAAAATGATTTACCATTACAAATGGAGATTTTATACAACAAATTTATCAGCAAGAGAATATGTGGAATGTCATGACTTAGATGGAACAAGTCGAATCTGTTATTGCAATTGGAAGATTTTGGAAAATGACCACAACAACAAATATGAGAAAATCACCTTCATAGAACCTTCCGTTTCTCTCAATCCAAACCGAATTTTGAAAAAATACTCAATGGAAAACTGAATTGGTCAGTTCTCCACAAAACCCATGTCTCGGAGTTTCAGGATTCATCGTTATTTTTCTGCAATATCCAATGAAAAACAATCACTTTTTATCCCAACGAATTTCTGAGTTGGAATAATTGGAGATCGAATTTCCAATCCGGAAGAGATATTGGGGGCTAAAAGCGCGAGTGATGTTATAACAGATTAATAAACCATATTTGACAACATCGTGCATAATAATTATAAATTTATTATAAATAAAAGAGAATACATATTATCTATCCATAAGCCCATAAATTATTATTAAATGGAATTAAATGATAAATTATGCTAAAGAATGTAATAAATAATGTGATAAATAATGGTAGAAATGGATGAAATAGATGTTATAAAGTGGTAATAATAATGAAAATTTAGTGGCCCAACACATGCTTCAGCTGTTTAGCAGAGTGTGATGTGTTTTTTAGTACAAGGGTGTTTCCGAGCGAAAATCCCACCGTCATCCTTGGGGGACTTCGAGTGCCCACTCAAGAGAGGTTCATTTGAGCTTCATTCCACTATCTGGCATTAGGCCAAGCTTCAACCATTAATGAAAACATGGTATCCTTTAGGAATTGCGTTATTTTGCATGGCAGTTACAGTGGAGGGTTAGGTACCCACGTTTATGAGCTTGTTTTCAAGTGAGGGGAGAAAGCCCTCATCCGAAGGATCAGTAGGGAGGATTATCATCCATTTTCACATCATATCAGCCAGCTCCCGACAATTATTTAGTTGCAGTGTGTAATTCATCCCTGGTGCTGCAACTTTCATATTGTATATTTTTGGAAACCCCTTCTAGGTTGTCTTGGAATTGTGCTAGAGATCCTAGATATCTCATCCAGACATTTTCTAAGCACTATATAAAAAATTATATGCATTTTTAGTTTTACCATGCATTGTTTCTCCATACGACTACACAATCATGGCCTTCCAACATTTTCTATAGTAGCATTATTTCATATTTTATGTATTGGGCCATTTGAGGCTTGTTTTTCCTAGCTTGAGTTTCTTTTTCCTCAAGATATTGTACTCATTTTCTGCTATAATACCTAATAAAGTGGCCCTATGATATGCTCATGTTGATGTATTGATATTTTCCAGTTTTATGTTCTATATTCTTGTTTTTCCTAATTTGGAATATTACATTCCCCCAAGAGGGAGGGTTCTGTAACAACCCTGATAAAAAAATTGTGTAATAAAAGTTAAAGACAAAATAATAACCAAGGTCATGTGACACATATTCCAAGCTTAATTTTGGGAAAAAAATCCTAGTGCAGGTGCTCATGTGATTTATTATAGCTATGGAAATTAACAAAGGAAATGACTAAGGCTTTGGAAAGGAAAAGTGATATTTATTGGCATTTATTTATGAAAATAATGGAAAATAGGAGAAAATAGAGGTGAAAGGTCAAAGCTTTCATGTGAGGAGGAAAATTAAATAAAATAATGAAAAATTAAAGATAATAGTGACCTCATTAATAAAAAGTCATCTGAGGATCAGTTTGTAACTTTTTTTCTATTCATTTTTGGAGCTCTCATTCTATTATCTCTCTCATACTCTTGGACACTTAGTGTTTCTTGGAGTAATTTTGGAGAGTGTGGCATACTTCGAGATTTGGAGAAAGAAGGAAAATGAAGAGCATGAAATCATATGAAGACATTGGAAAAAACACATATAGCAGGTTTTTATTGTGAGTACAAAGTTGCATGTATTTCTTCATCACTAGTTTTGGCATGCATGAAATATTCATATGGTTTCTTGGTCATGATATGCCATTGACATGGGGGATTGCCTAGATTAACAATAAATTTTCCTAGCCTTTCCATTTCTTGGATAACCACTATGTTTTGGGTTCATTTCATTGCTTGTTTTTATGGTTGATTTTGGACAACTCTGTCTTTTGGACAACTCTGCTTCAATTAACTGCTTGTCTCTGCTCCTTGACTGATACTGCTGCTTGCTTCTCTTTTTTCTGCCTCTGCTACCTCTCTACTGCCTTGTTGCTATTTTTCTCCTCCTTTGGCATTTCCTTTGCCATCAATGATAACATTTCCAACAGTCTCCCCCTTTGGCATTGATGGCAACACATCCACTGATAATCCAAAGCTTCCTCCAAGTCTTCTCTGCCTAGCTTCTTTTAGAAGACCCTTTATTCTATTACTGCTTTTCCTCCCCCTTTGACATCAATGGCAAAGGATTGGACATTTCTCAGTGTAGATTCTATCTTTTCATTTTCTCTCTATGAGATGTGTTTAGGCATTCTTCTTCTGACTTTGTATCACGTTGCTCTATACAGGTGTACAAGATTGGTTGAGGGAACACTTTGCGGATTATTGTAAATTGACACAATCCAGAGCATAGTCTCCTTTTACTAGTATAAGGCTGAAAGTGACGACAATGACTCTTCATGGAACATATTGTATCAACCTTTTCTAATCACAAATGCATCATTGGATCAAAACTTAAAGATTGTAAATACTCCATGTGACATATCAAGCTTGCTTCAGCTATACTTCCGTCTATATTATAATCTTCATCTGCGATGCATATTTATTGAGGAAAGTTGTAGTTGGAGTCTGTCTTCTTTTGTAGTACAACACCTGTTCAATTGTGATGATGCCAATATGTCTTTTATAACTGTGGTTCACTTTTCTTGCCTGTTGATGATGTTATGAGCTAGGATGCTGATAATGATATTACACTTAATAGCTGTAGGTCCTTGTTACTGATGTGATCAATGAATTAACTAGAATTTGATCTAAGAAATCAAATGCCTTTATTGCTTTCATAATGAACTTTCACAACAAAACTTTGAGGTAGGATGAATTTAATGTATTTGTCGTTCTCACTTATCAACCATGCACTTTTCTTTACGACATACGGGGGTATGTATGTCAGTGATCAACCTATTTTCAATGGTGAGATGTCAGCAAATTCTTTCTGCTGAAGTATGTTCTTGATTCAAAGACAGATTTTTGAGCTTCAACTAACCCAATTAGTCCTTCATAATTTTGATACTTTAACTTTCTATAAAAAAATATTCAATATGTTTTAATAGCAAACAGATTTCACATGGTGTTATGAATGATCTTGAGAGAAGAGGCCTGATATGTATATGTACTGAATTCAAGAAGGCATCCAAAAGAAATATTGTTTCAATGCTCAATATCATGTTTCAAGAGTAAAAAAAATATTGATCCTTTAGCCTTTTCATTGACCCTTTTATGCTGGATGTACTCTTGCCATAACCTTTGATCCTGAGGACCTGTACCACATTGCTGTTCCATGATAACACTTGATATTCTGTTGATAGGCATGATGTTTGTACTAAGTACCAATTAATACTTCTTTCACTTCAAATTGTTCACGAACATAATGTTAAGGAATCCTTCATGAGTTCGACTACTGAACTTTCCACTATTCATACCAATAGTCATCAATATCCTGAAATTTAATCTTGGCAGCTTTAACCATTTGCTTATTTTTTCATTCTGTTCAAGGGAATGTCATTGCATTTTACTTTCTAAGATTGCACCAGAATCATTGTTGCTTTAAGTACGATTCAACTGTCTTAAGATAATGATCTTTGGGTAGACATCTTCAATTTCTCTATTCTGAATCTTCATGGGTTGATTACTCAGAGATTTGTCACTTATTTGAATTCATTCCTTCAAGGGGAATTTTCATAGGTCACTGATGTACTGACATAAAGATAATAGACTCTTTTCACACTCATTCTTCTTAATGTGATTAATTGTTAATTCTAGTAGTAAGAGGCACAGAGTGATCATCACTTTAATGTGCTAAAGTCTTCTTAGCTTACATGTTCATTGCTAATGTTTCCCCTAATCCCAAGGCTTCTTGCTGATTTCTCTCCTTCCATCAACCTGTTGGCTATTGTGTGCTTCAGGTGTTCTTCTTCCTTTATAGTTCTCTGTTGGAGAAAATTTTCCTGTGCATTCTTGATCTTATAGCTGTCCTTATTCCAAGGAGCTCTTCTTAGACTACTTTTGAGGGGACTATTTATGAACTGATCTCCCCCTGAGATGTTGCTTCATATTTTTCACTGGTTGGATATTTGATTTGTTTTCTAGAGCAGCTCCCCCTGAGACTATGGAGGATTCATTATGTTATTGAGATAACAGGCTCCCCCTTTCTCTTTTCTTTCCATACTTTATTGGGGTTCTTCATAATGTCTGCACTTATTTTAAATTCACAGTTTTGTTTGATTTGCTTTGTTTCCATCATCTGTCTAGAGTTCTTTAGTATATATGGCAGTTTACAGTCCTTTGCTTCGTGGCCAAGCTTGAGGCATACATAACATCTTATTTTTTCAAAGTACATTTGGGCTGATGTATAATAATTTTTTCCCCTTCTTGAATACATTTTACATTCAACAGATTTATGTCCAAAATTATTGCATGCATAACAGTAGCCATGGAAATGATTTGTGTACCAGGTGGAAGATTGTCCTTTCCATTTGCTTTCTTGAGGGGTTCTTCTCTTTTTTTGCATATTTTGCTGGTTGGAGTTGATAGGCCTTCTCTTACATTGTGCTGCATTATGTCCTAGTTTATGACAAGAGAAACATGTGCTATTTTTCATAGGAGGAAAGAACCTCCTTTGAAAACTTCCAAATTTATTCACTTCATCTTTAGGAGCATGTGAGCCTTTAGTAGCTGATTGTTTCACCATCTCATTCTCTGTTTTTTCATGTTGCTGCTTGACTCTGTTTGTTTCCTTACAAATCTTGTTCTTGCAGGCTTCTTCGTCTGTGGGAATTTGCTGAGCTGCTTCACTGTCTTTTACAACTTTCACAAAAATGATATTCTTGTTATCTTCAACCTTGGACTTACTGGTTTCGCCTTCATATCCTATCCCAGTATTTATGAGAGGTGATCTTTGTGCATTTAGAATCTGGTCCAACTATTTAGAGCTTTTCATTTGAGGAGTATTCATAAATAAATCTCTTTGGGCCTTTTCTAATTTCTTTCTTATGCTCACTACTTCTTCTTCCAGTCTCTCACATTCCATATTTTTCTCTTTCATTTGTTGCAGCAGAGTGTCTTCAACTTTCTTTGCTTCTTCAAGCTGTGTCTTCAGGCCAATAATTTCTTTCCTATATTCATATTCTTTTTCATCACATATTTGTACCAATCTCTTAAGGTCTTTGTTTTCATTCTTCAATTTTTCTATTTCAGTCATAGCTGTGTCAAGTTTGGCTTTTTCTTCAACTGCAATTTCTTCATGGTTCTTACTACCATTCACACTAGCAGCTACCTCATTTGATTGAACATCTTCTTTTTGACATGAATTTCTCCTTTTCTTAATTTTCTTATCCTTCTTGTTAGTGCAGTCCTTCGTCTCTACTCCATGCATGAAGTGCAATCTATCCCAGATTTCTTTTGCAGAGGTTAAATCCATTATTAACTCAAGATCCTTATTATGAAGACTATTGAATATCACACATTTTTCCTTGGCATTCCTATGTTGTTCTTTCACCGTGGGGGAGTCTGTGCAGTAACCATCACATACAAGCTTCCATACCTCAGGTTCATAAGCCAATAATCCGGTCTTAACCTTATCTCTCCATTCAGGAAAGTTTGTTGTATTTAGCACAGGTACATTTTGATAGTCCATGACTCAACCAGATCTCCTTCAAGATATTAAGCTTACACCAAAGGAACCCGCTCTGATACCAATTGTTGAACCCTTAGTTAAACTGAGAGGGGGGGGGGGGGGTGAATCTCGGAATTTGTTTGTATATATATATATATATATATACTTGCCACTTAGGGTTAAGATTCTCAGAATATTGTTTATGTTATGTGTAACGCCCGGCTGGGTAAAGATTCTCGGAATTGTATACATATATCCTCCGGCTGAGGTAGCGATTCTCGGAATAACAATTGTTTCTCTACAATAACAGTTGTGTCTCTACCTCTGCTACTTCTGTCGCTTTGCCTCTGCCTTTACTACTGTGATAACGGCTCTAACTCTATTATATTCGCTTCCTCTGCTTCTGCCTATCTCCTTTACTTCCTTCATTTGCTTCTTTGCTGCCTCCATTGCCATGATAATAGCTCTGTTCTACTTCAGCGCTGCCTCCTTTGCTTCATTTTGTTATATATAACTATTCCGCTTCGAGGTTCTGGTCCTTTACATCCTCACTGCATTCATATTCCATCATGCTGTAAATATTCATCGCCTTCTCTTTCAACGGTGAGTACATAGAACTCGAATTGGTGTATTTTAACTATCGCACATTCTTTTCCAACTCAAAATTCTCTATACTTAGAGTATAATCGAATGACACCATATGAAATCAATTCATTTTGGAGCGCATCAAATCTTGATACATATATAAACTGTTATTTATGAACCCATATCAGTTTGCTCGATTGTGCACAGAATTATAACCCTACCTTTTTGCACGGGGTTTACAATGTTCAAAAACTTTGAATATCTGACTCACAGTTCGGCTTTATTCTTAGAGGATCGATCCTTTCAGGAATTCTACAATCTACTCTATCTTTTGGACAACTCTGCTTCAATTAACTGCTTGTCTCTACTCCTTGACTGATACTGCTGCTTGCTTCTCTTTTTGCTACCTCTGCTACCTCTCAGCTACCTTGTTGATGTTTTTCTCCTCCTTTGGCATTTCCTTTGCCATCAATGACAACATTTCCAATAGATTTTCTTTTTACTTTGGCTATGGGGTGAGTTATTATTCTTGGAAGCCTTGGTTGGAAAAATGGTCTGGAACACCTGTAACAACTTGGGTTGAGTTAGTATTCCTAGAAGCCTTGGTTGGAAAAAATGCTCTGGAAGCACATCGTGGGTTGTGTTACTATTGTTGGAAGCCCTGGTTGGAAAATTTCTCAGGAAGCCTGGCAACAAATATGGATTGAGTTATTATTCCTAGAAGCCCTAGTTGGAGCAAAAACTTGGGAGCCTTGGAAAAATTGGGTAGAGACCAACCTGGTGATGGTTAGTGATATCCGACGTGAGCTGGAATCACTGGTTGAGGTGGTTTGGCTTCTGGAAGTGCTGGTGTGGTTTTGATTGGCGCATTTTATGAAATACCACATTAATGCTTGGAATATGGCATGGGGGTGTCTGGATAAAGAAATATTTGTCTCAACCATGTCTATGGTCAGGTGGAACATGGAAGTCCGAGACTTGGTTGCATTTTTCTTATGGAAATACGAGATATTTTCCTCTTGTATTGATGGGTAAATATGGTTGTTCTATGGTTTTAATTTCTGTTGTTTATATGCTGGTTATGAATGTGTTTTATGTTAGTAATGATGTATGGATCTCATCATGTTTTGATTTTTAAATGAATGAGCAATGTATCTATGACCAAATATAGGATAATCTAGTTAATATGATGAGGAAAACATTCTTCATAGAGATTCTCAGATAAGTATGAGAACCCTATGCTCAATTATTTTGTTTAAACCTGTAGATTACATATTTGTGAAATGTTTGAAAAAATTCCTATCATGGCTAGTAGGGGTCTAGTCAAGTCCTTGTTCAAGTGTTTTCATTTACATCATTATTCCACTACTATCTTTGTTAGGTCCTTATAAAACTAGTGTATCCCATTATTGTTATTTTTTTACCCATGTAGTTCCCATATTTTTATTATTGTTCCCAATAGAATCCTACTATTGTTATTGTTGTTCCCTTACATTATTATTGTTATGTCGGCTCTAATTATAATGTGAACCATTAGACCCCTATATATAGAAAGGAGGTTTTGTCATTTGAATCATCCAAGAATTGTTCAGTTATGTAATGTAAAGGATGTTCCCCCTTGAAGAGGTTGATTTCTAAGTCTTTCATCTATCTTTTCTTTTATTTTGCAATATGGTTGCATAACATTTGGTATCAGAGCTTTAAATTCTAGTGTTTCGCTTCTTCAAACAAGAATTTTTGCTATAAAATTTTTTATATAGAACTTCAGAAGCCAAAATTGAAACCACATGGATTTTTAATACTGGTGAACCTCTTGTATAAATTTTAGATCTTGGTTCACTCTATTTTCAAAGATATGACCTGAGGAAGCTTGGTTTTTTGTAGGCTCAAAAAGTTCATGTCAAACATGCGATCGAGGGAAAATTGTCATAACTTTCATTCCAAGCATCAAATTTCTGTAAAACGTGCATGAAAGTGCATGGAATTTAGTCTCTTTTGTATCATTTTTAGGGCCAAAGGTTGAAACAGATATACGTGGCATGTCGTACAAGTTCGCTTAAGTGAACTAGTCAAAAATTATGTCATTGTGAGAGATCAAGCATAACTTTATCTTGAAGAATCCAAATTAGTTCTGACCTACAACATTGGAAATATGCCTCAGAGTGATACTATATGAGACTCATGATGAGAAAAAAATAAATATTTCGTAGGCTCTAACATTGGATTGAAGGTCCACCATATTCCAAATATTTATATGAGTAATTTTTATGGCAACAATTCTGTAACATGGGTACTACATATGGAGCAATATTTTTATCTCCATAATGTGCAGAACACACAAAAGGTATGCATTGCAACTTTATATTTAGAACCCAATCAATTTCCATGGTATCAATGAATTTTTTCTTGTAAACCACTTGTCACTTGGTCAATTTTTATGGAGGAAATAATAGCACATTATGAGGATACAAAGAGAAACACATTCTTTAGCCATTTTATAAATATAAAAAAATGTTTTTATGGAAGAGCACATTGAGGACTTCAAAAAATTAAATATCAACGTAGCAGATATTCCAGAGCTGAATAGGGTTGATGTCTTCGTAGGGAATTTAAACGATAACATCCAACATGATTTTTTCCTTTGGGAACCTGATTCATTGGAGAAGGCATTTACTGTGGCAAGAAAAGTTGAAAGAAAAGTTATGGAAACAAGGAAGTCTACCAATCACAACTATAAATATGGAAATGTTTCTACTCCTAGCCTTCCACAATCTTCAAGGTTGCCACCAAAAAAACTAGAGGAAAAAATAGCAAAAGTGATTTTTTATAGTTGTGATAGAAAATAAAATAATTTTCATAAGTGTGCCAATAAGAAATTATCTTATAAATATTGTGAAGATGAAGAAGAAAAGGAACAAGAAACATCAAAAGAGAAGGATAGACACTAGGAACCAACCATAGAGAATGAAGAAATGAATCCAACCATACCTTGTAATGCATTGGAATGAATTACCACTCTTAAAACTCTGAAGATAGAAGGATACATCAAGAAAAAAATGTAATAGTGTTGATTTATTTGGGTAGTACCCATAATTTTATTCATTGTAAGATAGCCAAGGAATTGTATTTATTCCTACATTCAACACAAAAGTGTCAATTTATGGTTGAAAATGGAGGGATTATAAATTTCTCTGGAAAGTGCTATAATATCAAGCTAACCATGGAGGAATATGTATTCAATATTCCAATGATTTATATTCCAATGGGTGGTGTTGATGTTGTACAAGGAGTCCAATAATATTTGGGGACCATAACTTTTAATTTTCAAGAAATTTTCTTGCAATTTTGTTGGGAAGGAAAGGAAGTTGAATTACAGGGTATCGTAGGAAAACTAGGAAATATAATTAACTCTAATGTCATGAAAAAGCTTCTAAAGAAATAAGAACGAGGCGTAACTGGACAATTATGCTTGCCACATGTTTAAACATCAAAATATTATATTTCTACAGATATCCAAAAATTCTTGGACAACCATTCCAAGGTGTTTGAGAATCCTAAATTCCTCCCACCTTTTCATGATCATGATCATGCTATTCACTTTATTCCCTGGAATTGTTCCTCCAAAAACATCAGGCCTTATAGATATCCTTATGCCCAAAAGAGTGAGATTGAACGTATGGTTTCAGAAATGCTAGAGGTGAGTATAATTCAACATATTAAAAGTTATTTCTCTACTTGAGTATCATTGGTGCACAAGAAATATTGATCATGAAGCATGTGTCCCAATTATAGGGAGCTCAACAAGCTCACTATTAAAGATAAATTTCCCATTCTTGTCATTGATGAATTATTGGATGAATTACATGGAGAAATTTAATTAATCAAATTGGATATTCATTTAGGATATCATCGAATAAGAATGAAGACTGAAGAAATTCTGAAACCAACATTTAGAACTCATGAGGGTCATTATGAATTTTTGTTCATGCGTTTTGGCCTTACCAATGCACCTTCTACATTTCAAGGTTTGATGAATTCCATTTTCAAACACTTCCTTCAAAAATTTTTGTTAGTATTTTTTGATGATATACTAATATACAGCAAGCCTTGGAATGATCATGTTCAACATGTTGATAGCATGCTCAAACTATTGGAGAAAAAATAATTATAGGAAGCAACCTCCAAATGTATCCTTGGAGTATAGGAGGTGGAATATCTGGGTCATATTATATCTCATGATGATGTTAATGTAGATCCTAAAAAAATTAAATCAATTAAGGAATGGAAAATTCCCACAACCATAAACTATATGCGAGGATTTCTGGGGTTGAAAAGGTATTATCGCAAGTTTTTTAAGAATTATGGGAGATTATAAGCACCTCTAACAACATTACTGAAGAAAGATGCATTTTCTTGGAATCCGGAACAAAATAAGGCTTTGAACATCTTAAATAGGTAATGTGCCATTGGAAAAAGATGATTACCCCCCTGTACCATGGGAATGGGAGGATTTTACCCTCGTTCCATTGGAACAAGAGGATTGTCCCCCATGTCATTAGAATTTGGTGAAATGATCGAAGAACATTAGAGTTATGAAGTTCACACTCTATAGGAGAGGTATGATCAAATGAAGGTTGAATTGAGTCCATTTTCTAAACCAATGGATGGTGGAGAAAAAACTCAAGGGATGCACGTTCAGAGATAGTGGGATTGATTGGACTCATATTCTGATCAATTGCTTCAACAACTAGTATAGGATTGTGAAAAATATTTTGATAACGAACCAAAAGATGAGGTTGATAAGTTGTAATTTTTTAAAATACATTTTAGGCTTCATCCATATAAGGAAAAAGGTGAATACAATGATTCTCTTCACATAACCTATAGGGAAACTTAAGTTTACCCATTTTCCTAGGAACCTTATGATCACTAGTCGATGGGTTGTCACCAATATGATCTCCAAAACATGAAAACAAAGGCTGATAGGACCCCGTGGACCACACTTCTAATAGCTTTGGAATACTATGAAAATATCTAAGAAGGTGGTCACCCTTACATAACTTGCAAGGGAATTAAAATTTTTGGGGCTGATTGGAAGGTTTGTACATACTAGCTGTGTTGGTAGTAATAGTTTCTTGGTCCCCCCCTGGTTCATTTTTATTCTCCTTAACCTTCCTTTTCTTCTTCTTATTATCCACATATTTAATAAATTTGAGGCTTCCACCAGATGAAGAGGAAGAAGAGGAAGACTATGGAACATGTGAATAAGGAAAAGGTCAACCTTAGGATGAACTTGTTCAGGTGGAGGAGTACTTGGTTGAGAACATTTTCGACATTCGAAAGCAAGGAGGATGAAAATAACCAAACTGGTAAACCAATGGTAAATCTGGGTAGGGTTGACATTTCCATATAAGGAATACTAATATTTCAAAAATAAGGAAAAGGACTAGGACTCCCATCAGAGGGGTTCCCTTAATGTATGGGAAGGAAATCTCCCTGAATGTTGTGTTTGGCGTATCATGGTGTACAAGGATACAGACATAGTTACCTAAGGTGAGAATAGAAACCTCGTGTGTACTTCCAAAATGTAACCAAAGGTACATAGAAGCATAGTCTGTGTTAGTGTTGTCTAATTCATAATTGTATGATGAGAGGGTTCTCATATACTATTCATGCATGGAGCGCCATCAAATAAACCCGAAGTTACATGGACAACGGTCCTATACCATTGTGTACGTGTAATAGGATATCACCCCTTGAATGAAATTCTTGAAACAAACGACATATTCTATGTTTATAGACGTTGGAACACATATCTAGCCTAGAACTTTGGATAATTGTGTTGATATTTGAAATTATCCTTAAGATTTATTTGATAATTTTTAATTTTTATCTTGAATTAATTTTCAGTTTTCAAGGGTGACTGCGAATTTCACCTGAATACCCTAAAGTGCAATCTAGCATGAGAAAATGAAATAGTTTCTTTTCAATGAAAATCTATGTGCAGGAGGGAGAAAACAAAGATTAATTCAGGAAACAAAAAACAACAAACAAGACCTTCTAACTTAATTTCCCTAATTCAACTGTTCCAATTTCCAATTTCACACAGAAAACTGTATATGCAATGCAAAAATATGATATTTTTGTTTTCAAACCTCTTAATTTCCAAATAAAATGAAAACTAAGAATATAATAATATTCTTACAGTAACAACAAGGTTCATTGTAATGTTAAGAACAATTAATGAATACTTAATTTTTGGACTATGCCTACTACCACAATTATGCTTATTAAAACTTCTTCGTTCATTTTATTAAGTTATGTGCAGAATCAATAACAAAACATGAAAGCACGATACCATAAAAAATGAATATAATTTTATGAATGGAGGGGGAAACTCCCCAATTAGTTCTCCCCAAGGTTTTATTATTAAACCTCGCATCACATCTTCTTGCCTACTATTCTTTGTGCCCAAATTCCCCTTGGTGTTGTTGCCCTTGTGTGTACAGGTGCACAAGTTGGTCACTATAAGTTTACAATGTGTATAACTTGCCCGAATGGCGTTGAGACCTTCACTATAACTCCATCACATCTCAACTCACCCTCCAACACGTGCTTATCACCAAGCCACTACCAAGTTTCCTCGTCACATATCTAGGTGCCCAACCTTCATGCGGGCACGCCCATTGTGTGTTATTTCTTAACTTGGTCTGAGTTCAGTTTTTTGAGTCTCTAATTTTTCGTGGGAAGCCATAGGCACCCACTGGCTTTGGTACCAACTCAGGTCCCTAACTTCTACACTGATTCTAAAAAAATTGTTGCCCTCAACAACATCATCTCATCAAACTCCATGCCAACAGAAAATTTTGCAAACATCGACTAGCTCCATCATCAATCATCTATATTGCATAACTCCTTGCCTTCATCGTAAAAAAATTCATCAAGGCTCATGAATCTATGTGGGTAAGAATCATCAATCCATGGTGATCAACCGCAACCCATCGTAATCCTCCAGACTTCCTAAAATTAGGATGGATTCTCCCTCCAACTCACCTTCATGCTTTGATCATAACTTATATCATGCCAATCTACCGCATGTTGTCATCATGTGAACTGTTGCTACCATACTGCAACTCAATTCCAACACATATCAACACATTTCTAGACCCCATGACTCGAACCAATTGGGTAGCCAATCCAAACATCACATTAAACCCATGAGAATGAACTTCCTCATGTGATGATTATTTTCTTTTCCAGCATGTTGTCACATATTAAACTCGATCAAGAAATCTCCCCATTAATCTAATGCTCAATATGCCATATCCATGTCCATGAATAAATATCCATATAATTTGCGATATGTTGTCCATAAATGAGGTCAAAGGGGAAATCCTACACCTTCCTTATCTCATCCATGTGCTTACCATTATCATAGACCAACAACCTTTATTTCCATTAAAAATTTCTAAGTGTCATGAACTCAACCCATGCCTACATGCTCCCACCTAGGCACCTCCATCGTTGCAACCACCATCCAAATCTAAGGTGTCTCATCTCTATCACATACATCAATTCAGTCCCTACAGAAACATCTCATATTGTGCCTAAGGTATATGTCCCATACCGCATCAAACTAAAGTATAAGGATGACCTCAATGAACCATATACTATAAGACCACCATAGTATGAAGTCTTCATAGGCTATAACTCTCTTCAAGTCATCCTAAACTCCAATGAACCTACTTCATCCAACACTTTTGAAGGCACACTTGAATCAGTAACAAATTCCATTGAAAATTTCCTCTTCCATATTTTTCATATGAATACTCTCATAGTTTACCCATGTCTCCTCCAAAAATTACCATGGCCTTCATGTTCGAAAGTGCACAACATACCCATTGGTCCATATTGAATTCACATTAGCAAGTCCATATTGCCCAACATCCTTGCTTTGGAGCTTCTCCTTGATGCCAATATATGACATCTCTACAAGTTCTCTCAATTGATTCCTCTACATGAAGTCTACCATGCATTCTTCCTCTTAACTTCAATTCCCATGACTTTAGTTTCCCAACTCGTCCACTTCAGCAGACCCAACGCAACTTCAATCATGACATCCTTGATTTAATTCAAGTGAGCACCAGTGGTCACTTTACCATCATATAATTATCAAAGGTTCATTCCTTCATAGTTGTCTCCACCACTAAAGGTTCACCCAAAGTGCCTCTTGGTTCCAACGAAACTAAAATGAAGAAGGCCACGTAGGTATGTATATCATGTTTCCTTCACTTCGATTCAATGTGCCCTTCATTCATTCTATACATGAGTCATGTCGAGCACTTATAAAAATCCCCACTTGGCTAAGTATGACTCACCCATCGCAAATTTTATCATGTTCCACCCTTGTCAGGGACATCCACACCTTCTACTCTAAGATCACATAATTCCCAGGCAAGTCCTCCAAATATTAGCATTCTTTTTTTTTTAACTACATAAGGACTCATCCTAATATTTTTTTGAAAGTATTCCCATTGCATTAGAAACCAAATATTTCCTTTTCCCATTGAATCATATTCATGAGGTTTCTCCATGTGATTACATCCATCCATCAATGGTTGCAACATTCACCAATCTAGTTCAACATGGGCAAGTTTCATCACACCAAGTTCTTCCTCTTCCGTCGGCACATATGTAACATATTCTTCATATATTTTAGCTTCACAATAAGTAGCTGCATCCTAATCCACTGGTCAACCAAGTTGAAGAAGCTCTTCTTTAACTTCATGCTCCAAAACTTGAAGGTCATCTCAAATTCTTGGCCTATCTTCCTTCATGCATTTCAACTTATACAAATTCTGCAAAAGTATTTCATGGCACTCTAACCAACTTTCCATCATTTATTTTTTAACTCATCCCTTGAACCAAGTCTATGTAATCGTTAAAAACGTCAGAGTCTGACCAGAAATCAACCCTTACACTTCGACCTGTTCACCCAACCACTCATGGAAGTTGTGCCTCCAGGTATCCAATCCATTCAACTTGGCCCTGACCCTAACATTTCTCTACTGCTTCAAAAATTCACCACTTCAAACAAGATCAGTCCTTCTATTGATGCCTCAAAAATAGCTGCAATGAAATCGTGGAAAACCACCCGACCAGAGACTTAAAAACCATCCCTTATCCATTTGAGATAGTGGCTCCACCTAGATTTGTGGGACTGGTTTCCCAATGAAATATAATTTGGTGGATGGGTGATATTTTAGCTAACTGTGACTTGGTGAATGAGGTGAAAAAAAGTTTAAAGAAAAAATATATACCTATCTCTATGCAGGGATGAATTATTTTTATGTTATATGTGATTTAAAAATATGAAAATTCAGTGAATGCAAATGAAAATTTAACAAAAACTTAAATTCAAGGTAATTGATTTCATTAAATATTTAATCAAATTAGTTGGTTAAGTATATATCACAGCTATTTATTTCATGTATTGAATATGTATAAAAAATGGCAATCAAACATGTTCAGAAGTGAAATAATGCTTGATTGTGTTAAAAAGATACATATAACAAAACATCATGAGAAAAATCAACTATTTCTCATTTGAAACAAAATATTAAGATAAAGATAAAAGTACCACATATATGTTAACTATGCTCATTTGAAAAATTGTCTCTGGTCTAGCCTGTTCTATTAAGAAAAACTTTAAGAGTACAAAAATTCAACTTCTGTAAAGTCTTCTTTTCAAAATTTTAGGACCCTTTCTTAAAATACATGAAAGGGTTTATATAATAAAATAAAAGTAAAAAAATAGAAATTACCCAAAAGAGTTGAGGAGGTTTAAACAACTCTCCTTAAATTAAGTGAAATTAAAACAGAAAGAAAATTTTGTGGGATGACTTGCTTCAGGATTGCATCACTATCTCTTTTGCCATTCATTATTTCAAATCAAGGATGTCAATCATAGCCTGAACCTCGAGAGGTTTGCCTATCCTGGCACACAACTATCCTATATAGACCTCATCTGATAGTGGATGCATCATGTAAGAGGAAGTGTCAGTTAGAAAATGAAACATTAGACATTGGATATGTGGCTTAACCAAGTGCTTCCAATACTTTTCCCAGTCTAGCTTCTCCAATTTCTTGATTATTTCTTCTATTTTCTTTGACATTTCCGGCCACTCTATTATCAAATGTTTTACAATAGGTAGAGAAGCAAGATGGAATTTATCAATCATATTAGCAATGATGAGATTTTGGCTAACTGTTTCAACAACGTTGTTGGAAACATCTCTAGCTCTACAATTTCGCTTTCAGCTTGTTTTAACTGTATATCCCAATCAGTAAATAGGATTTATTTTTTTATAATCTTCAATCCTCGGAAGATTGGAATTTCGGCCTTCAACAATATCTTTCCAGGTGACACATTGGGATATTTTGTCATGAATCTCATTAAATATGATCCTCTATTAAGCTATATGATTCATCAATGAATCTCTCTTCTCACATAGTTCAATAATACTAGATAATTTTGGCAGAAAACAACTTGTTGTTGGGCCAACATGGTATTTAGTTCCAAATATTCCTTCTTGAATTCATCTACTTTAGGATTATCTTTCAACTGTTCAACAATGAATTGCAGTTGGTGTATCTGAGTATCTTCAGCGCCAATTCCAGATTGATTCTACCACTTTAATTGATCCAAGCTCTGTTGGAGGTATGACACCTGTGCTTCTAATTTTTGATTAACACTTTTCTTATCTGCTATCAATTCATGTTCTAATTGAGGGATCCTTTCATCCTTTTATTTGAATAATTTCATAACTTCAGTGGATTTGTCAATGGTGGTATATTCATATGCTCTTGCAAAATGTGTCAACCATGTTATATCCTAAGATGGATCTACTTGCGAGTCCTTCCAAACTACTTCCATAGAGACATCCCTAGGAACGATAATTTTTTATTTTTCTAGTCTCCTTCTGTTTCTTTGCCTGATCATGCCAGATTTATGCCTAGGGATGTAAAATATATCGAAAGGAGGTATTTATTAAATTTTTAACAAATTTTTTTATGTTTGGTAGGCCGGTATAAATTTTACTTCCTTTGTGTTAACAGATTTGTCAATTGACCGAGTAGTAAAGGGGTTCTAACTTTTTCCATGAGGTGTTTCCAACTTGTTTTGATGATAAATGATCACAAATTCTTAGTATCGTTTCAGTTGTTGATTAAAATATTTCCAGCTAAGTCAATTGGAAACATATGATATTTGGTTTGAATTTTAGAAGACTTATCTTCTTTTGTTCCACTAAGGCCTTTAGTATCCTTAGGTGGTTTTTCTTTTATCTTCTTTCTCTGTTGGTGTTTCTTCTATTGTTAATCCTTCTGTGAGATGGGTTGGGATACCTCCAGTATATTTAGAGGAATCCATTCTAATATTATATTTCTATAATGCTTGAATATTGAAATCTGTTGCAGATTGAGGTGTGATGTTGATAATTTCTGCCCTCTAGAATAAGTATCAACTGACTCAAACAAGTCATCAAAATCATCATCTTCATGTACAAATTGTATGATTTTCACTTGAGTTGTGAAATTGAATGCAACTTGGTTTGGGTTATATTTCCTATTAGAAATTGTAAACAATTTCAAACATTGGGTTTGATTGATTTCTAATGTAAACAATTTCATGCTTGAAATTGTCTAATGCATAGACACCACAATGAATAGGAAAAGAGGTCCACAAAGCTTTCTTTTGCTTTTTCAAAACCTTAGGAAATCCATTACCCATATTATGATAGGAAATTTCTCTCGAGAGAAGTTTATATGGAACATACAATGGTAGGACATGTGGTCGGGCTAAGCTCCAAACAACTTTGAAATAAGTAAACAATTATTCCCCAAACCATTTTCCAATGGAGGTGAAGTATACTTGATATTATTTGGAGAATTTGGGAGCCTCTTCATCAAACACAGGTTGAAATAGTGGGAGAATAACTCCATGGAAGATATTGTATAAATGAGTTTCAAATTTTGATTCCCATAAAATACTATGATATATATGAATGGGAGTAGGGTATTGGGTAGTCCATTTCCAACTCGTGGTTGGAAAATCTGAAGTAAAACACACTACAACCATAATGTAGGCAATCATATAAAATGGGGGAATTATTTTAGACGAAATGTAATGATTCTTTCTATATTCAAGAATATGGGTAGCAATATTACTTGACAAAATGGTTTCTCAGTCCATGATATAAGAGTTTGTAATAGCATCCATAAGGGGAACCCATTCAATGGAGAATTTACTGGTATTGGGTTGGCTAAAAAGTCTATACATCATAGTAGAATATAACAATAGGGATAAACAACCGAATCAAAGGAATACATACCCTTATCATCATGTTAATGCATGTTATGGTTTCTCCTCCATTTCTTTATGGGGTTTGATTTTAGCTCGTTATCCTTGGCAAATTGTGCCAAGAAAAAGTTATCATATACCTTCTAAATGTCTGGAATGTGGTACATTATATTTAAATCTTCGGCTCTAAAATACCCTATCAGTGTACCTCTTCTTGTTAGGAAAGTTATGTCTCCAATGTTGAGGTTTTCAATAATCCATTTTACCATATTTTTATATGGTAAAGTCTTGTGGCGCATAGCAATTGAGTGCAAAAAAGAGTTGGAAACTTCTGCTATAGTAGCTTCTGAAGAATCATAAGCGTCTGTAGTAGCTTTTATCTCAACCCTGTGGGGTTTCTCATCTTCAAATTATCTGTACATTGCTTCCCAAGAGGAAGAACCATTATCTGATGCGCATGTTGTATCTATGAATAAGGGGGGAATCTCTGTTACTTCACTAGTAGAAGCTGCAAGATTGGTGGGAGCCATGGGTTTTTTGGATTTCTTAGTAGCCTTTGACATTTCTAAGGAACTTTACCTATTTGGACTTGCCTCTGAAAAATCAAGAAAAAACAAGTAAAAAGGGGCAATATTGTTACAATAGAAGAGTAGTGTAACAATAATGGAAATACTGGTAGAAAAAATCTTGGCACACGGGTAATCTAAAAATTTAATATTCTTGCGGTCAAATCATTTTTGGAGGCTCGAGTTGTTAAACCATTAAGTTATGGCATTAATAGAAAGAATGGGTTCATGTGCCTAGGTAATCATTTATGATTTAAATAAGATATTTTTTGCATCGCAGATCCATTTGTGCGCGATATTTTTAGAATGCCAAATATCTACCTTTTGCTGATTGTGATTAATTCCTTTTCGTGCTTATAACCTTGTTCAAGTCACAAGATCCAATTTTTTTTTAAAGGCTTAATACATTAGCGGGAAAAATTAAATTATGGATTTTTACGATGTGATATCATAATCGCGATTTCAATGAATTTGGATAGCGGGTGAAAGTTATTATTAGCGAGAGTGTGATGCGATGGAATGCATTGCATCGGGGAAATGTAAATGGAGAATTGAATGTTGACATGGTAGAAATGAGATGTGTGATTTGCGATTGATTACGTAGCAGTGGTGGGTCCTACAGTTTGTTTTTCATGAAATATCATTCGGGTGGAATAATTTTTCATTTACTAAATTCTTTTATTATTTTCTAATTTCCAATCATTTAGACTGGCTTTAAAAACCATATATTGTCAATGCGATTTTGCGATTGTGATCTACATAGATGTTTGTTTTGAATTTTCTGCTTAAGTGTCCCTTAAACAAAAAGGTGTTGCTGAACCCAATTAACTCTTTATTTCTATTTGAATTAATCACTTAAGGTTTTTATTATTTCTAGTCTAAAAATTTAAAATGGTCCCCATTATTTTTCTAAGGAAAATTTTCTAAAATAATGGGGGTTGTTGAAAAACACAACAATTGGAAATTCACTAGAAGAACTAGTTATCTATGAAAAATAAATTTCTTGATACCTTTAAGTAAGTAAAAATAACTAAGGAAACAAAAATTTTGTTCGAAATATTTGAATGAATAAAATTATTCTTAATAAAAAAACTCATCTTATTGCTTGTATTTGAGAAACCTTTCATAAATAAAAATCTTCATTCCTCTATATCAATCATTAAATAGTTTAAAGTATAAAATAGGTGGCTTTTTGCAACTTAGCCTTTTGATATTCTCATTTTTTCACAGGTAGAACCACTGCTCCCAGCAGGAATTTATAGCCTGGACAGGGTTACCTTTTAACCATCAATGATTCAGTATCCTATCCATTTATTATTACAATATTTAGACATAAATCCTTAATTATATATATATATTTTTCTTGTTCTTAAAAATTCATTGTCCTGGTTGGATACTAGAAAGTGACAATGCTATTCACCAGTTTTAATTGGACAGAACAAGATTTCTCATGATGAGAACCCTTGTCTTATGGTTATTTTAATAATTACAAGCCATTATCTTGTTTTGATATGCAGTAGTGGTAATGTCAGTCCATTATTTTCCTATGATCATGGTAAGCAAGCTCATGATGAGACCTCTTATCATTTTAATTTTTTTATATTTTTGAATTACACTCTAGAAAAAGCATAACTAATGGATGGGGAGAATCATTGACTCTTTAAGAGTTTTGGATGAAAATTTGGAGTCAAATATTCTTAATGATAATTAGTCCTTACTTTGTAAAAATGAACCTTTTATGACTGATGATAGAGTAGAAAAATATATGAATTTTTAGGTTTACAAAAATTTACAATTTTAATGGAAAAATATTTTAGAGTTATATAGTGTTCGTCCATTTTTCTAGTTTGTAATCATTTCTTTAAGAATTTTTATTATTCAAAATAAAAATTCATAAAGTGATTCAAAAGTTTTTCAAAAATCCAAAAGTATGTAATAAAACATTATTCTTTATTTACCCATATATATATATATATATATATATATATATATATATGAGTATGATACATTTAGAAGAAATGTTCTTCTAAGAAAGTTTTTTTTTTCAAATTCAGCCCATTGACAAGAAGAAAATATTTTCTTCCTTGAAGATATTGTAACATGAAGGTTGATGGGCCAATTTGTTCTATAATTTGAAATGGTCCAAGCCACATTCTTTGAAATTTTTTATTCTTACATTTTTCCTCATGTGCCTTTTCCCACTTAAGGACGAGGTATCCAACCATAAAATATTATATGGAAAAATAATTTGGATCAAAAGAATTTTTAACAATCAACTAATGTCGAGCATGTGTTAATTTGGCCTTTTCTCTTTCTTCTTCTAATTTAAGGATTTGGGACATTATTTAACTATAAGGAAGAAGAAGGTACCTCATCAATAAATTGAACTAGGGATAATGAGGGAAGAGCTAAATTTGATAAAATTACAACTTCTTTCCCATAAACTAGATTAAATGGAGAACTTCCTATAGAGGCCTTCTCAGTAATCGATCTTTCCATAGAGAAAATGTTAAATACTTATGCCAATTTTCCTAGATCTGATCAATAGTCTCTTTTATGATTCTAATGAGGTTTTTATTTGTTGATTCTACCAAACCATTCCATTGGGGATAGTAATTAGCATAATATTTAAGTTTAAAACCTCTTTTAATACCAAATTCAATCATGCTATTACCTGAAAGATAATATGAATTATCAAACATAAGTGTGTTAGGTAGGCTGAACCTTCTAATAATGAATCGATCTATGAATTCAATGATGTCTTCAAAAATAACTACCATTAGTGGAAAAAATTCCACCCACTTAGTAAAATACTATATTGTAGTGAGAATGTATTTATGTTGTTTGGATGAGTTAGGAAAAATCTCACCTCTAATATCTAGTCCCCATTGATGAAAAGGTTGTTCAATGTTGACCAACTGCAAGGGTAACGATAGTTTTCTTTGTCTTCCAAAATCAATTTGACATGTTTTACTTTTTCTCACATATGCATGAGCGTCTTTGAACAACGTTGGCCAATAATATCCTGCATGAAGGATTTTGTGTGTGGTGTTATCTCCTCTGAAATTTCCACTTGTGGGTCCATCATGGAGTTCCTGCAAAACCTTCTGCACTTTAGACTTTTCAAGGCATCTTAATATTACAAAGTCATAGTTCTTTCTGAACAAAAAATGATCAATGATATGATATTTATTAGCTTTTAATCTTAAAGATCTTTTTCTTTTATAATTGATTTCTATGGGAGCATATCCATTTTTTAGATAAAAAAATATTAGCATACTATGATTTAGAGTCAATTAGGCTTACCTTAGCAATGTGTATGGTATTACTTGACTCTTTATCTTATGATATGTTGGATGATATGGATATCAATATGCAAAGACCTTGCCCTCCTACAATTTTGGCTAGTTTTGTGCCAATATCATATTCCTGTAGATCAATAACCCAATTTGATTTTTTTCTCCCAATTAATTTTGGATAAGTAGTTTCCTTATTGCCAGAAATCAAACTATTACCTTGGTATGTGTCTTTAGGGGAAAAGGTACAAAATGGTTTAAATATTTATAAACAACAAAGGCTTGTTTATCCACTTCTGAATAATTTAGTTCAACACCTTGAAGATTTGAAGTAAAGAAATAAATGGGTGCTTCAATGTTTTGATCAGCAATTTGTATTATTAAAAAAACATAGGATATTTGAGAAGCAAAGGTATACAAAATGAAATGATCAGAAAATTTTGGGGTAGTTAGAGAAGGAGCATTTATGATGGCTTGCTTGATTAGATCAAATTTTTTTGTTTCATTGTGTCCACATTTAAGGACTGAATTTTTCTTAATCATAACTTGCAATTGTAAAACAATTTGGGAAAAGTTAGGAACAAATATCTTAACATAATTTCTCTTTCCCAAAAGAACTACATGGATTTCTTGTTATGGGGTAGAGAGATTTCATAATTTTCCTTTACCCTTTCTGGATCAATATAAATACCTTATTTTGAGACAATAAATCCTAAAAGTTTACATTCACTTAAAGCGAAATAAGACTTTTTTGGATTTAATGAAATTCCATACTTTAAGTGTTCGAGGATTTGCTTGAGATCATGATAGTGTGTGTAGAATAATCCAGATTTATTGCATCCATTTTTGTTAGAATCGACATTTCGAACCAATTCTCCATGGTTCATCATCAGGATAGATCAAAGATTTTTTTCAAATCTCATCATCGGGTATAAATGAAGGAGAATGAAAATGAACGGATGGAAACTGGGAGGTTGACCTTTAATGATGAAGGAAAGGAAAATTGTTAAAGAAAAAATTATTTAATTAATTAATATATTTTTATTTAATGACTCCAGATTTTTTAGTTAGTTTTAATTATTGAAGTAATATTATTAATTAATTAATATCTTTTTAATTTAAATAAATATTTATTAATCAAAAAATTAACAAACTATTTAAACTCATAATTGTATTCAGTAATATTGTTTTAATTGATAATAATTATCTATACATATCAATAGTTTGTTACTTATTGATGGTTGTTTAAAAATTGTTATTAACTTTTTTAATTTATGTAAATTAGGCTTGAGATAAAATTTTTTACTCTTAATAATTTTTAATTTAAAACTATTGGGCACTATTGACAAAATTTCTTACACTTTAAGAAATAATAGCATTAAAACAACCTTCAAACCTATGAACACCATCAGCAGATGTCTCAAATCTATCAAAGATCCCATTGATCTTGGATGCCACAAAGGAGTTTATTTAATTCTGTGTTCAGGTGGTAAAACCTACATTGGTGAAACTGGTCGATCAATCATGACTTGGATTCAAGAACATGTTGCTGACATAAAAAATAACCGCTCCAAAACATCAGCCCTAGCCGAGCATTCTAGCAAAACAAATCATCACATTTGTATTGAAGACTCTCAAGTTGTGGGTAACATTGAACATTATCACCATAGGAAATTTATGGAAGCTATCCAAATTGGAAAACACCCTCATAACCTCAACCATGATAATGGTTGGAAAATAAGCGACAATTGGATTCCTACTCGAAACCCCAGACCCTCCCTAAATTAACTTCCCCTTGAATCTAATTTATCTCATTCACTACATTTTCATTTTCCTTCTCTAACCTATTCATTTCTCTATACCTCTACCATGTTCGTCAACCTTGTCTATCCATATTTATATTAATACTTCTCCCCCCCCCCTCTCTTTTCATTCATTCAGATCCTTATCTAATCTATTAATATCATTTAGTATCATTCATCTTAATTAATAATTATCAATGTTAATTCCAAATTTAGTAATCATTAATTTTGAATACTATTAACCCCATTTTCTGAATAAAAAAGAATTAAAATTTATTATATTTACCTACATCTCTAATAATTATTAAAATTGTTTTTGAATTTAAATATCATTACTAAACCTTAATAATATAATTAATACAATCATTATTGTTTAATAATTATTATTTTAAATTAAAAAATTTTAACAGTAAAAACATTTATCTCAAGCCTAATTTACATATATTAAAATAGTTAATAACAATTTTTAAACAACCATCAATAAGTAAAAAACTATTGATATATACAGATAATTATTATTAATTAAAACAATATTACTAAATACAATTATGAGTTTAAATAATTTATTAATTTTTAGATAATAATTATTTATTTAAATTAAAAAGATATTAATTAATTAATAATATTACTTCAATAATTAAAACTAAATAACAAATTTAGAGTCACTAATTAAAAATATATTAATTAATTAAATAATATTTCTTTAATACTTTTCCTTTCCTCCATCATTAAAGGTCAACCTCCCAGTTTCCATCTGTTCATTTTCATTCTCCTTCATTTATACCCGATGATGAGATTTGAAAAAATTCATTGATATATCCTCCTGATGAACCAAGGAGGATTGGTTCGAAACATTGATTCTAACAAAAATGGATGTGATAAATTGGAAAGATTCTACACACAATACAAGTTGTAGAAGCCTCAAATCAAAAATCATGATAGTTGTCATTTATTTTCTTGGAGTAAATGGTTATATCATCTAAGTATACAACCACAATTTTGTTGATTAGTCCTCTGAAAAGTTGATCCTACATTGATTAAAACAAAAGGCATTTTCTGATAAGCATAAGTGTCCCATTTAGTTGTACATGTAGTATTTAACCTATCTTCAGGATGAAATAGAATCTGATTATAGCCTGAAATTCCATCAAGGAAAGACATTAATTCAAATCAAGCAACCGATTGTAGAATTTGTACCATAGGTGGTAATGGGAATTTGTTTTTTAGGCAAGATTTGTTAAGGTTCCTAAAATCTATACAAATGAGGATGTCATCATTATTTTTCCTAACAGGGACTAAATTTTAAACCCACTTTGAATTCCTAAGAGGAAAGATAATCTTGGCCTTATGGAGTTTATTCAGTTCATATTTGATTTGACTTTCAAGATTGAGGTGAAATTTCCTTAACTTTTGTTGTACAGGTTTCTCAGTTGATGTCATTGGGATACTGTGTTCGATAATGGAGGTATCATATGTCATGCTATATTCATATTTCCATGTGAAAAAATTCTTATATTTATTCAGTAAATGAATGCAGTTTAATTTCTCACCAGATGAGAGACCAAGACCTAGATTGATATTCTGAGGATTGAGATCGGTGCCAAGGTTTACTAGATTAAATATTAAGGTTGAAATTTGTAGCTTAGAATTAGTAACCTTCTTAAATCTGTCTTTGAGATCGTAAATATCTCAAGTTTAACCACAAATTTAGGTATGGAATTCTCATCATTTTTTTTATTTAGCTATATTTCATTTTCGTCTTCATCGATCAAGTGATCATCATATGACCCTTCTGATGTGGGAAAGGTTAGAACATATTCATCATAATTAAATACTCTCTAGTTAGTGAAATTATTAGGAATAGATGGGTGATAAATTTATCTGATAGAAAATATATTGGGACTATAATTCTCAAAAGGAATAAGTCTGAATTCTACATTATCTAGAAGGTTAGCACTTTCATTTTGGAGCCTTTGGATAGGTGAGACATTGAATGATAAGAAGTGTGAGGTAAGAGATTGTACTAGTGATTGGTTATGTTTGAGATGACCAGAAATACAATGAAAATTATTTCTTACCTCTTTGATAACTATTTCAGAATCGCCATATACTTGAAGATATTTGAAACCAATGATTATTGATTTATACAAGCCTTGGACGAGTGCCTCAAATTCTACAGTATTATTTTTGGATTCAAATTCTAGCCTACATGAAACCATTTTATTTTCTCCTTTTGCAATAATTAGTATGAAACCACCTCCTGCACCATCACTGGATTTTGATCCATAAAAGTATAATGTGCAGAATAAAGTTTTAATACAAGGTTTATCTATGAATTTTATACACTTGGAAGATTCTGACTGAGAAAAGTTTTCAATTTGAGAATTAACCAAATTGATAAGAAATGGAGATTTTTGTGCATTGAAATTGTCCAAAAAATATTCAGTAGAGTAATTTTCAACGATGTTATTGGTAAAATCCATTGGTTCATTTTCATCCTCGAAATTAGTTACTGAATATTTCATGTGTTTTTCACAGTAAAATCGAATTTGATTTGGCTTACCATTGTAGGGAAGCCACATATGAGACCAATCAGTGCCAAAATAACCATGAATATTTTATGACCAATCACTACTTAGAATTAAATTGTAAAATTCAAGAATATCAACAACTAAAACATCAATTACTTGATCAATTTTTGAATTAGAAGCTAGTCTAATGAGGACAAAATTCATTTCTCCTAGAACTTTGAATTTGGTTCTATTAATTGCACAATGTGTACTGTAGAAGTTTTAGGAGAAATATATAACTTAAAACAAAAATAATATGGCACAATATTTGAAGAAGCTCCATAGTCTATCAGGAAATTGTGCACATTCTTGTTAAAAGCTTCAAAAGTCAAAAGGAAAGGAGGGGTGTGTGAATTAGATCTATCTATAATAAGGATAGCATCAGTTGCATCGATATTTTCAGATGAACCAGTGGGAGGATTTCCTACTCCTTTTGAGGCTTTAGAAGTAACAGATGCAAGTAAGGGTGAATCAGGGACCACATTTAGTTCTTAGAGTAAGATTTTCTGTTATTGTTTTAATTTACTCACCTCATACATGGAGATATTTTGCTTAAATTTCTTCATATCTTCCACTATATTATACTCAATGATATATGAGACCACTAAGGTCTTTGATGTGGATGGAGAGGTAGAAGAAGTTGGGCTTGATTTAGGAGAAGGATTCTTTTTTTTAACAACTTTGTCTTTAAAAACAGGAGTTGAATATTTCTACTTTTGAGGATACTGACAGATGTCAATAGAATTTTTATCTCTAGTGCTAACTAGCAGTGCCTCGTGTTCATCTTCATTATCGTATGTAGGAAGAATAAATTCCCATAATGCATGAACTTCAACCAAATATTCATCATGTGATTCATCTATGGATAATATCGTTTCATCCACATCCTCATATTGATCTGATTCAACATTAAAGATTACATTTGGGGGTTGAGAATTTGGAGCTTGATTTTTCTTAAAATATCTAAAAGGTTTCTTCGAAGAATATTCCGCAACTTATTTTTTTATTTCTACCATGTCATTTGACATAGTTTTGAGAACCTTTTGTAATTCCTCAAAATTGTAAGGATCCTTAGATTTTTTCTTTTTGGGTTCATCCTTAAACGTGAATTTTTTAGTTTCTCTATCTTCTCGAGAAATTTTATTATCTAAAGAAAGAATTCTATTTTCTACAGAAAGGGCTTATTTCATGTTTTCTACCAAAGTAGCCTTATTGACTCCATCTACAAAAATTTCTATATTAGAAGGAAGAGAGGATATATACCATTCAATATTTACATCTACACCCGGTTTAGATGTAGCTAGGATTTTATTAAGCAATTTATTAAATGTGGAATTGAAATCTTTAATGTTTTCACTCGAATTTCCCTTAAGAGTTGAAATATCATTGATGAGAGTAGGAGTAGTTCTATCATCACCAAATTTAGGTAGAAATTGTTACTTAAATATGTCCCAACTAGTAATAGTTCCTAGTGGTAATGAAAATTACCATGATCCAGCTAATCCTTGAAACCTATAGGGAAAAAATCTTACTACACAATGTTCTTTAGAGATAAAATTTAGATTCATATACAATATGAAATTATGTAGATGTTCTTCCATAGGGAGACCATCATCTACATTATACTTAGGTAACCATATTTCTGGATGATTAGGTAAAGGATGAAGATGGCCTTGTAATTGAACAGCTCCAAGATTCATCACAGTTCTATTTTCGATTGTGTGAATTAGAGTGTTGATTTGTCTTGAAGAAATATTTGAAGAGGAAGAGGTAGTTCCAGAGGTGGATGTAGTTGAAGAAGAAACAACCACATAATTAGTAATGGTTGAAGCAATGCTTATAGGTTTAGAAGAAGATATATGAGTTGATGAATAAATTGGTTGGGAAGATGTAACTGAAGGAGGAATAAATGATGGAGGTTGAGGGGAAGAAGATGAAAGAATCTCACTAACAGATGTCTAAGCCTCAGGTGTCCGAGATTTCCTATGATGGGAATGAAGAGGAATCTCAAATGGGGTTATTCTGAGTTTTTCACTCTTAGAATGAGTCAATACACCAGTTCCTTGTAAAATTGAAGTAACACTTCCTTCAAAGGCTTCAGAAAGCACACGATTTTATGTTGAAATAGAAATTTATTCTAATTTATTTATTAAGGTATGTACTTTAGGCGATTTTAGGTTATAATGAGGGGATATTTATTTGGGAATTGAACTATGAGAATTCGAAGAATATTGAACAATTTTTGATCTATAGATAGGTGCTTTTCAGTGTAGACTAGAAGTTGTAGGAGATTTGGAGGGGGGTCAACTCTTTTTATGGTCTTTGTTTTTTGGATTAATATTACATGCCATTCATATCCTAGTGGCCCTCCTTCTAGCACCAAAAATGTTGATGCCCCAAAAATTGGAGCAACAACAGCAAGGAAAACCACCCAGCTGAGGACTTAAAAACCATCCCTTATTCGTTTGAGACAGTGGCTCCAACTAGATTTATTGGACTAGTCTCCCAATGAAATATAATTGGGTGGATGGGTGATATTTTAACTAACTATGACTTGGTGAATGGGGTGAAAACAAGTTTAAATAAAATATATATACCTGTCTCTATCCAAGGATGAATTATCTTTCTGTTATATGTGATTTAATAAGATGATCTTTTAGTGAATGCAAATGAAAATTTAACAAACACTTAGATAAATGTAGAACAATTTAAGATAATTGATTTTATTAAATAGTTAATCAAATCAATCAATTAAGTATATATCACATTTATTTATTGCATGTATTGAATATGTATAAAAAATGGCAATGAAACATGTTAAGACGTGAAATAATGTTGGATTGTGTTAAAAAATACATATAACAAAACATCATAAGGAAAATCAACTATTTTTCAATTGAAACGGAATATCAACATAAATATAAAAGTACCATATATATGCTAACTCTGCTCATTTGTAAAATAGAATCTCTTCCAGCCTTTTCTATTAACAAAAAATTTAAGAGTACAAAATTACAACTTCTGTAAAGTCTTCTATTCAAAATTTTAGGACCCTTTCTTAAAAGACATGAAAGTTTTTATATAATAAAATAAAAGTAGAAAAATAAAAATTACACAAATATATAAGGAGGTTTTAAAAAATCTCCTTAAATTAAGTGAAATTAAAATAGCAACATAATTTGGTGGGATGACTCGCTTCAAGATTGCATCGCTGTCTCTTTCGTTATTTTTTATTTCAAATGAATGATGTCGATCATAGGCTGAACCTTAGTAGGTTGGCCTAGCCTGGCATGTAGCTATCTTGTATAGACCGCATGTGATATTGGAGGCATCATGTAAGAGGAAGTGGTGGTTAGATAGCACAACATTAGCCATTGGCTATGTGCCTTAACCAAGTGCTTCAAATAATTTTCCCAGTCTAGATTCTCCAATTTATTGATGCTTTCTTCCTTTATCTTTGATATTTCCTTCCACTATCTTATAAAATATTTTACAATAGGTAGAGAACCATCAAGGCATTTATCAATAAGATTACCAACAATGAGATTTTAGCTAACTGTTTCAACAATGTTGTTGGCAACATGTTTGGCTCTTAAAACTTCCCTTTCAACCTGTATTAAATATACATCCCAATTAGTAAATAATATTTATTTTTTAGAATCCTCAATCCTGGGAATATTGGCCTTTCGGTGTTATGAAACCAGCTCCAAAAATAGAAAAAAAGAGAGATCAACACCTTAGAAATAAGCCACTTCGATGGGGAAACCTCCTTTACATTAGATAAATGAACAATTATTGGATGATAAAAATGAAAAAAAACTCCTTCTATATATAGGAGTCCATGGGGTCACAATATAATCCTAGCCAACCTAACAATAATATATTAAGGGCACAATAATAACAATATTGGGGTTACAGGGGTACAACGATAGCAATAAGGGGGTTACAATAACAACAATAAGGGATTATACTAGTAATATAGGGACCTAACATTCCCATCTCTTTCAAAAAAGTGTTGTCCTCAACACTTGAGTATATTTGGATGCTTTTGTATAAAATTTTCATCCTCCGATGTAGAACCTTCAGTGGGTAAGTTCTTCCACTTGATGAGATACTCTGAAATTGATCGATTTCGTAGGTGTCGAGTTCTTGTTTCCGTGACTGCTTTGGGTTCCAATATTATTTTTCCTTCCTCATCAAGTTCTGGAAATATTGTTTGAATTGGAAGTTTCTCATCTATAAACTTCTTTAAGCATGAAACATGGAAAACTTGATGCACTCGCGAAGAAGCATCAAGCTCCAATTTTTATGCCATAGTACGAGTATTTTGCAACAACTTGTAAGGACCATAGTACTTTGGCGATATTTTATCATTCTTCTTAGCTTGATTGAGGGAAATTTGTTTGTATGGTTGTAGCCGTAAAACAGTCTCCTACATCAAAAATTCTCTTGCTGTGATGTTGATCTTCCGATTGTTTCATTCAATTTTGTGCGAAATTTAGGTTATCCTTTAAGAGTTAGAGAACTTCTTGTTGATGCTCGATGTGATCTTCCAGTACTTGAAGCTTAGAATTTTCTCTTAAATAAGATGTGATGGACGGTGGATGATATCCATAAAGTGCCATAAATGGGGTCATTTTTTCGATGGTATGGACGGAAGTGTTATACCACCATTCAACGAGAGGTATCCACTTGACCCATTGTGTTTTATTATCAGATACAAAACAAAAAATATCATTTCAAAAATTTATTCACTATCTCAGTTTTACGATACGATTGAGGATGATAAGAATAGATATGAGCTAGTTGAGTACCCAAACAAGAAAATAATTTCGTCCAAAAATTTCCAGTAAAAATGGAATATATGTCACTTACAATAATCTTTGGGTTTCCATGTAGCTTTTGAATTGTTTCCATAGATGCATTAGCAGTTGTACTTGCCTTAAATGGATGAGATAATGAAAAAAAGTGTGCATCCTTGGAAAGTCTATTAACTACCACCACAATGACACTCTTTCCTTTGGACTTAGGTAAACCTGTGATAAAATTCATTGACATATCCTCCCAATGTTGACTTGGAATAGATAAAGGTTGTAGAAGACCCGGGGTCTTAATTGTCTCAACTTTATTTTGCTGGAAAACCAAACATTCTGCCACAAACATTTGAATATCAGATTTAACGCCATCCCGAAAAAAATATTTCTTCACCCTGTGGTAAGTTTTTAAAAATCCTGAGTGTGCTTCTAAAGGAGAAGTGTGCAATTCCAAAAGAATATTTTGTTTTAGTTGAAAATTCTTAAAAATATATAAGTGATCTTTGTACCATAAGGAATCATTTTTCCAACTAAATGTATCATATGTAATAGGATATTGCTGCAACATTTGAATGAGTGTCCACACTTATTTGTCCTTCTTCCATTAATCCCTTGCTTCGGTTATCCAATCTGGCTGGATAGTAGAAATGGCACAAAGAAATGCTTCCACCTCTTCATCCTTTCTTGAGAGTGTATCTGCAACAACGTTTAGCTTCCCCTTTTTGTAGATGATTTCAAAGTCATAACCCAACATATTTGTGACCCATTTTTATTTCTCTTCTGAAGATTGTCTTTGTTCTAAAAAGTGTTTAAGACTATCATGATCAATTTTGACCTTGAAGTGTCTTCCCATTAGGTAAGGTCGCCATTTCTTTGGTGCATCTAGTATTTCCAACATTTCCTTCTCATAAATAAATTTCTGTAAATACTTTCCTTTGATTGGATGAATTTCAAAAGCAAAGGGTCTTCCTTCTTGCATTAAAATAGCACCAATTCCATTTCCCAAGGCATCAAATTCCAAAATAAAGGTTTTTGTGAAGTCTAGCGTACCTAAGATTAGTGCTAGGCACATGGACTATTTAAGATGTTCAAAGGCCTTAGTTGCTTCAGGAGTCCATGAAAATGCATATTTCTTCAATAATTTTGTTAGAGGTGTTGTTATTCTCCCATAACTCTTAACAAACTTGTAATAATGCCTTGTTAACCTGAGAAATCCTCGCAACTGATTTATGGTTGTCGGCACTTTCCATTCCTTAATGGATTTAATTTTGTTAGGGTCTACCTTAACAACCTCGTGAGATGCAATATAACCCAGATATTCCATCTCTTATACACCAAAGAAACATTTGGATGTTTTTTCATATAATTGTTTCTCCTCCAATAGTTTGAGCACCCTGTCAACATGTTGAACATGATCCTTCCAAGACGTGATGCAGATTAGTATATCATAAAAAAATACTAGCAAAATTTATAAGGAAGGGTTTGAAAATGGAATTCATCGGCCCTTGAAATGTAGAAGGTGCATTGCTAAGGCCCAAAGCCATGACAAAAAATTCATAATGACCCTCATGAGTTCGAAATGCTATTTTTAGAATATCTTTAGTCTTCATCCTAATTTGATGATATCTTGAATGAAGATCCAACTTGGTAAAATAAACTTCTCCATGTAATTCGTCCAATAATTCATAAATCACACGAATGGGAAATTTATCTTTAATAGTGAGCTTATTCAGATCCATATAATTCGGACACATGCGCCATGATCCATCCTTATTGTGCACCAATACTATTGGAGCAAAGAAATAACTTTGAATAGGTTGAATTATACTAGCCTCTAACATTTCTCCAATGATACACTCAATTTCACTCTTTTAGACATCAGGATATCTGTAAGGCTTGATGTTTGGAGGAACACTTCCTGGAATCAAATGAATACCATGATCATGATCATGAATAGGTGGGAGTCGTTTGGGAGTTTCAAACACCTTGGAATGGTTGTCCAAGACATTTTGGAGATCTTGAGAAATAGATGATTTTGATGTTGGAACTTCTAGTGAGCATAATTCTGCAATTATGCATCGTTGTTCTTTCTTTAGAAGATTTTTCATGACATTAGAGCTTATTATCTTTCCTGACTTCCCTACGATACCTCATAATTCAATTTCATTTCCTTCCAAAAATAATTTCAAGAAAAGTTCTTGAAAATTAAAAGCTAATGTCCCCAAATATTGTAACCATTGTACTCCTAGTACAACATCAACACCTCCCATTGGAATGTAAAGCATTGGACTATTCAATAAATATTCCCCCATGGTTAGCTTGATATTATGTCATTTCCCAAAGAAATTTATAGTTCCTCCATTTGCAACCATCACTTGACATTCTGGTGCTGGGTATAGGAAACAATTCAATTCATTAGATACCTTACAATGAATAAAATTATGGGTAGTACACGAATCAATCAACACTATTACCTTTTTTTTTCTTGATATGTCCTTCTAACTTGAGAGTTTTAGGAGTGGTAATTCCTGCCAATGCATTACATGATATGATCGGACTCATTTCTTATTCTTCTAGGGTTGGTTCCTAGTGTATATCCTCTTCTTTTGAAGTTTCTTGTTCATTTTCTTCCTCCTCTTCACAATATATGTAAAATAAATTTTTCTCAACACACTTATGAACTTTAGTGTATTTTCTATTGCAACTTTAGCAAAGCCCTTTTTCTCTTTTTTCTTCCAATTTTTGTGGTGTCAAGATTGTAGGTTGTGGAAGTCTATGATTAGCCACACTTCAATCTTTATACATGTGATTGATACGTTTCGTTGTCGCCATAATTTTGCATTCAATTTTTCTTTCCAACCTGAATGTCTTCTCCAATGAATCAAGTTCCCAAACATGAACTTCATGTTGGATGTTATCCTTTAAAGTTCCTATGAAGACATCGATCATGTGTTACTTTTGAGTATTAATTACCCTTATATTCAATTTATGGAAGTCCTCAATGTGCTCCACCATTGAACCCTGTTGTTTGAGATTTATCAATTGGCTAAAGAAGGTGTTTCTCTTTGTATATTCATAATGTGTTATCATTTCCTTTGTAAAAATTTACCAAGAGACCATGTTTTTACAGGATAAAATCCATCGATACCATACAAATGTATTTTGTTCTAAATGTAAAGTTGCAATGTGTACCTTTTGTGTGTTTTGCACTTTATTGAGATCAAAATATTGCTCCATCTGTAGTATCCATGTTAGAGGATCCTTGCCATCAAAATTCCTCATATCCATATTTGGAATATGGTTCTTCTTCAATATAAAATTAGAGTTTATGAAATCACTATTAACATTTATTTTCTTCTCATCATGAGTTTCCTATACTATATTTTCACCATTAGGAAACCTTTCTTGTATCAACTTTGTCAAACCTTCCATGTCTTGTTTTAGATCATTCTTCATGTTTTCCATGTTATCTTTCATTTTATATTCCATGTCATCCATATTAGCTTCCATGCCATCCATCTTAACTTCCATGCCTTTATTCAAACCATCCATCTTAGCTTCCATGCCTTCCTTCAATTATGAAACCAAATCCAAAAATAGAAGAAAAGAGAGATCAACACCTTAGAAACAAGCCACTTTCAGGGGGAAACCTCCTCTACATTACATAAATGAACAATTCTTGGATGATACAAATGAAAAAACCTCCTTCTATATATAGGATTCCATGGGGTCACAATATAATCCTAGCTGACCCAACAATAATAATGTAAGGGCACAATAATAAAAATATTGGGGTTACAGGGGTACAACAATAACAATAAGGGGATTACACTAACAACAATAAGGGACTATAATAGTAATATAGGGACTAATATTACCTTCAACGGTATCTTTCCAGGTGACATATTGGGATATTTTTTCATCAGTTTCATCAAATTTGATCCTCTAGTCAGCTATTTGATTCATCAGTGAATCGCTCTTCTCACATAGTTCAATAATACTAGATAATTTTTGGCAGATTTTTTTTTTTTTTGGGGCCAACGTGATATTTAGTTCCAAAGCTTCCTTCTTGAATTCATCTACTTTAGGATTATATTTCAATTGTTCAACAATGAATTTTAGTTGGTGTATATGAGTATCTTAAGCACCAATTTTAGATTGGTGTCGCATCTTTAATTGATCCAAGCTATGTTGGATCTGTGACACGTGTGCTTGTGCTTCTCTCCTAGCCATTCATGTTCCAATTGAAGGATCCTTTTATCATTTTATTTTACTAATTTCTGAACTTCAGTAGTTTTTTCAATTGTGGCAAATCCATATGATCATGCAAACTGAGTCAACCATGTTATATCTGGAGATGGATCTACTTGCAAGTCCTTCCAAACTACTTCTATAGAGACATCCCTAGGAATGAGAATTTATGATTGTTCTTTTCTCCTTTTTTTCTATATTCTCATGACAGATTTATGCCTTGGGCTGTAAAATATATCTAAAGGAGGTATTTCTTCAATTTTCAACACAATTGATATTGGGTAGGTCGGGATAAATTCTACTTCCTCTTTGTTAATTGATTTGTTAGTTGGCCTAGGAGTAAATAGGTTCTAACTTTTTCCATGAGGTGTTTCCAAATTTTGTTGATGGTATTAGATCACCACTGCTTGGTCTCCTTTCAACTGTTCATTAAAATATTTCAAGACGTCATCTAAGTCAATTGGAAATAGGGATATTTTGTTTGAATTCCAAAAGACTTATCTTCTTTTATTCCACTAAAGACTTCAGTATCGTTAGATGGTTGTTCCTTTTCCTGCTTTCTCTGTTGGTCTTCCTTCTGTGAGATAGGTTGGGATAACTCTAGTATATTTATAGGAATCCCCTCTAATATTATATTTATGTAATTATTGAAATTTGAAAGCTATTTCAAATTGAGGCGCGATGCTTCTCATTTTTGCACTGTAGAATAAGTTTCAAAAGACTCAAAAAAGTCATCAAAGTCTTCATATTCATGGAAAAATGGTATGATTTTCACGTGAGTTGTGGAATTGAATTAAACTCGGTCTGGTTCATATTGCATCTTAGAAATTATAAACAATTTCAAGCATTGGATTTTATTGATTTATAACCCTACATGCTTGAAATTATCTAATGCATTGAAACCATACTGAATAGGAAATTAGGGCCACGAAGCTTTATTTTCTTCTTTGAAAACCTTATTCAATCCATCACCCACAGTCTGGTAGGTAATTTATGTTGTGAGAAGTTTATCTAGAACATATAATAGTAGGACATGTGGTCAAGCTAAGCTCTCGAAAACTCTGACATAAGTAAACAAATCTTAGCCAAACCATTTTCCAATGGATGTAAAGTCCGCTTGAGCTTCTTTGGACAATCTGGGGGCTTTTTAATTAAACATAGATTGAAATAGTGGGAGAATAAACCCATGGTAGGTCTTGTAGAAATGAGATTCATATTTTGATTCCCATAAAATACTATGATAGATATGAATGGGAGTAGGGTCTTAGGTAGTCCATTTCCAACCCATGGTTGGAAAATATGACATAAAACACATTGCATCCATAAAATGGGGAAATGTTTTTAATGAAATGGAAAGATTATTTATATATTCAAGAATTTGGGTAGCAATATTATTTGAAAAAATGGTTCCCCATTAATTGATGTAATATTCTGTAACAACACACAAAATGGGAACCCTTTCAACAAATAATTTAGTGGTATTGGGTTGGCTCAAAATTCTTGACATCATTGCAGAAATCTAACAAAAGGGACCAACAAGCGAATTACATACCCTTATCATCATTTTTATGATTATTATGGTTTCTCCTCCATTGCTTTATGGGGTCCGATTTTAGCTTATTCTCCATGGTGAATTGTTCAGGGAAATATTTATCATATACCTTCTCTGGGTCTGGAATGTGGTACATTTTCTTTAAATATTCCACTCTAAAAGACTATCATTGTACCTCTTCTTTTTAGGAAAGTTCTGTCTCCAACGTTGAGGTTGTCAATAATCAATTTTATCATATTTGTATATTGTAAAATATTGGGGCGCGTAGCAATTCTGTGCAGAAAATAGTCGTAGGCCTCCACTACAATAGCTTATGAAGAATTAGAAGCATTTGCAGTATATTTTATCTAAACCCTATGGTTTATAATCTTCAAATACTCTATACATTTATTCCCAAGAGGAAGAACCACTCTCTAATATGAATGTTATATTTATGAATAAGGGGGGAATATCTGCTACTTCACTAGAAGAAGCTATAGGATTGATGGGACCCATGGGTTTTCTCGATTTCTTTGTAGCCTTATACATTTATGAGGAACTCTGATTGTTTGGAATTTCCTGTGAAAAATCAAGGACACTTAAGTAAAAATGGGGAATATTGTTACAATAGAAGAGTAGTGTAACAGTAATGGAAATAATGGAAGAATAAAACTTGCACACGAGAAATCTAAAAATTTAATACTCTTGTGATAAAATCATTTTTGGAGGCTCGATTTGTTAAACCATTAAGTTATGGCATTAATAGAAAGAATGGGTTCACGTGCACGAGTAATCATTTATGATTTAAATAAGATATTTTTCTCATCACAGAACTATTTATGTGTGAACTTATTAGAATGCCGAATAGTTACCTTTTGCTGATTGCGATAAATTCCTTTTTATGCTTATAACCTTGTTGAAATTTTAAGATTTAAAGTTTTTTGAAGGCTTCAAATGTTAGTGGGGAAAAGGAAAGTATGGAATTTTGCGATGTGATATTGCAATCGTGATTTCAACGAAATTGGATAGTGGGCAGAGGTGATTATTAGTGAGAGTGTGATGTGATGGAATACATCACATCACTGAAATGTAAGAGACAGATTGAATGTTGACATGGTACAAATGTGATGTGCGATTTGTGATTGATTATGTGTTCTTGGTGGGTCCCATGGTTTTTTTTTCGTGAAATATATTTCGGGTGGAAGCCTTTTTCCCTTAGTAAATTCTTTTATTTTTTCCAAATCGCAAATCATTTAGAGTGTCTCTAAAAGCCATATATTATCAATGCGATTTTGTGATTGCGATCTGCATGCATGTTTTTTTTGAATTTTCCACTTAAGTGTCCCTTAAACAAAAAGGTGTCGCTTAACCCATTTAGCTCTTTATTTATATTTGAATTAATCACTAAAGGGTTTTATTCGTTCTAGTCTAAAATTTTTAAAAGGGTCCCCATTATTTTTCTAAGGAAAGTTTTCTAAAATAATGGGGATTTTTTAATAGCACAAAACCTTCCCAAACCAAGCTTTGATAACAAACTTCATGGCCCTGATGCGTTGGGCAACTACCCAACCCAATCCATTGATAAATTGTACGAAACTTTTTTTTTTCATTTTAACACTACTTGATTTTATGAACTACGCCTTTCTACAAAAATTAATCAATTTTATTAAGTGTTCACTTCTTCTTAATTATGCAACGAATTTAATTTTATATTACTTCATTTAAAATCTACTTTCATATAAAAAATAATAGTGCAACGATATTACAATAATGCGATATCATAAACAATGAACTCAAATTTATGATGGGCGGGGGAAACTCCCAAAGTAGCTCACCCCAATGTTTTATTATCAAACTTCTAAAAAATAACACATATATTTTACAAGTTATAAGGTGTGGAAGCTTCCTGGCCCAAACCAATAACTTGTCCACTATGTTAATAAAATCATGCAACTCATGTATGCATTGCTTTGCCCAAATCTACTACATGTTATACCCAAGTATGTGATATAACAAATATTCCTAGTTTATGATATTGCAAAGAGACCTGCTAAGAAACCGTAAAATTATCTCTCGAATAGAGTTTTGTAGTCTCCCTAGTTGTGTTTTCTAGTTGGGTGAGCCCCACCTTTCCTGCACCCTCTCTACGACATCCTCCAATCATTTGTGCAACTTCTTAGTTTTCTGCAAAATACAACTAATTTAAAGTGGTGAATTTTGGTAGTGACAGAGGCACGTTAAGGTCAGGATCGAGATTAATGGATTGGGTACTTGGAGGCATGACTTCCATGAGCAATTAGGTGAATAGGTCAAAGTTTAAGGGTTTATTTTTGTAGGCAAATGTGATGCGATGAAAAGTTGGTGACTAGGTTGCGAAAAAATGATGAGCATACAACAATGTGGATTACACAAAAAGTGAGCATACAAGTTCAGGTGGCATGTGCGATGAGGCAAGGGCCTAGGCAGGGCTATGCCCACCCTCCAGGGGAACTCACCTGGTCATAGGTAGGTTGGTCAAGGGGTGTTCCCTCCCATGAAGAGTTTTTCAACACAAATTAAGGGTCGTCTTAAGCATGTGGAGGGGTTAGGACCAAATAAAATTGGCAAGGAGTTGTATCAGTATAATTAAGGGAGCTCAGCCAAGTCTAAAATTATTTAAAGTGGTGAAGTTTGGCAGCGGGAGGGGCATGTTAGGGCCAGGATTGAGCTGAACGGATTAGGTGCTTGGAGGTAAGAGGGCCATGAGAGGTTGGGTGAATGGGTCAAAGTGTTATTAGGGGAATTTTTAGGTATAAAATGGGCCTCCTAAGGAAATTATAAAATAATAGTGGAAATAATAAAATAAGATTTGATGACATCATCAAATTTTAGAGGGAAAAATGAAAAAACTACTTTTTCAACTCATATTTTCAACTTATCTCCCAAATTTTTTACTCAAATTTTGAGCGGGAGTACTTGTTGGATGTAAAATTTAATTCCTCATCCAAGGAGTGCCCATGTTGCATACTTTCGATCGGTCCTGCGACACGAAAAAATGAGAAATACATGAAAAACATGATTGTAATCACTAACCATGTATTTTTATGTATTTCTCATTTTTTGTGTAGCAGGGTCCATCGAAAGTATACAACATGGGTAATCCTTGGATGAGGAATTAAATTTTTCATCCAATGAGTACTCCCACTCGAAATTTGAGTAAAAACTTTTGGAGATAAGTTGAAAATATGAGTTGAAAAAGTAGTTTTATTATTTTATTATTTTTTAATCTTTTTACCCTTTTACTTAAAAAATGGTGAATCATCCCCCATGGTTGACATCATCATCTTGAATTCTATTGGTTCTTATAAATTTTATTTTTGTTGTAATTTTTTCTTAGGAGGTCTATTTTTTGCCTCAAAATTCCCCTAATGAAGGGTTTATTTGTGGAGGAAGATGTGACACGACGACAAGGCGGTGACTATGGTGGAATAGGAGGAAAAGCGAACAACAATGTGGAGTACAAAAAAAGTGAGCAGACGAGCTAAGGTAGCATTGGAAATGAGGCAAGTGCCGAGGAAAGGGAATTCTCGCCTATCCATAGGAAGGTCGGCTCAGGGGTGCGCCCACTCATGAAGGGGCATTTAACAAAAGTGAAGGGCCACATCAAACACATGGAGGGTTGTAAGAAAATTAAATAACCATGGAAAGGAGGTGTATAAATAGAAGTGAGGGAGCTTGTCCAAGGCCAAGCAATGTTTAACCAAGACACATCACGAAATGGGTAAACTATGATATCACAGAAAACCAAGAAGTCACACAAATGGCAAGAGGATGTAGTAGAGTGGCTGCAGGCAAGGTGGGGATCACCCAACGAGGAAAAATGACTAGGAATATTGCAAAATTAAGTTTAAAAGAATTTTCGTTTCTAGGCCTATAGGCGATATTGCAAATGCCGAAGATGTCACCACACGATTTTCTCAATATATATATATATATATATATATATATATATATATATATATATATATATATATATATATATATATATATATATAATTTTTTATACACAGTTTTTATACATATTGTAAATTTATTACCCTATCCTTATACCTTTTCTTTCTATATTAAATATATTCAATAATATTAGTCCTTTTTCTGGGGAGCCTTCCTAAAAATCAATGGAAGCTAATGTATTGATTAGGATATAGGGAATAAGGTCATCCTTTGAATATATACCCTCTACATGCTAGTCACAATGGGTTCAATTATTTTGACTATTTTTTAATGCTCATTTAATTTTATTTATATACCTATGCTGGAATTATCATATCTTTTGTACTCTCCATGTTGTGATAACATGAAAGGAGTGAATTTTTATATGAATGGTGGGTTAAATTACTTATCTAGCTAATGTAATTAACATGATAGCTTCACTGTGGTATTATTACTTGTTCAATGGATTAAATTACATGATATTGTGCGTGCTCATCAAAATAGGAAAGCGTTCCTACCAGATCATAAGTGAGGTGATTTTTTTTCCTTTTAATTATTCTTATTTAATTCGGCCACAAGTTGTGACTCACCATTGAATCTATCACTAGATATCATGTAAGGGTCACGTTGACCACATGACCCCCCACACTCCGAGGTTTGATACACGGTGGGGAATTCTCACTTTTCATTCCATGGTGTCGATTTACTCGGGTTTTTCCCCATGAACCCTAATCTTTTTTTTTCCCAAGGGACATTCTCCTCTGCTCCTCCCTTGTTGCACTATGAATTGCCGCTATAGGGGAATAGGTTCCTTTCCCACCTATGATAAGTTATAAATATTGTTCACTTTCCACCACATAGATAATTAAGGTTTCAAAATTTGGATTACACAGTGGCGAATGTTCCACGTATAGATAAAGTCTATGACTCGTTCCTAGCACCATTCCTTTTAATTTGTAGAGTATGGAATTCCATATTCTACATTGGATAGTGTTTCTCTATGTCTCTTAAGGTTTTTACCATTAGACGAAATTTCATCCTAAAAGTTCCCATGAAATTTTTATGTAATTTTAATGTCATAATATGTAAACCAATCCAAACACTTGAAATTTAAAAATATGTACATGTAAATATTTTTGAAGGAAAAGAAGAAAAAATACTTTTTTTAATTGTATTTTTGGCTTATCTCCTTATAGGTTTACTCCAATTTCCTGTGTATACACTCATTGTATGAATAACTAAATTCCACATCCAATCAGTATCCATTATGCGTACTTTAGAGAAGACCTACATTGATAAAAATTGTAGATACACTAAAAAAGCGTGTTGAACAAGATTTTTTAATGTATCTCGATTTTTTTATCAATGTGGATCTTCTCGAAAGTATGCATAATGGGTACACGTTGGATGTGGAATTTAATTCCACATCCAATGAGCATTTACACTTGAATTTGAGTAAACCTATAACGAGATAAGTTAAAAATATAATTTAAAAAAGCAGTTTTGTTACTTTCCCTCCAAAATTTATAACTATTATTTTATTATTTATCCTTAGGAGACCACTTTTAGGCCGAAATTTCCTCTAATTTAAATTTTGACCTTTTCCTTTCAGTGGTACGGGAAGATAAAACAAATTTCCTTGCAGTGTGACCAGGGGTTTCTTTTGTATCCCCGTCTCTATTCCCGATACTATCTTATTGCTTCAAAATCCCCTTGTATTGTTTTTTGGTTTGTTCATTTAGTATACTATAAGCTAATAATATTTTTGTTTTCTAGAAAGCGAAATTTTGGTCAATCTCCTACTTTCTATTGGTTTGTCGTGAAAATAAAATATCTCTGGTTTGATATATATGGAGGTCGATGTGGGATGTCGGTTAGACTTCGTTGGAAATTATATATTTCATTTTTTTTGGGTCTTTCCTTTAAGGTGCCCTTGAGGTTTTTATACCTAAAACCTCCACACCCTTTTCTTCCTTTTATTCCACACGGATAAATATTACATCACTTATGTTGTAATAACCCTTGATAAATTGGTGCGCATAGGGTTGGAGCAAAGGAACGACAATAATTATGACACGTATAAAGTGTTGGGTCTTCCTGTTTACTGCATATACTTCCTTTTCCCCTTAATTAACTAGTGGTGGTGCTAATGATATATATCATCACCATTTGAAGGAATGGAATTCGACGCTAGCTAAAGTGGGTATCTTGATCGAATTTAAGTCCAACTTCTTTCTCATAACTTAATTTTTTTTCTATTTATCTTATAGGTCAGCTTTTGTTTTATTTTTTAAGGATTATAACTTGTGGGGAGATTTTGCATTCTTCTTAGGTATAATTTATGTAGTTTGAGATTTTTGATGGTTTCCCTATATGCATACCCACTTTCTTCCATTTGTTATTTTCTGTTTCTTTTGTGTTCTTTCCTTATTTTTAGGTACAAAATATAAATGGTTCACTTGAAACTTGAGTGTTCCATTTATTTCAGAAGTTAATTCCATCCTTCTGTTGGTCTATAGTTTGGCTTCTTCTTGAAATTCCAATATTATATATGACTATGCCGCAATCATTAGACGAAATTTCAACTTAAAAATGGCCTCCAAAGGAAAAAAAATAAAATAATAGTTACAATAATAAAATAAGAGTTATGAATTTTGGAGGGAAAAGAAGAAAAATATTTCTTTAATTGTATTTTTGGCTTATATGCCTATAGTTTTACTTAAATTCCAATTATGAATGTGGAATTAAATTATGAATCCAATGAGTACCCATTATGTATACTTTTGAGAAGACCGACATTGATAAAAATTGAAGATACGTTAAAAAAACATGTTCAACATGATTTTTTAATGTATCTTAATTTTTTATCAATGTGGGTCTTCTAAAAAGTATGAATAATGGGTACTAGTTGGTTGTGAAATTTAATTTCGCATCTAATGAATGTATACACTTGAACTTTGAGTAAACGTATAAGAATATAAACCAAAAATACGATTAAAAGAAGGTAGTTTTTATTCTTTTCCCTCCAAAACATTTACATGTGCATATTTTTAAATTTAAAGCATTTTGATTGGTTTAAATATTATGACATGGAAATTACGTGATAATTTCATGGAAAAGTTTAGGCTAAAAAATCCTCTAATAGGTTGGCTTGTAGATTGAACTAGGATTTATGATCCCAACAGAAGACTCTTTAAGTTGTCCTATATGTTTATCTGAAACCCTTCCATGGTTCGAGGAAAATTATAGTCATGTGTCATTTGTTCTTTATTTTCATCCATAAAGCTTACGGCCTTGGAATTAAACTATAAAGGTTTTTATTAATTTCTTAATCAACTTGCACATAATTCGTTGTGTAATTTCTCTCTCATTTTTCCATTAAGTTGTACTTGAGTCTATATTAAATATATTTATCTTGGTGTTCTTTGGAATTAATTGATAAGACTCATTTTAATGGAATGGTTTAAATTTTTATGCTTTTAGTGTACTTTCCCAATTCTTCTGGAATCAGTATATGGTTTCCATATTGATTTAAAAGATTTTTTTGGGTAAAATTGAATTTCATTATAAGACCTCCTATGTAATCAATGAATTCTACCATGTAGCTATTTCAAATGCTATTATTTTCCTTACTGTTTGTATTCATTTCTTATGCTAAAATTTTATTAAATTACTCTTGAAAAATTCTTATGTAGAACCTTTATTTTGTAATTTGGTCTACATGTTTCCTATTTAATCAAATTATGAGCTCACTACTCTTCGTACTATATTAAAGTCTCTCCACTAATTCTGGTATACCTACCAGGATTTATTATAATATTAAACTTTTACTAATTTAGCTTCTACACTTCTTATGCTAACCTTCATCATACATGCTTACTTATGAAGGATTCTTCAACTTCTTGCTCCTATATTATCATTTCCGATTGCCATGTTTAATTATGAAACTATACAACTATGAGCCTCTATATTTTTTTTTAGATAACCCTAAATATATAATTTAATTACATTAGAAAATACATATAATAATACATGGCCCTCTAGCTAAACTCACAAGCATAACATTCATTAATTTTATAATTAGGAATAATATGGCTATCTCATGTTATTTTATGAGGATGAATATAATTCCAACTCATTGCACACCTAATTATTGAATAAAAATTGAATATAATCTAATATTTTATCAAACTAAAGAACCTATGCTACAAGAATACATTATTTTCATTATTTAATCTGTATTTTGGTAAAAAAATAAACAAATTATACAATTTGGTAACATTTTTTTAAAATTTCCATCGATAATTAAAAGAGACAAGTTCTATCATATCTAAATTGTGTATATAGTTAATGAATCACACTTACCATACCTAATAATTTACCTCTGAAAATTTACCTTCCATGCATGCATATAAAAGTTATATATGAATAATATTACCATATAATAGTACATTTTACTATGCATGCGAAAGTAGATAGGTACCAGTGAGTACCTATGTGAATTATTTCTTACATTCTATCAATATAGATCATTGAAGAGCCATCCATATTAAACAATAATACATAAACAAAATTTCATCTAACCATAGTAATTGCTTGGAAAAAATTTAGGATATTGCATTTTCCACCCAACCATGAACTACGTCTACTAGTTCCACTCGAGCTAATATCTTCTTTCCTTATGGGAAAATCCCCCCTTCATTCTTTTGCGGTTCACCTTATATATTTTCTTCACAACATATTTTTGTTAGTGTTTTTGTGCCAATGGATTACCAAAAATCATCTCCTTAACATTTTGTCATTCCCTTCAAAGGATCGCATAGATAATTGGTGTTGTTAGTGAATGGGATTAAAAAAAACAAAGAATAACTAGTAATGGAAGAAATGCATGAAAAACATAAGCTTAATAAAACAAATACAACACAATACTAAATGGAGAAAACATGTCAATATAACAATGGATAAAGACATCCATTATTGATTGCTGGTGGTAGAATAATACAATAGAATGCTAAAACACATGAAGAGAATCCTTTGAGCCATGGTGCTCAAATATCCTCAGCAAGGAGGTCCCTTTCCATAGTATCTTTGCAAGCTTATCCTCTCTGTCAAGAGAAGTTTGAAGACTCTCCAATGATGGGTTTCTTCTTCTCTCGCTAAGATGTTTGATTTCTTAGAAGCAATATGGACAACATTCTTGTGCTTCCACTTCCTTTTCTTTAACATCGAAATGTGGTGTTTCTCTAATAGAAATTTGGCTATCATAAAAATGTCTTGTGGTTTTCTCTTCCCATGGCTTGTTTATATAGAAAAAATTGAACCCATATTCCCTCCCTTGGTTCAAGGTTGATAGTGACCCAAGAGTAGGATAAGATGATTACATTGAGGGTTGCATATCGTTAGGGAGACCTCAAGTAAGTTGTCCTTCACTATCCATGTCAAGGAATTTCCTACCCAAGTTTGGGAAGTGGTCTCGGATCACTGAGTTTTCCCTTTCTTTGACTGTGAGACTTTTGAAGGAAAAATTGCGAAACCGCGCATGTTTTTCATTTTCTTGGTGTGTGGTCAAAATTATTAGTTTCTAACCTTAGGGAAAGTTAAATTTTTATAATCTCTATGATGCATTTAGCTGGAAAATATTTATTTTTACCTTTTTTGGACAATTTATAATGTCTTTGTACAGTGTACAATTTTCTGGTGTTAATAGTTTCCCCCTGATGTATGAGGTCTAGGAGCAAGCGTATAGCCGAAATAAATCACATTTTCTATTTTGAATAAGAGTCTGCGTAACATCTTTGAGAGAGAGAGAGAGAGAGAGAGAGAGAGAGAGAGAGAGAGAGAGAGAGAGAGAGAGAGAGTAAATTGTTGAGGAGATGAGTAGAGGGAACCCTTGACTAAGGAGAAAGAGTAACCATGGTCTGTAGGACACCTGAGGGATAAAATAAGAAATGTTTCTACAAGGTGGGAGTGCCCCATTCTAATTATGATGACTAGGTAATAAAATTTGACAGATATTAGTTCTGTCAAGTCACATAGTGGTAAGTGACATGTTGTTGGTTGGTGATGATAACTGCTAACACCATCAAGGGAATTTTTACTTTGAATAAATATACTAAGTTTTGGTGCCCCCGTGAATTTTCTAGATGAAGCACTTGTTTAGTGACATGATAGTGTATGCATTGGTCTTCAAAATTTGGGAACCTCCCATACATTGTAGCATAAGAATTGCTGAAATAAATTCTTAGAAATGCACGGGTCTTCAACTAAATGGCATAGCTACGACGGTTATGAAGTACGATACTACCTTGAAATGAAAAATGATGCTCATGTCAAATTTTAGGGGGATTGATGACGTGAATGGGAAATGTTGATTTTCATTGTGCCACTCGAGGATGTTCCTTAAAATGGGGAATCCATCCAAGGTACTACCTCAATCCTGGAATATTATTGGCGAAGTTGACAGGAAAGAAGCACCAATCACTTAAGAAGTGTTAATAGATTGAATCAAGAACTTTGGTGATTAAAATTGTAACATGGTGGGTTAACAAGGCATGATAAATAAATTTGGATATAAGTAATGGTTATGGACAACTGGCCTGAGGTCAGACATGTAATGCAAGTTTTGACAACCAAAATAATTTTTAATAGGGGTAGCCCTGGAGTCAACAGAACATCTAGGGTTTGTTTAAGTATTCTCTGAAAAATGTGATAGGGATTTGTAAAAAATTTGTAAGCTCTAATCAAGGGTGACTAGAAAATTCCACCAAGTATGAAATGTAAAAATATGGATGGGATTCCTTTTCCTAAAAAAAAAATTATACAATTTCCAAAAGGATGTAAAAGTGGTTTATATGTAAAAACATGGAGAGAGGTGCCCCATTAACATGTGTGGGTCCTGCATAATGATGCGAGGATGGTATTTTTATTCTAAGGGTGGGGCCCCCATTGGTTGGTCTTAGTGTGGGGGTGATGTGACAGATGTAGTGAAAAAAATGGGCTTATCTTAATGGGGGTGTGATAAGCCAAATGTGAAATGCGGTAATGTGTCTTGTTGATATTAATGCTGACCTGGGAGTGGTTTTTAGTATGAGATGAATGAATCAGAATAAGGCTAATAATTAAGGCGTATAAATGAGGTGGTTCCCAGGATGGAGTGAACGGTCATTGATCCTCATAATGGATGGGGGTCTATGAATATGAAAGGAGCTGTGAGTGGGGAGGCTCTATCGACCGACGTGGGTGATTTTCATGTGCAAGGTAAGGTGATGATAAAACATCATCCAAATGATGTTCCCTATGGTGCACTTTATAGAGATGATGTTAGGATATGAAAAGCTTAAAAGGAAGCCTATCATGTTTAGTGTTGAATGATACTCTCTTGTATTCTTCTATCAGGATTTTGATCGAAGCATGGTGTTTCTGATGTGCATGAATATCTGCAGCCAATAACTCAAACAAAAACATATTTTTAAAACATATTAATAATATGTGATTAAATGAATTAAAAAACAAGAATCATTGTACTTGAGATGGAGTTTGGGGTTTGCGACAGGCCTAAAAAATAGTTTTGGTAATAATTGGAAAGGAGAGTTCCATCTTGAATATGATGTGGTACTTGTTAGTAACCTATAAATATAGGATTCATAATTTTGACTTGAATAATGGTAATCTTATAAATATGTACATACTTTTCCTTCTGCAAGTTGTATTCCCATATTTTGTAAAAAAAATAAAAAAATAAAAAAATAAAAAAGAGGGTGAAAAGTCCTAAAAGAAAAATCAAAGGACTTAGAAAAAATAGTATACCCAAAGATAAAAAAGATGAATAAAACATGAAAGTGTGCAAGCCTAAATGCCACTACTATTACTTTTTGCAGATTGATTATGGCAGAGTGTCAATAAATGCCATAATCTGTGATGAGTTGAACAATTTAATCTTGACTCGTCATTTTTCAATTTCAAATGTCGTAGATAGAGAATAAACAATTTTCATACAATTTAATCATGACAATTCATTAGTTAGGTAGAGAATAAAAGAATCCAACAGTTTAATCTAGATTCCTGGATGTAATAAGTGTAGAATTAGATAGTTTATTGCTTTCAAAAAAGAATAAAATGTTGTAAGGTTGCTAGTTCAAATGCACCTGATTAAAATAGAAGGAAAAAATGTTAGAAGATAATGATTGGGTAGGTAGAAGAAGGTGGGAAACATCATTTTAAATATCTTTCACCAGGCTACAAATAACTAATTTCCCCTCTCCATAGCAATTTGATATTCAAGACTATCAGTCAAAGAGGCTAAACGAATTTCCTTGCCAGTTTGTTTTGCAGCTGTCCCTCTTTCTATGTAATAAACTTTATTTTTGCCTAGAGATATTCCTACATGTCTTTAAGTTATTTTGTAATAATTTTGTATAAATACTTCTCTTTTTGAAGTATTAAGTGTGGAATAAAATTTTTCAAGACTACTATAGACATTTTTGCTGAATACATTGGAGTTTGTGTGAGTTGATTTGTAAAGAAACAGACTGGGACTAAGTCAAACAGACATCATAACTCAGGATTCTTGTGCTGATCAGATAAGTAAAGTATTTTCATGTTTTCACTGTTTATCTTTCAAAATTCCATACACACATTTTAATGTTTTCTGTATTTAATGATTAACTAGGAAAGCTTCAACATGATTAGTCTTAAAAAGCTCCATGTTTTTTACTAGTTATTCATTGATATGTTTTCTGCTGATAACCGGACTTAAGAATTCTTAAATTCTCTTAGTCCCTGTTTGACCCCTTTCTTTCATCCTCTTTTCTGTAACTTAAGGATTCTTAATTGTCGTTTTGCTCAGATCTTTCCATTTAATCAAGAAGCCTATTCCAAACCCTTTGAAGGTCATCTACCTTGCCCTTAGTACATTTGCTCTTTTGACCTTATTTCCTAGCTCTACTTGCCAAGAAGTTGACTCCATAACCCAATGGTCTAGTAGATCCCTCTATGGTTTACATTGAAGTACCTTTTATTCCCACAAAACTTTCAAAACAAACCAATTGTCCAATAATACCTAGCCTAAAATCTTATAAAAAAAATCAAGCTAAATCTTGAGGAGAGATCCCTCTCCAGAATTTAGGAAGGCTAGATCCTGAATTTCAAAAGAGGCTCTTAGCTACCCCTGGTTTTATTTAACTATAAACCAAAATCCCACAACCTAAGAATTACTAGGGTGATAACAGTACTGACCCTTGTACCTCTCAGGTTTTTGAGAATGGGGGTCCCGAAATCTGGTTACAGGCTCTAGAAAATAGAAAAAATGGTTATATATAGGCTAAAAGGGCCCAATTTCAATTCATTTCCAATGGTGATCTTCAGAAGTCCGAATTTATTTTCAGAGCGTTTCTTTCTCTTTCTGTCATCGAGAGTACTAGAGATACACATGGTGAGGGGTAGGTAGGAGCTACCACCCTACTCTTTTTATTTTTCTAGTTTTAGGGTAGGTAGGCCATAGAGGAGTCCCTTGTATGACCTTTTAGGGTTAATTTTTTGGAAATGCGTGAGAATTTTGAAGAGAGTTGCGTGGTCAGTGCATGAAGATAGGAGCTTCATGTGTTTACGTCACGTAAATTATTTACATCGACACATATTTGGAACATCTGGGTGAAGTACATATGTGTTGTTACTGTGTCTATGCGAAGAACATGTACGTCGACCAACCATGGCTATCGACATGCCTTATGGCTGAAAAAGTGCATGAATCGCATGCCTATTCATCAAACATATGCATGATACATGCAGTTGTGTAAGATAAATGTGTGTGGTCGAGCAAAAAATAGTGGTTTATTAATTTTTCAGTTGAAGGGGCCAAAAAATGATGTTTTTGATGTTTTTTTATGACAGGATGATCTGGCGGGAGAAGGATTGGACTACCCTTGAAGGTGAAGTGGCCTAGGATTTGAAAACATGCCAAACTTGGCTGAGTGGTGGTGGTTAAATTTTCTTCAAAAACCCATATTGAGATTGCAGGATCACTTTTTACAATTCTTGGTTTGCTGCTAGGATGATGCCTAACAGGTCATGGTTTTGAGGAGAGATAATTTATTGATATCATCTCAGTTGGAAATTTATTTTGTAACCAACTTGCTTCCTCATAGGGAGGAATTATTGTATCCACTACCATCTGGGGCAGCAAACACCTGCCATTGGGCGAATTAGGAGTTCCACTGTGGGCGCAATGCTATTGATGAGGGTTGCATCAAAGTAGCTTTGGTTCTACGTTTGATATAGTGTGTGAATTTTTCCATGATCTTCCTCTTGGTGGTATTTTTTTCACCACAGAAAGTATCACAGTCGCACTTAATAGTGTTGCAACAACTGGAGGAGGGATATTTATTTGATTTGTCTCTCTTTATATATAAAGGTATGAAATCCATTATTTTGTGTAGCATTATCTATAAGATGGTGGTCATTCTACGATCCTTTCCCGTGGTGCCAGCTAGGTCTCCAAGGGACCCCAGGATACAAAGGTGGGAGCTTGTCATTCCCTGAGTTAGAGGTGGAGAAGTAGGGAGGTACTGGAAAAATGTTGGGGAGGGTTAGTTTAACTCCAACCCTTAGTTTATTTTGGATTTTTCTTACCACAGTGTAGATTTCCAAGCTGATCCAGACATGGGTCTCCCTCGTGGTTATGTATGGGGACCAAGAGGTATGATATATGTGTTTTTTGCATTTTAATATTTTTTACCTGTATATATTTACATATTTTTTATGATGACACTAATACCATGTTTGTTTACTTGCAGATGTGGGGCCTGGGGGGCGACCGTTAGCCTACTTATTAGGAAAATACCCTTTATGTATTGGTGTAGCAGGGGGTGACACCCCTTACATAGAGATTTAGAGATGAGATGCCTCCTCCTAGGACTACACAACCGGTGCCACAACGTCGCTTAGAGATCGGTGGACCCTACAGGGAGGGTAGTAGTGTCACGGTAATTAGGGGTGCCGAGGGATGTCGCGAGAATGGTGAGGCTGCAAAGGCTTGTGAAGATTCATTGGAGGCCTAACTATGGGAATATGATGGTACATGGGAGAGGATAGATACCTTGACCTAGGGGATGCCCACAGTGGGACATGGTGACATGGCAGAGCCAATCATGGAGAAAGTGATTTCTTGTGAGAGAGCACATCGTCCATCATTACGATGCATAGTTGTTGCAGTGGCCAAAATCAACTCCATAGTGGCTCTAAGTGATTATATTGATCTCCATCTTCGTCTCATGGATCAATATCAACACTTAGAGCCAGTGGACTGATATTTTTGTATATACACTCATTTTTCCTAGTAATGAGCTAGTGCACTCATGATGTGTACATGGATGTTTTTATGATGTTTTTACATTTTTGTGGTTATGTGTACGATTTTTTTATGGTTTTAAGGTTGATGGTATATGTGTGATACATTCCAGTCTAGGATATGGTTAGCTATGCGATAAAATACAAGATTTTGATCTCTTGGTATATGTGTAAATGTGATGTGATAAAAATTATGGGATAATCTTTATGCGTGCATGTATTTCCTAGAGAGATGTGGATCACACACTTGAATGGTTTGGTTTAACTGCGATACAACCAACTGGGAATTAAGAAATACATGTAGATAGTTGATTCCTTAGACGGAGGCGTCGGTTAAAATTCCTATGAAAACTTAGTATTTGGCTTTATTTTTGGTGGTTGCCCCGATAAAAATTCAGTTAGTGAGTTATGATGACCGGTGATGCGAGTATATGGCCCAGACGGGAGTGGCTAGGTTTTGCGACCATCGAGAAGCACCGTCAACAAATTTGAAATGATATATTGAAAAATGATCCACATTACGGGAATTTTGAGGTCTAAAATGGGCCTCCTAAGGAAATTATAAAATAATAGTGAAAATAATAAAATAAGATTAGATTACATCATCAAATTTTAGAGGGAAAAATGAAAAAACTACTTTTTCAACTCATATTTTCAACTTATCTCGATATAGGTTTACTTAAATTTCAAGGGGGAACACTTGTTGCAGGAATAATTTGATTCCTTATAAAAGGGGTACCTATTTTTCATAATTTCGATGGAACCTACTACATGAAAAATGTAAATACATGAAAAACGTGATTGCAATCACATTGTTTCATACAATTATAATTTTTTGTGTATTAGGGTCCATTGAAAGTATGCAACATGGGTACTCATTAGATTATGAATTAAATTTTGCATCCAACGAGTACTCCTACTGGAAATTTGAGTAAACTCTTAGGGAGATAAGTTGAAAAAGTAGTTTTATTATTTTATTATTTTTTAATCTTTTTACCTTTTTAGCCCAAATGTGGTGAATCATCCACCATGGTTGACATCATCATATTGAATCCTATTGCTTCTTATAGGTTTTATTTTAGCTATACATTTCTCTTAGCAGGCCCATTTTAGACCTCAAAAGTTCTCTAATGTGTGCAAAACAGGATGAGAGAGCGTGTTTTTAGAATAAGTCCATGATGATATGATCATCATAAAATATTATGGTGCATACATATTTATTCTACGGTACTTCAGACCTTTTTATGGGTGAAATTTTTTGAGGTAGAGTCTATTGACAGAGTGTTTTAGACACATTCCATCGATATCTAATAAAATGTATGCTCCCTTAAGGAGGAAATATTTGAAAATGTATGGACCCTTCCATAATGTATTAAACTTCCCCAGTGCTAAATATTCTTGTAGGACATCATAATGTAGTACTAGTTCTCCCTCAGTAAATCACTGAGGGTTGATGTCGTTTTCAAACGACGTGTCGACCCATTTCTTGTAGGCTTCGTTATATTGTAGATATTCTCTTCATATCTTTTCAACAATTTATAACTATACCAACATTTTATCTAAGGGTTTAGTATCAATGAGAAGTTCGATGGTTGAATGAAGGGTGGGGATTTCATATTCGAGACTTATTGGAAGGGTGTGAACCCCATTTACGCTTTGATCAATGTGCGATGTGACCATAGCACTAATAAAACCATGTGCTGCCTGTTGGTTTTGTTTTTGTTCACCATACTTTGTAACATCATTTAAAGTACTTTGTTGAAATATTCTACCTCACTATTTTGTTAGAAATATTTTCATTGATAGAAAAGGAGAAGATCAGGATCAAAAAACATATAAATGAACATAAAGGAAAAGAAGACAATAATGCAGTGAAAATTCTACATTGAAGAAATTGTAAGAATGTGAAATTGTTGATTGAGCTAAATTGTTGTGATGCAAAGGCAAGTCTCCAAGGAAGATAAAAAGATGCACTAAGCTGAATTTTTGTAATACATTAGTGTGATACATTGTTAATTGATGTTGGGATTAAGTTGATCCATTCAATCATTGCATATGGATGAAATTGAATATTGGATTATTTATCTATTTTTTGGACTAATATTCAAGATATGAAGTGCGTGGAAATGAATGAATGGAAGGAAAAGAGTAAAGCCTATCCTCTTCCTATTCCTATGTGGAATAAAAATAGCCATCGAAATATCTCTAGAAAATATGTCATTTTGGAGTGCATAGTGAGGTAAGAGAGATGGATAATGTGATAGAGATTATTGAGATATTATGCACAAATGGGGATGATGTGAAGTAGGTTTGAAGGGAGAGGAGGAAGAATTAAAAATAGAGATATGCAAAGTTTATAACGAGATAAATCAAAATACTGTTTTCATATTGTGTGAGGGGATTGTGGTCTTGTTTCAAGTTGTCTTGATACAATGTTCATTTGGAGATGATTGAGGTAGGAGCCTCCTATGGGTGATAGATTGCAGAAAACATAAGGGAGTTGGAGCTTCCTTGCATGTTATAGCTTGCAAAAATTTTAGGTAGCATCCTCTAGTAGGTTGGAGCCTACAAGAAATCAGATGTACTAAGGAGTAGGAGCTGCCCTTTACATCACAAAAACAATAAAATCGTAGTTTTCTCCCTTATCGGTTTCCACTTATATTTGTTGTCCATGTGAAATATTATTACGTTTTGATGTGATGTGTTGATCTTCTTACTTCTTGATGTTCACATATCCAGGTTTTTCATAATTATATATTGAGTTTCTCATGTAATGGTTTTATTAATGATTTTAATAAAATAGTTTTAATGTACATTAATGGACTAAACTAATTCATCCCCTGTCTCAGTTTAATCAAGGTTTCATCAGTTTGTATCAGAGCTGGTTCCTTATGTATAAGTATAATAGCTTGAAGGTTGGTCTAGTCGAGTCATGGACTATCAAAGTGTACCTGTGTTGACTTCACCAAAATTTCATGAATGGAGAGATAATGCTAAAACATATTTAATGGCTTATGGAATTGAGGTATGGAAACTTGTTTTGATGGTTACTACAAATAATCTCCCTCTTTGCAAGAAAAATAGTGTAATTCCAAGGAAAAATGCATAATATATAACAATCTTAATAAAAAGGACGTTAATATAGTAATTGATTTAACGTCTGCAAAAGAAATCTGGAATAGATTGCATCTCATGCATGAAGGAGAAACTAGTGGCTTCATATTCAAGGAGGAGAAGATAAACAAGAATAAGAAAAAACCCCTTTCAAAAGGAAAAGGTTCAATGAAATGAGGTGCCTCCTAGTGTGAATGGACAGGATTTCCATGAAAAAAATATTGTTGAAGAACAAGTTAAACTTGACCCTTTTTTAACTCGAATAGGAATATTGAAGAATGAAAACAAAGATTTGAATAAATTAGTGCACATATGTGATAAAATAGAACATGAATACAAGAAGGAAATCATTAGCCTAAGGACACAAATTGAAGGAGAAAGGAGAATAGAGGTGACAAAAGGAGAAAGAGGTACAGTGTGAGATATTAGAGGCTAAGATTGTTCAACTAAAAGTGAGGTGGTTTAAAAGATCATATTATATATAAGGTTAGAAAAACATAATATCCCATTGATGAAATAAGAGAAATAATCTATTCAAGAGGAGGTCATAATGTTGAAAACAAATTTAGAATATTAGACAAGCGGTGTGGTTAACAAGGAGACAACAAAGGCAAGAAAAATAATCAAGATGAAAAAAATGGATTGACGAAAGTGAAATATACTCATAAATATAAGGATATGAAACATGCAAGAATTGAGAAGAGCTATGTCGCATGCCTCCATTGCCATAAATTTAGCCATACAACAACACACTGTTGGAGAAACCAAACCAAATATTATCAGCAAGAGATGCAACACACAAAGAAGCTACCTCAAGTAAGCAATCGAAGGAGACCTCTGTCTACTAGAAAATCATATGTCATAAGGTTCATAAATCTCTTCTATGGCTATTGTTTCCTCTGCTATGCATTTGGACATAAGGTTGCTTATTGCAAACAAGTTGAAATAAAAAATAGAAAATACAAACATTTTCTGGGCAACAAAAGGTGTTATATAAGCATAGTAATCTAGGCTATATAGGCAAAGACTGAAAGCTATCACATACCCTAAAGAATCCCGAAAAAAATATGTACACTAGAATAAAACGAAATAATATGACAAAAGGAAACAAATACATTAGACATCATCTTACTAAAGTGTGGAAGAGGAAGAATAAAGAACAATTAGTGACCTAGCTTCATTTTGGGGGGAGATGCTCTAGGAAGCAAGGACTTCATTTAGTCAGTATTAAAAAGAGAAACATCAACATAGGGGGAGTGGCAACATCATGAGTTTCTCTCTTATTTTAAAATACCATAAGAAAGAAACACTAAAAATGTCTTGATGGAGATAATCAATAGAAAAAGATAAGTTATGCATTGATCTTTAGCCAAACCTACAAAGTATATAATATTTCAAAGAACTAAGTATAATATATTTAATGCATCACAAAGATATGAATATTCAATAGTGAATACAATTTACAATTCAAATAACGTATGTAAATAACAACAATGGGATTTTGATCATGATCTGCTCTTAATTTTCCATACTCGAAGCATCTCTTACTATATTAAAAATTTGAGAAACAAAGATCTTTATTGGATACCATGTGCTTCCCATAAAAAAGATGATAGTATCTTCAAAGGGATATGAGTGTCAAAGTGTATGCAAAATGAATCTTTGGAGAGATTTCATCCACTTCAAAAAATATACAAGAAGTGACAGTGCTATGGGCACCTAATAATCTATTTCAAAAAAGGATTAGATTATCTCCAACACTTCATTTCTTCAAATAAAATAAATCCTCTCATAGACGGTGCAACCTGACTTTCCTTGCAGCAGGCAATGAAGGGACCTACTCCCCGTGTTCGCTGCAAAAGTGAATGCATGTGAAATTGGGGTACGTCGTAGATAAAATAATATGCATGTTGGAATTTTGGGAGTTCCAAAAAATAGAGAGTAAACTCCTCTCTTTTAAACACAGAGAATATAAATCAAAAATTTTCTTTCAGACAGGAGACAGAGATGACATGAAAAATGCTTTCTATTTCATTAACAGAAATAAAAAAAATTGTTACAAAAGTCTTCCTCAATGGAGGGATTCACAGAATAAGACTGCTATAGACACAGTGCTCTAAAACAACTCTCTGTCTCTGTAAAAACAAAACTCTTTGTCTCATAAACCCAACACTGCTGTGTTTTTCTTCTTTTCGTGTTGTTGTGCCAAGAACTAAACAAATAACATTACATACATGGCTCTCGGGCCTTTTTCATTATATATATGGCGCGGTAGAATAAAATAACATAAAAAAAAAAAAAACGTTTTACAATGGAAAGCCTTTGCGGAACAATAAATCTTAACATGACACGACGTACGAGTGGGGACCACGTCGCAGTCGGCCATTTGTGATTTGCGATGGCGCGTTCAAAAAAAACTTGCGACGGTGCGATATTGCGATGGTGCGACGGTCGCACATCGCAATATTCAACATTTGCGATAACACATGGCGGAACATATATATAACGTGCGGTTGTGCGATCGTGCGATGGCGCGATGATCGCACATCGCAACTTCAACAAAACTCTGGCATGGGCGGAGGGTGATATTGTAATATTGTGATGTTACGATGGTGCGATGATCACACATCGCAAACATCCACATCAACAAGACACTTGACTTTCAAAAACTGTGATTTGCGGTTTGTGCTTTGGCGCTTAAGTGGTAGGGACCACTTGTCCTGCCTCTTCATAACTTTTGAGTTCTCCGCCTGTTTAATCAATTTCATTCATTTCTGGTTGTTGAGGGATTTAAATCCCAAAATGACTGTCTTAATGACTTATTCTCCTCCGTAGATTAGAACTACGGGAAAATCTTAGTTCCTCTGTGAAATTGACTTCGCCCATACTTCAAAATTAATTCTCCTCTACAATCTGTGGCTGCAGCCCATAAAACATTAATTCTTCCTTATGGATTTCTCAATCCTTCTTAAATACAGAGTGTTGTGCACTCAAATATTTGTTGCTGCTTCCTTGTACTCTTTTCTATTGCTCAAAGGCATGGCAGGTGACTTTAATATTTCAACACTCCCCCTTAAAGTCAGCTGCTGGGTTATCAATAATACCCAAACATTTTCTCAAAAATTCAAATGCTTTCTGCCCCAATGGTTTAGTTAAAATATTTGCATATTTCTCCTTTGTTTTACAATGCTGTAAAACAACTTCACCATTGTTTACCAATTCTCTGATATAATGAAATTTTGTGTCTATTTTCTTTGTTCTTTTATGAAATACATAATTCTTTGACAATGCAATAGATGAGCTATTGTCACAATAAATCACTGTCCCTTTTACCTGTTCTTGACATAGACTTCTCAACATTATTCTCATCCAAATTGCTTGAAACACAGCTGCTGTAGCTGCCACATATTCTGCCTCTGCTGTAGACAATGCTACAATCGGTTGTTTCTTAGAAGCCCATGAAATGGCTCCTGAACCCATACGAAAAAAATAACCGGAAGTGCTCTTTCGATCATCTACACTTCGAGCCCAATCACTGTCAGTGTATCCAACTAATTCTGAATTTTTTGAAGCAGTATATAAAATACGAAATATTTTAGTTCCTTTCACATACCTCAGAATTCGCTTTGCTGCTTGCCAATGTGCTTCTTTTGGCTTCTCCATAAATCTGGAAATTAAACTAACAACATGCATAATATCTGACCTAGTTGCAGTCAAATAAATAAGGCTGCCAACTATGCTTTTATACAAACTTGGATCAAAATCCTTGCTGCTGTCATCTTTTCTCAACTTCAATCCCATTACTGTGGGAGTAATTGTAGCTTTGCACTCCTGCATATTAAATCTCTCTAAAACTTGATTCACATACTTTGCTTGAGAGATAAAAATCCCTCTCTCATTTTGTTCTACTTCTATTCCCAAGAAGTATCTCAAAAAACCCATGTCAGTCATTTCAAATTCATCTTTCATGACTGTTTTAAAATTTTCAACAAGGTAATCATCATTACCTGTAAAAATTAAATCATCAACATATAAAACAACAATCAACATCTTACCATATTTTTCTTTGATGTAGAGGGTGGGTTCTCCCTCACACTTTTCAAATCCATTCTCCAATAGATAAGAATCTATTCTGCTGTACCATGCTCTTGGTGCTTGTTTCAGCCCATAAAGAGCTTTCTTCAATTTACAAACCTTATGCTCTTGGCCTTTCTTCTCATATCCAAGAGGTTGTTCCACATATACCTCTTCCATTAAAACTCCATTTAAAAATGCGGATTTTACATCCATTTGATATACTTTCCATTTATTTTGTGCTGCTATGGACATCACTGCTCTTACCGTCTCCATTCTTGCAATTGGTGCAAAAGTTTCTTCATAATCAATCCCTTGCTTCTGCTTATATCCTTTGACAACAAGTCTGGCCTTGTGTCTTTCTATTTTTCCTTCAGCATTGCTTTTGGTCTTGTATACCCATTTAAATCCAATGACTTCTTTACCTTCTGGTAGATCAACCAACTCCCATGTTTTGTTCTTTTCTATGGCTTTAATTTCTTCATCCATAGCTTCTATCCATTTTCTATCTTTAATTGCATCTTCAAAATGAATAGGATCATCAACTTGACAATACAAAGCAAATAAGGAATTCATACCTTCATCTGCTTCTCCTTGCTCATAGATTTCTCTAAGGCTTCTGAATCTTGTTCCTCTTTCACTTGGTGTAGTCGTGCTTGATGAAGCAATCGATTCTGCTCCTTGTGGTGTACTCGGTGAACCACTGCCGCTTCTTCTCAAGGGTGTTCTCACTGCCGCTTGAGGCGTCCCTTGCTGGCCTTGCGCTGCTGGAGGTTGTGCAATGGATGGGTTATTAATCTCAACCACATCTACATCATCTTCATCATGAGATAAACAGTTTTTGACATTGACTGTTTTCTCAATGCTTCCATCCCATGCTTCCTCTTCAATGAATTGCACATCTCTGCTTATTACAAACTTCTTTGTGGATGGGTTATACAATCTGTATCCTTTGGAATCTTCACAATATCCAAGGAAAATACACTTCTCCCCCTTACTATCCAACTTCTTTCTCAACTTGTCAGGAATGTGTGCATATGCCACACATCCAAAAACTCTCATGTGGGTGACTCCTTGTTTTCTGCCACTCCACGCTTCTTCTGGAACTTTGTTCATCACTGCTTTTGTGGGACATCTATTTAAAATATACACAACACAGTTTGCTGCTTCTGCCCAATACTCATTCGGCAAGTGTTTTCCTTCAGCATACTTCTCACCATTTCCATTATGGTTCGATTCTTCCTTTCAGCAAATCCATTCTGTTGCGGTGTGTATCTTGTAGTAAATTTCTTGTGTATAACATTCTCTCTGCAAAAACACAGAAATTCCTTTGAGATGTATTCTCCTCCTCTGTCGGTTCTGAGAAATTTAATATACAGCCCGCTCTGTTTCTCTACAAGAGCTTTAAAATGGAAAAATTTCTGAAAGAATTTACTCTTATATTTCAGGAAATAAACCCACACTTTTCTTGAGAAATCATCTATGAAGGTCAGCATGTAAATGCTGCCTGAAACTGATGTTGTCTGCATCGGTCCACACAAATATGAGTGGATTATTTCTAAGGGTGCTTTCGCCCTTATGCTTTTCCCTGATGGAAAATTTTCTCTGTGTTGTTTTCCCAAGATGTAGCCGTCACATAGGCTGTTAGGCTTCTTAATCAATGGAAAACCTCTTACCATTCTTTTTCTGTGTAGCAAATTTAATCCTCCAAAATTGAGATGTCCAAATCTCAGGTGCCATAACCAATTTTCATCTTTTGCTTCCTTCTGGAAAGCTTCTTGTGTTACGGCTGCTATACTCTTTCCTTTTCCCTTCAAGTCAATATTGAGCTTGAGAGGAAACATTCTATTGCTGGTCATTTGTATTTCAGCAATGATTTTCTTGCTTGGAGGTATATCCTTTATTGTGCACACATCATCTTTGAAAATCACATTGTAACCTTTGTTTATGAGCTGCCCTACGCTCAAAAGATTACATTTCAGACCTGGAACATAATATACATCAGGGACAAATTTCTGCTCCCCATTTCTGGCTCGAATACTAACTCTACCTTTTCCTTTGATAGAGATCTAGTATCAGTTCCTGTGGTCACTTCAGATTTTACTTCTTCATCTAGATTGGCAAACATTTCTCTGTTTCCATTCATATGATTGCTACATCCAGAATCTAAGAACCAAACATCATCTTCTCTATCGTGTGCTATATTGCAAGCTAATAGCACATTACTTGGGTTCTTTTCTTCTTTTGCTACATTAGCATTCTGCTTATTTTTCATGTCATTTTGCTTCTTTCTACACTCATTGGCATAGTGCCCATATTTTTTGCAATAATGACATTGGACATTGGATTTGTCATACCTTTGTCCATGTGCATGTTGGTGTTGATGTCCACCTTGCTGGCTGTTGCATTGGCCGTGGCTCTGACTCTGACTGTTGCTCCTTCCATGTAAATGTGAAGGGTTGTTCCTACCACCTCTATTCTGGCTTCTGCCTCTTCCTCTTCCTTTACCTTGACCTCTTCCTCTTCCTGCAAGCATCTGGGTCTTGAAGGCGTGCTCAAGAGATGAATGTTCATCTCTGCTCAATCTCTGTTCATGAGTTATCAGTGAGGCATGAAGTTCATCCACTGTGAACTGTGAGAGATCTTTGGTCTCTTCTATGGTGGTAACAATAACATCAAACTTTGAGGGTAAACATCTCAAAAGTTTCTCCACAATCCTCCTTTCTTCAAGAGTTTCTCCATGGGATCTTATCTGATTTACAATCCCAATCACATGTGTAAAAAATGTGTCCACATTATCTGACTCTTTCATGCAAAGAGTTTCAAAATCTCTTCTCAGCAACTGAAGTTTTGCTGTCTTAACTTTCTCCATACCTTGATAGGCTACTTTTAGATTCTCCCATGCTTCCTTGGATTTCTGGGCTGCTGCTATCTTTGGAAACACACTCTCATTAACAAATTGATACAAATAGGAGAGGGCCTTAACATCCTTCTTTCTATTATTCTTCAATAAATCCTTCTCTTCTTGAGTGAAGGCATTAAAAGCATGCTCATCAGCTGGTTCAAAAAAACCATCTTCTACAAATTCCCATAAGTCTTGTGAGACAAATAGGGCTCTCATGGTAATGGCCCAATAATCATATTTCTTTCCATTAAATTGTGGAAGCTGAACATTTCCAATGTTCATTTCTGTATTTGGTCCAGCCATTGCTCTTAAACTGAACTCTGAACTTAAACAAACTTTCTTTCCTTCTATTGAAAGAACAAACTCTTTTAAACAAAAAAACAGCTCTGTTATCTTTGAGAAATACCTGAACTTTTGACTTCTGTTGGGCTTTCACACTGCTGGAGAAAAACGCTTCAACAAGTCTTCTTCTTCTTCAGCTTCTTTGAAACCTTCAAAGAGCCTGAACTAGCTCTGATACCATGTTGGAATTTTTGGAGTTCCAAACAATAGAGAGTAAACTCCTCTCCTTTAAACACAGAGAATATAAATCAAAAATTTGCTTTCAGATAGGAGACAGAGATGGCATGAAAAATGCTCTCTATTTCATTAACAAAACTAAAAAAAAAATTGTTACAAAAGCCTTCCTCAATGGAGGGATTCACAGAATAAGACTGCTACAGATGCAGTGATCTAAAACAACTCTTTGTCTCTGTAAAAACAAAACTCTCTGTCTCATAAACCCAACACTGCTGTGTTTTTCTTCTTTTCGCGCTGTTGTGCGAAGAACTAAACAAATAACATTACATACATGGCTCTCGGGCCTTTTTCATTATATATATGGTGCGGCGGAATAAAATAACATAAAACAAAAAAAACGTTTTACAAAGGAAAGCCTTTGCGGAACAATAAATTTTAACATGACGTGACGTACGAGTGGGGACCACGTCGCAGTCGGCCATTTGCGATTTGCGATGGCGCGTTCAAACAAAACTTGCGATGGTGCGATATTGTGATGGTGCGACGGTCGCACATCGCAATATTCAACATTTGCGATAACACATGGCGGAACATATATATAACATGCGGTTGTGCGATCGTGCAATGGCGCGACAATCGCACATCGCAACTTCAACAAAGCTCTGGCATGGGCAGAGGGTGATATTGTAATATTGCGATGTTGCGATGGTGCGATGATCGCACATCGCAAACATCCACATCAACAAGACACTAGACTTTCAAAAACTGCGATCTACGGTTTGAGCTTTGGGGCTTAAGTGGTAGGGACCACTTGTCCTTCCTCTTCATAACTTTTGAGTTCTCCGCCTATTTAATCAATTTCATTCATTTCTGGTTGTTGAGGGCTTTAAAGCCCAAAATGACTATCTTAATGACTTCTGCTCCTCCGTAGATTAGAACTACAGGAAAATCTTAGTTCCTTTGTGAAATTGACTTCGCCCATACTTCAAAATTAATTCTCCTCTGCAATTTGTGGTTGCGGCTCATAAAACATTAATTCTTCCTTACGGATTTCTCCATCCTTCTTAAATACAGAGTGTTGTGCACTCAAATCTTTGTTGCTGCTGCCTTGCACTATTTTCTCCTACTCAAAGGCACGGCAGGTGACTTTAATATTTCAACAATGCACACTTCATATTTTTTGTGCTACAACTAAGTAGCATGTGATTTGATTAGTGTGTTCACCTTCGTCACCAATTTATCGTATTATCGGTGTGGATTTCTACGGAAAATGATGTACCAAACACGAAATCGAATGAACAACGCATGGAATTTTTTTTCGATGAATCACTTCTCTTTCCTCTCCTTGTATGGCCCTTAAAACTCTCACGGTCACGGTCCCGTGCGTATGTGAGAGTGAGGCTTACGAAGCATGTCAAGGTTTCAGAAAGGCACTTTCACTAGAGCCAACAGCCATATTGGAACCCAGAACCTCATTATTCTATGTGTATAAAACAAAGAATATAAAAATAGTAAAGCAGTTTCTTGGAATTTTCTAACTTTCATTTTCAAAACTCTAGAAGTTTTCTCAAGGTCATGTGCAGAGATATTCTTCCACCTTGATCGAAACAGCTGTTGCTACCTTGGAGGGAATTAAATTTGTAATCGGACATTATGTTCCAGCAATAGTTATATTTCAGTGGAAGCAGAAAACGAGGCTATTTTAACGTTGCATTTATGGAAAAAGAACAAGTATTGGAGAAATGTAATCAGAGCAAGAACGTTGTAATTATTGCAATGGAGCATTATAAATTCAGCAAAATCAGAACGGTTACATAGCCAGTGCCAGTTACAGAGCCAGTGCATTATTTCCTAGCGATGTTTTTGATATTATTCTTAATCGATGGATTGTTTTGTGAGTCACATATTTGCATAATATGAAATTTTCATACATTGGATGCGTTGTCGTAGACAACAGAGTGGCAGTGTTATTACATTGGATAGTTGTAAAGAATTAAGTATTATTGTTCAAGAAATAAAAAGCGTGAGATATTATGGAGCGCCTACAAAAATACTGATGTGGCCGCGGAATATGGCGTTACATGCAGCATTGAAATTATGAGAGTTTATAGATTTATATATTCTCATATTGGGATTGGTGTTGTGCATTAATCAATTATCATTTTCCAGTGTTAATTACATGCTGGAAATTGGTGTTGTATTATTCACTGTGTGGTTCAATTTAATGGTTTGTTGTAGTAGTTTTGTTAATATTGACCTTTGTTGCAGTATTACAATTGGAGCAACGTAATTATAATGTTGGAAATGACGTTATTTATATGAATTAATATTATCTGATGGGAGCAACACTCACCCTGCAATCATTTATGTTTCGACGAGTTTCTAATTTAATTAATGTATGGAGTTGAACCAATTCAGCCGACAGTCAAAGCGTCACAGAAATTCGAGAAAACCACAAAACAATAACCTTTGAGATTGCATGATGTTATATTGGCATTGAATTTTGTATTACATGCAGTATTGATTTCTTAGGTCAGCACTAAGTAGCATTATCTAGTATGGAGCAGCATTATGACATTGTCTAGAGCAATATTATGATGAAGCGTCAATATTTATGGAATTGTTATTTACTCGCCCCTGCATGCAGCCAAGGAGTTTGTGAGAAGATGGAGCTGGATCCGGAAGTAATAGTGGAAGCGTTATTGACAGTGTACATTCACCGAGGGGATTTCTCTATCGGATCGGTTCTCTCGCCGCTTTATCACAACTATGTCAGTGAAGTCGCTATAGAGGCCAGGGTGATATGTGTTTCCGTGGAGTACAGGATAGTGCTCGATCATCCCCTACCTACGGGTTATGATTATGGTTTGGGTGTTCTTGAATGGCTTCACATCGAAGCAAAGGCTGCAGAGTGAGGTCCCGTCGATCCGTGGTTCGCTTGCCACGCAGATTTCAAGAAAGTGTTCTTGGCTGGTGACAGCGCTGGAGGCAACATGGTGCACCAGGTGGGCATCCTTGCGAGTGGAAGAAATTTGGATGGGTTGTGTTTAGAAAGGGCCATTATGGTTCACCTCGGCTTTGGCGGAGAAGAACGAATTGGATGCAAATTAGGGTCAAAGGCAGAGGTTGAGGGTTTTAATAAGTTGACATATATAGTGTGGAGCATCGTCCTCCCTGCAGGAGTGGATAAAGACCACCCCTTTTCTAATCCAGTTGCGGTTGAAGCAGTCGTTCTAAAGAGGGCATCTTCTTTTCTCCTTTTCGCAATCCATCCCTCCAAAAGGTTACGATATCTGTTGCAGGAGATGCGCAGGCTTTTTACAATGAAGGCGACCACCTTTTGGCTTACTTTCTTCTCACATGCCTCCAACGACCTCGGTCCCTACGGTTTCTTCATCTCCTTCAATGACCCAACTTGCTATTACAACACACTGCTCTGCGGAAACAATTCAAAGAAACCAACAATATCTACGTCAATATAACATAATCTATGATTTTTTTTCCAACTGCCATAAAATTATATATCTAAATTTGTGGAGAAGCATTGATAGAACTGAATGATTAACGGAGAAGTATTTATGGTTTTGTATTATATACAATGCATTATATTATTTGCAGGAAACTTTCTATCCAAGGTGAAATAGTTCTTGTTAATATTCATTTCAGATAACACTCATTCTTGGTCTGAGCGTTGTCGTAACTAAGAAGGCGGAAATAATAGAAATAGTTCTTACGACGACATTGACATTGATGTGCGATGCTATATGATGGCGTTATATATTATGGCAATTTTATAAAATGGAGGTTATGCTATTATCTCAAGGGTTAGAAAAGTTGATAAATTATATCTGCATTAAATTGTTGTATCGAGTGTGTTTTATAGTGAGTCGAAAGTGTTCGTGGATCTATGTGTGTAAGAAGTAAGGACCTACGTTTTAAGTGCATAAGCTTCTTGTGTTGAACATGGATAAAATAGGGATATTATTAGTTGAATGATGGTTATATATGAGTTTTGGGTAGGTATGTATCTATATATATATATACACACTATGCTTCAATGATATAATGTCTCATACTCCAACAATCTTTGGAAAGGGATATGTTCGACGTTATCCAACAACACATATGTTTGTGTGGCCTCAAACCAGTTTCAATGTGACTTATTCATGTTCAAAGACTGTGATTGCACTCAATAGTGTGGACAACAATCTTTAGCAACATCGTCTTTGGTAGCAACAAGCTCAAAAATACCCTAAGTTGGATATTGTCTTTGATAGCATTATTCGAGTGTTATATAACAATTATATAACAATATTTCTGGAAACATATTTCATATATATATATATATATATATATCAGTGTTATATATGTTTCTTTACAACAACACTCAATGGTTCTATGTTGTGATTCATGTTATTCATGTAATCCTTAAGCAAGTGATTGGAAATTATCTTCATATGGAAGTTGGTGTTATGCCAGTTATTCTACCAAAAGGTTTCTTTTAAGCCATTTTACTCTTTTTTATATGTTATGAGACACATGGTCATCATTTGATGTAGAGTACATTTGGTTTTTCTTAATGATAATTACTCTATCAACAATATTCTTGTTTTAAGAGAGTTCTCACAACAATATTTGGCAACGCTCTTATAATGTTAAATCATTCTGAAGCATATTTGGAGTGGATTTCATTAAATATGGAGTGGAATTCATTCTCTGGTAGTACCAACATTGTTTATGTAGAAAAAAATAATGTAGGTTGTAGGACATTAATGCATTGAAGGAATACAAGACATTTGTAACCCCCCTGCAATTGATGTCAAAGGGGAAGGAAATCATCGGAAGGAAGACACTTCTCAGAATGAATGGAGGAGGATGTGTTGCCATCAATGCCAAAGGGGGAGACTGTTGGAAATATTGGCATTCATGGCAAAGGAGTCGGGATTAGAAAAGGTATAAATTAACAACAAGGCAAAGAAGACAAAAGTGCTGTGAAACTGCTACATTGAAGAAATTGTAATAAAATGAAATTGTTGATTGCGCTAAATTGTTGTGATGGAAAGAAAAGTCTCCAAGGAAAATACAAAGAGGCGTTAAGCTGAATTGTTCTAATACATTCATGGAATTCAATGTGGTTCTTTTCTATCATGACATGGGTTTTTCCAGTTGTGAGAATCTTTTTTAGCCTAGCCTTTCCATTTCCATATAGATTTGATCATATGTGTTTCTGAGACTTAGGTTGAGTTGGATTGCCAAATGGATTCAAAGTTGAGTGGGGTGGCTCTCCAAAATGAAAAACAAATGGCCTAGTGGTCCCCGAACTAGAATCTGGATCACGGTAAAGCCACGGGCAGCCTAGTAACCGCTAAACGAGACTATGGGTTGCAGTAAAGCCAAATTGCGTGCCTTAGTGGGCCTAGGAATCCTCGCCGGTGAATGGCGAGATATATGATAAATCCAAGAGGTGTATTTGTCTCCATTGGACCTAGTAGTTAGGATGTGATGTATGGTAAAGTATGGAGAGTGGGCCTTGATGTAGGGCCCAATGATCCCTCGATCAAAATGGGTAATGTGGTAAATCCTTAGAGACTAGGAGGCACTCAAATTCCTCACATTGTAGGCGGAGAACTCCAGTAGCATTCATGTTTGTTTGGTTCTGTTGGTTGGTTATAAGTCCCACATTCATGCTTGGACTATGGCATGAGGGTGATTGGATGAAGAGAGATTTGGATCAACCAATCTATGGTCCGGTGGAACATGGAAGTCCCATCTCGAGTTGGTTTCTAGATTCATTAATGAAGAGATCATTCCTTTGGTATTTGATGTAAAAATGTATTGGTTTCTATGTGGATTATATTGTTGTTGTATCCATGGTATTTATGTTGTAATTATGCTGGTTATAATCATGTATTTTATCAGTGATGATGTATTTCTCTATCCATGTTTTTACTGTTAAGTGAATGTGCAATGTATCTATTTCCAAATAAACTGTATTGTAGCTAATGATGTAAGGGAGCAATGCTTCTTAGCGATTCTTAGGTAAGTATGAGACCCCTATGCTTAGATCTATTGTTTACACCTATATTTTTAATGTTTGTGACATGTTTGACAAAATGCTTGTCATGGCTAGGAGGGGTCGAAATGAGTTCTCATTTATGTGATTTCTTTTGTATCATGTCCTATTGTTATTTATCATCTCTGAAATTTCCATGAAGTTCTTGGAAGAGCACTAGGTTCTTGAGAAGGTGGCTCAAATATCGGGGATGCTGACACAAAACTGAGTATTTAGGGCCCTAGCCGCTGGAATGAAGTGTGATGCCTACAACTATAGCCTCCTTGACACAAACTTGCATGCCTGTGCCTACAAATATGACTCAAACATGTCAAAATGTCATTTTGACCTAGGGGTAAGAGGCCTAAAAGGTTGGGTTACCTCATGGGGGTGTTTTTGTTGTTGTACAAGGTCTGTATGTTTGGTTTCTGTCGATTCCACTTCCTTAAGGTCAGCTAGGAGGTTGAATCTCATTATAGTAGCCTCTCGTCACATGTTTACCCCAGTTGGTTAGTTACTCGGATGAATGTAGGAAGAGGGTGCTACAACCTAAGTGATCCACGTCTATACACAATTCAATGCTCATGATTTATATAATTTGTCAATCCTTCATATGATATGATGCGTGAACCCCTCCACCATAATTTCTACCTTAGACATACTTATGATTTTTTTAATATTAGGCCACTCTTGATCCCTCTCAAGAAGCGACACTTGGAGTTCATGTCATGTGGGCCATCTGTCTATGTGTCAATATGCAAACAACAGTTCTAATCCATCCATTTGATGGGGTCACAAATGGACGATTTTGATGATCAAGGTAATTGAACGGTGATAATGACTCACTTAAAAAACTAGTTGGATTGAATACCCTCTCAAAATTGTCATTTGGATTTTTTTTCATCTCTACAAACCAAAATTTATGGGCGACCGACTAGGATTTCACTTCTACATATTGTACTTGTCTTTGTAGACCGATATTTCCAAGGAAAGACTATGATTTCATCTTTGCATATTATTTTTTTCTAAGTAATTTATTGTATTTTTTTTGTTTTCAAAGAAAGTTTGTTCTTCAACTCTCCCTGTGGTAGCATATTAGAATGCAAGCACCAAGTAACCAGTTGTGTGAAATTTTCTCTTTTCTCATTATGTTAATGACGGTTTATAAATGCAAACTTCAACTCTTTTCTATTTCATCTTAAGTAGTGTGAAATAAATAGAAAAGTGACTAACAACTAAGTCCTTTCAAGCGCCTATCAAAATTGCTTTGTTACAAGGAAATTTGTTTAAGGTTTTAGAGCCTCATTAGCTTTTCAAAAAGGGAACTCTGAAACAACCCCTTGAAAATATTCCTTTTAACACATTTAGCTCAAGATCCAAGAAAAGATAAAAATTAGTTTGATGTTGCAATCACTTCCAAAAATTTGAACACAAGACCAAAGACGTATTTCCCCTCTTAGGTTAGGTTCCTTCTCACCTATGGTATACATAATTTAAATATTTTCATTAGACTTTAATGGTTGATGTAATTCTTCCTCCATATATTTCTCTTAGGGTTTAAGTGAAAAAAATATAAGTGTTTCCGTTCTTTAAATCTCATTTAGAAGACTTCGATTGAATGCATTGTTTGTTGTGGAAACCTAACATAGTATCAAGCTTGTGATGAATGCATAGGTATTAAACAGACATCGAACCATACTTTACTGCTACTCTCTTTTCCTCGATACTAGAGTTTTGGTTTTTCAGTTCATTCCTCTATATCATGGCATATTTTATTTTTATTGTTAAGGGTTTTTCTCATGCGAGTACATGAGGGTTTCTCTTATTTGAATCCTTCGAGAATTTTTTAATGGAATACATAATAATAAGGGTTTTCACAGTCGATACCTTCTCATATTTTTGAATGAAAACACTTTTGAATGAAAACACGTATTGACGAAGAAACCATTGTCCGTTTGGTATAAGGCTGGTTGTGGTGGCAAGAATTTCCAAATTAGTATCAAACTAGAATATTTTTCTATATTTATTATTGATATCATATTTTAGAGGAAACGGGTTTTGATCTCCTGGATTATTAGGTCTCTCAAGACTATGATTTTCACATGTCATTAAAAACCACAACTACCTAAGACCTTTGAGGTATATTTGATTTTTTAATCTAATTTTATATTTAATAAGGGTTGATATAATAGGTATTACAATTTTTTTAAATGAACTATAAAGCACAGTTCATTTGAAGCACATTTTCACTTAATCATCACTTTTATTTAACGAAAACTATGTGACTTGGAATTATTTATTGGTGATTCTTAAAGGCAGGTTTTCATTCCTAGGTCTTGGATTATTAATCTATTTCCTTAAGCTCTGAAAATCTGAAAATAAGCTGAGACCCAAACCAAAAACACTTAAAATAATTATTCAGACTTTCATTCCTACAGAATGCCTCTAGAGCTTGGTCTACTAATCTATTTTTTCAAGTCCCAAAAGAAAAAATTCTGAGACAAACAAAAACTACCCTACAATAATTGTTTTAAATTCACAGCATTATATATATTTTACAATTTTATATATTCATGAATTTTAATAAAATTGTAAACTACACACACCCCGAAAACAAAATATAGACGAACAGAGTATTTCCTTTTTTGACCTTAATTCTCAGATAATATCTACGTTACAACTATTTCCCTTTTTGTTTTCGGGTGCGAAAGTTGAAGCGTCCCGTTAGGTGAATCGTTCATTGTGGGCATCAGATTTAAAGAACATTCTGTTAATCAAAGTTTCCATCTACACAAACAATGGCCGATGCAGAAGGCGGCATTCAAAAACTGGAGTTTAGATCTCCAGAAGATGGTGCGTGGTATCGAGTATCCATCAACTATGGAAACAACCGTGAAGGACAGCCGGAAGGACCCCCATACTTCGATGTGCATGACGAACGCGGGCCTCAAAGAGGGCAGGTTTATAGCGTCAATTTGAATGACATTAACCTCATCTAACAAACGAGAGCGAGATTTCGATGCGAGTCCACTCAATTACAAGGTTCCCAGCACTGCGAGTTGCAAATGGGAAGAACCATATGTGCTGAATACCGCTCAAACCTTCACTATTTTGATGCAAGCTCAAACCACAACAACGACCTTCACTATTTTGATGCATTATCAAAGAGGTTCCCTAATCTTTTACCAGTTTATTCTTCACTTTATTCTCCATTTTCTGCGGAATATGAAATCATAAATATAATACGTTACTGTCTGTTGTCAATATGTAAACAACAAATCGATGACAAATTACGTCAATCAATAATTTGGGCATAAGTGGTTTTAAATGTAGACAACGAACAATAAGGAGAATTCATATATTTTGAAACAATACACACTTATAACTGTTATGAAACAAAATCTACTTTCAAAACTCTTATGTAAATATTTTGATTTCAAAGTACATTTTGTATAATTAAACGTATAGAGATGAAATATCGATGTAATAATGTGATTTAAGTTAATGAATTTCATATTTACTATTATAATGTTAGTATTATATTTCAAATAAAATGTAGAAAATAGAATAAATGTTTTATTTTTTATTTTTAAATCTTATTTCAATATATATATATATATATATATATATATATATATATATATATATTTTAAATTATAAATTTATGAATAAGATAGTATCATTAAGATATAAAATACTATATTTTTCACTTTATAGGTGTAATATATTTTATACTCAATGTCTTTCTTATTTCTTTAAAATAAAGATTGGTGTAGGCATGGGAATCAACAACAAAGCAAAGTGTATTGGTATTGGTGTATTAATATTTTTGGGGATTCAAAATTGTCCATCACTTTGCTTCATTATTGTAACAATTTTCGTAAAAATTTCATGTAATAACAGTTAATAAAGACAAAATAATAACCAACGTCATGAGACAAGTATTTCAAGTTGAATGTTGGGAAAAATTTCATAGTCCATGTGTTCATATGGTTTATTATGACTATCGAAATTGGCAAAGGCAATGACTAAAGATTTGGAAAGGCAAAGTGACATTTTTTGACATTTATTCATAAAAATAATGGAAAAAAGCAGAAAAGGGAGGTGAAAGGTCACGAGTTGCATGGGAGGATGAAAATACAAGAAAATAATGCAAAATTGAATATAATAGAGGCTTCATTAATAAAAAGGCTATCAGTTGGTAGCATTTTCTCAGTGGAATTTTGGAGCTCTCATTCTATTCTCTCTTTCATACTCTTGGACACTTAGTGTTTCTTGGAGCACTATTGGAGAGTGTGTCATACTTGAAGTTTTGTAGCAAGAAGGAAAAGGAAGAGCAAGAAAGCGCAAGAGGACATTGGGATCAACAACCAAAATAGGTTTTGCTTGCAGGTACCGAGTTGCATGTATGTTTTCCTCACTAGGTTTCACATACATGGGATATGCATGTGGTTTCTTGGTCATGGTATATCGTTGGCATGGATGATTTCCTCAATTGATGGTGGATTTTCCTAGCCTTTCCATTTCGTGGATAGCCATGGTATTGTGGGTTGCTTTCATTGCTTGTTTTTTTGGTAGGTTTTCTTGTGCCTTTGGATGTGGGTTGAGTTATTAGTTCCTCGAAGCCTTGGTTGGACGCACACTTTGGAAGCCATGTAATAACTTGGGTTGAATTGCTAGTCCTAGAAGCCCGGGTTGGAAAAATGCTCTAAAAGCCCTTGGTGGGTTGAGTTACTAGTCTTGGAAACCCTGGTTAGAAAAACTCTCTTGAAGCCCAGAGAGAGCTGTGGGTTGAGTTGCTAGTCTTGGAAGCCCTGGTTGGAACTAACGCTCTGGAGCCCTAGACAGCTAGGATAGAGACTAACCTAGTGATGGTTAGTGATGTCCGACCATGAGGTAAAATCACTGGTTGAGGGTTGAGGTGGTTTTTCCTCTGGAAGACCTGGTGTGGTTTTGATTGATGAGTTTTATGAAATCCCACATCCATGCTTGGAATATTGCATGAGGGTGACTGGCTAAAGAGAGATTTGGCTCAGGTTGGGTAGAACGTGGAAGTCCCAAACTTGGTAGCATTTTTCTTATGGAAATAAGAGCTCCTTTTCTCTTGTATTGGTAGGTAAATATGCTTGTTAATATGTGGCTCCTTTTCTCTTGTATTGGTTGGGTAGAACGTGGAAGTCCCAAACTTGGTAGCATTTTTCTTATGGAAATAAGAGCTCCTTTTCTCTTGTATTGGTAGGTAAATATGCTTGTTAATATGTGGCGTGTATAGATTTTCTATGATTGTTTATATGTTGGTTATGAATGTGTTCTATGTCAGTAATGTTGTATAACTCTCATCGTGTTTTAATTTGTAAATGAATTAACAATGTATCTATGACCAAATAGATGATAATGGAGTTAATATGATGAGGAAACATTGCTTCGTAGCGATTCTCAGATAAGTATGAGACCCCGATGCTTAGATATGTTGTTTAAACCTGTAGATTACATATTTATGACATGTTTGACGAAATTCCTGTTATAGCTAGTAGGGGTCCAGTCAAGTCCTTGTTTAAGAATTTGCATTTAGACCATTAATTCAGTATTAGAATTCAATTCTGGAAGTGTCATGGACTTGTGGGAAGTGACCTGATTTCTAGGCCAGAAAAAGTGGCATAAAAATTAGGGTTACAGTCTTAGAATTACTTGAAAAATTCCCCAGTTGTATGCACCATGATATGTTTGCGACTAGAGGTTTCTAGTCACACACTTTCTCATGTCAATGGAGCCACTGGGGGATTGATGCATGAAAAGACTAGTTTGACTCAGAGGATAACCTCGTGGAAGGTTGGGATGGCTCCTTTGTGCCATGTAGCATGTGTATAAGGTTTTTTTTGTTATGTGGTGTCAGTTCCATTTCCTTAAGGTGACCTAGGAGGTTGAATCATATCATAGTAACTCTTCGTTACATGTTTACCCCGATTGGCTAGTTACTTGGGTAGATGTGGGAGGAGGGTGTTACAGAATGGTATTAGAGCATGGTTCACCCATTAGATTGGATGGGTGGTGTTCGTCATGCATTTATGTTTGTTACATATGTGTTTATCATACTTGTGGTCTATGTACTTGATTACATCCGCATGTTGTTGTTCATGGTGGTAGTGATGTCACCGTGGAAGAGATGATGATGTTGTTGTGAAATGTGTTTCCATGAGTGTATGAATGGTGATGTGTTTTTTATACATGTCCAGTGATTAAGTATTGTCAATGTACATTGCTATGATTGTTGTTGTAATGCATGAGGTCATCGTATGTGGTTGATATGATCATGCATTGATGACTAGACTCTATCTAGAATTATGTTTATGTGTTGATATAGCTATATGGTATATGTATATATGTTTTTATTATTATGTCCATACATATATTATGCTAATTGGATGATTTGGAAGATGAGATATCCTCCCCTAATTATTCTAAGGTAATTTGGTTTATTGTAATTTGGTTTAGCTGACATGAGATTCCCTGCAGGAAGAAATCAAAGATGACTAGAAAAATGGTAGACTACAAAGATTATCCCTATGAAATAGGTGAGCAACATGGTTTTGGGAACTCTTTTGACTTAGTAGACACACTGAGAAGTTTTAAGGAATAAATAAGGAGTTTTAAAGTACACAATGACATAATAATATAGGAAAAAGAAAAACAAGAAGAGGTCAATGCAATGATCCTTCATAATTTGTCAAAGTTGTGGAAACAAGGACCACTCTGAATTAGCTATGGACATGAGGATGGGACTAATGGGGAATATGGAAGTAGGTCTCATGGTGGTCATAGGTTAGATAGAGATGAAATTATTAGAGATGGAAGGTTCTTGGACATGATGGATAAGGGAGGTGACATACAAAAGTACTATTATCGTTATAGTTCTAATAGACACTATGATCGTCACCATTATCATCCTTATAGGAGTGACAGGGGATATTTTCCGGATGAGTTTAAGAAATACAAAACACCTAAATTTGATGGAGGGATGAATAAATAACAGGATGCAAAAGCATGGTTCCTTGGTATGAGGAAGTTCTTCAGGTTGCATGATTACTTAGAAAACATGAAAGCCAGAATAGATACATTTAGCATAAAAGCTAAAATATATATTTGGTGGGAATATGTGAAGCATGTCAGGGGTATTCATGAGGAGGAACTGACTTGGAGTGAGTTCAAAAGGCTATTTCAGAAGAAATATCTATTAGAGAGATACTATGATGAAAAGGAAAAGGAATTTCATGAGCTAAAGAAGGGATCTGTGATCAATGAGGAGTACACTAGAATATTTCTGGAGTTGTTGCGATATGTGCCTTATCTCAAGGAGGAGAAGGAAAATATTCAAAGATTCATTAGTGGGTTTCTAATAGAATTTAAGGATAGTATTGAGTTTGATGAGCCTAGATCATTAGGGGAGGCCATTTGGAAGCTAAAGCAATGTTACGAGCAATTAAAGCGTAGATAAGAGACTAAGAAAGACTGGAAAGATAATGCAAGGAATAAAGGAAAATGGGATAAGAAGTGAGCAAGACCTCATGATATAGGTAAAAAAGAGAATGTTGCAACACACGATAAGTTCAATAGATCTAACAAAGGACAAGGAATTTGATGTAAGGAGAAGAATAAATATGAAGGCTGGAAGCCTATACAGTGTTCGACTTGTGGAGGATAGCATCACATGAGATATTTTCCACAACATCAGCCTAGTATACCAAATATTTACAGTGCTCAGGAGGCAAAGGCAAAGGCAGATGTTGGACAATATTCCTAGGATCTATGTAGCATTGGATAATAGGAAAGCATAGCACCATGTGTCCATTACTGATATGAACAGTAATATTTGTGATCACGTTATTTCTATTTTGAATGAACCTCGATCTAATTATAGTTACGTTAATATGGAGTTGGTGGATAAGTGTGGTTTGAACAAATAAGTGCATGAAAAGTGTTGGCTATTTCATTTGGCTAAAGGTACAAAGAAGAGAGTTCATCATTAGGTAAGATATTGTGAATTTGACTTGAATGGTATGCCTACCTCAACACATCTTAATGTATTGCCATTGGGATTGTATAACATGATTTTGGGCATGGAATGGTTGTATCTTCACAAGACCAAGGTGGGTTGTTATGCTGAGCCTATTTAGTTCCCAGATGAAAATGGGGAACAAATAATCTTATAGGGTAAGGAGAAAACAACATTATTGAGAATTATTACAGCTATGAAGGGAAAGCATAGTCGCAAGAAAGGGTGTGTGTTGTTTGCAGTGAATATTTTTGGTGGAAAAGTTAAGGAAGTTGAGCATGCAGATGTTTTGAGAAGGTACCCAATTCTACATCAGTTTCATAATGTATTTCTCGCAGAGATTTCAGAGGTTTCACCTCATAGGGAAGTATAATTTTCTGTTGAGTTAGTACTTGGCTCAATTTCAACATATAAGGTGCTTTAAATTATGAGCACACCAGAGTTGGTAGAATTGAAGCTACAATTGAAGGAAATGTTGGAAAAGGGATACATTAGGCCAATTGTATCACCTTGGGGTGCAATGGTATTGTTTTTGAAGAAGAAATATGGTACTCTTAGGCTATGCATTGATTATAGACAATTGAACAAAGTGACTATTAAGAACATGTATTCGTTGCCGAGGATTGATGATTTTTTAGATAAGTTTAAGGGAGTAGCATTTTTCTCAAATATTGATATGAGATTGAGATATCATCATGTACGCATTACATAAGATGACATTCACAACACACCTTTCAGGACGAGGTATGAAAATTATGAGTTTGTTGTAGTTACATTTGGTTGTACTAATTCTCCAACTACCTTTACGTGCATGATAAATAGTGTATTGCGTCCTCATTTGGACAAGCTTGTTATTGTGTTCATTGATGATATATTGGTATATTCTAAAAATGAAGAAAATGATGTCGAACATTTAGCGGAAGTGTTGATATTGGTAAGAGAGCATTAGTTCTATGCTAAGCTTAGCAATTTTAGTTTCTTTTAGATGAAGGTACATTTCTTGGGACATGTTGTTTCCAAGGAATACATAGTAGTGGATCTAGAGAAGTTTAGGGCTATCATGGAAGGGGAAACTCCTAGGAATGTGGAATAAGTAAGATCATTTATGGGGTTAATAGGTTATTACAGGAGGTTCATCAGGAACTTCTCACAAATTTATTATCCTATCACGTCATTGAAAAGGAAAGGTATGAATTTTGAATGCACAAAGGAATGTGAAATGAGTTTTGATTAGTTAAAGAAGTTGTTGACACATTCTCCAGTGTTAAAGATCGCAAATCCGGATAAAAATTTTGTGATATGTACAGATGCTTGCAAGAGAGGGCTTGGCAGAGCCGTTATGAAGGAAGGATAGTTGGTATGTTATAAGCCATGAAAAATAAATGAGCATGAATAGAACTATCCGACACATGATCTTGAGTTGGGAGTGACCATTCATTCATTGAAGATGTGGAGGCACTATATTTTGGAAGAGGATTTGTATTGATGAGTGATCACAATGGATTGCAATATCTATTTTACCAACCAAATATGAACGCTAGGCAAGCTAGATGGATGGCCACGATCAATGAGTTCGAATTTGAGAAGGTATATTAAGGTAAAAAGAACATGGTTGTAGATGCTCTTAGAATAAAAATATAGCCGATTCATATAGCAGCTACGATTTCCTATGGGATAGATCTACATGATAGTATCTTGTAGGTAGGTCAGCAAGATGTCAGGTATATGGATCTTAGGTACAAATTGGAATAGAATACAAGTACATGTACAGGTGCAGGAACAAAGGATGTGGACTATCATCTCACAATAGATGGCTTGATTAGGTTTAGAGACAGGATGTATGTGCCAGATAGTAGTGAATTGAAGAAGGTGATCTTGAGGGAGTTTCATGTGAAACCATATTCAGATTACATAGGCTATGAAAATACATTGACTGTAGTGAAAAAGTTTTACTATTAGCCTAATTTGGATAGATACATAAAAATATTTTTGGCTAGGTGCTTGGATTGTCAAAAAGTCAAAGAAGAGTGTAATCATCCAGGTGGATTAATACAACCGATTCCGATTCGAGAGTGGAAATGGGAGGTCATTTCCATGGAATTTATCACAGGTTTAACAAGGACATCTAGGCAACATGATTCCATCATGGTTGTGGTACAGATGTTGACTAAGGTAGAGCACTTCATTCCAGTGAAGTATACATACTCAGAGAATGATGTAGCACATATCTTTATAAGGGATTTGGTAATATTGCATGGTCTTCCATAGAAGATTGTATTAGAGAGGGATGTGAAGTTCACTTTCATGTTTTGGAAGGATTTTTTTGCATGTTTGGGCACATATTTGGCCTTCAGTTCAACTTATCATCCACAGTTAGATGGAAATACAGAGAGGGTAAACAAGATATTGGAGGACATGTTGAGGATGTATGTGATGCATAAGAAATGAATGTGTGAAGAGTATCTTCCACTAGTAGATTTCATGTACAAAATTGGTTATCAGGAATTTTTTAGGATGAGTCAATTTGAGGTATTGTATGAGTGGAATTGCAATATTCCCATCAGTTGGAGTGATCTAGTTAATAGGGTGTTGATTGGACCAGACATGTTGGAAGAGATGGAACATGAAATGAAGGTAATCAAGAATAATTTGAAAGAAATAGAGAATACGCATAAGAGCTATGCAGATAAAAACAGGTTGTTTAAGGGATTTCATATTGGGGAACACGTGTACTTGCACATCAAGCCCAAGAAGAGCTCCTTTAAGATTGGATGATGTGCCAAGTTGGCACCTTGATATTGTGGACCTTTCAATATTCTTCAGAGGATTAGACCAGTAGCCTATCAACTTACGTTTTCCAACATTGAAAGTCCATGATGTTTTCCATGTGACATTTCTTAAGAAGTATGTTAAAGATGTTGATCATGTGATTGATTGGTATGCATTGGAAGTGGATCCAAAAAGAGAATTCCAACCACAACCTCAGTGTATACTGCAGATAAATGTGCTCATGCTCCAAAATTGAGAAATTGAGTAGGCTAAAGTGCATTGGAAACACTTTTGGCTCAATGAAGCTACATGGGAGATGGTGGATCAAATGCGGGCTATGTATTTCCTTATTCATTGGTTGAATGAATTATTTGCCATGTGTTTTGGTATATATTTTAGAATATGTTTTTATTATGTTTGGTATATTTACATATGTATATGGATGTAAATACTACCATGAGCTATGTTATCAGGATCCAATAAGTGGTATGGATTTCATGTCATTATGATGTTATGTTTTCATGTTGTCATGTTGGTTTACTTCTCATGAGCTTGATCATTGTAAATATTGCAACGAGTTAAGTTAAAAAGATCCATGAGAAATAATTTTTGCTAACATCAGTCTTATTGGTTGTAGTTGTTATTGAACACCAAGGACGATGCTCCGCCAAGGTTGAGGGTTCTGTAACAACCTTGGTAAAAATTCGATGTAATTAAAGTTAATAAAGAAAAAATAATAACCAAGGTCATGGGACATGTATTCCACGATGAATGTTGGGAAAAAAATCCTAGTGTGGATTTTCATATGGTTGATAATGACTATGGAAATTGGCAAAGGAAATGGTGAAGGCTTTAGAAATGCAATGTGGTATTTATTGAAATTAATTTATGAAAATGATGAAAAATAAGATAAAAAGGAGGTGAAAGGTCACAAGTTTCATGTGAGGAGGAAAATAATGGAAAATTGAATATAATAGAGGCCTCATTAATAAAAAGGATTTTGACGATCAGTTGGTAACCTTTTTTCAGTTCAATTTTGGAGCTCTCATTCTATTCTCTCTCTCATATGCTTAGACACTTAGTGTTTCTTGGAGCACTCTTGGAGAGTGTAGCATACTTGGAGATTTGGAGGAAGAAGGCAAAGGAAGAGCAGGAAAGCGCAAGAGGACATCAGGATTAGCAACTACAATGGGTTTTTCTTGTAGGTACCGAGTTGTATATATGTTTTCCTATCTATTTTTGGCATGCATGACATATGCATGTGGTTTATTGGTCATGATCTATCATTGACATGGAGTATTTCCTGGATTGACAATGGATTTTCCTACCCTTTCCATTTCCTGGATAGCCATGGTGTTGTGGGTTCATTTCATTGTTTGTTTTCCAGGTTGTTTTTCTTGTGCCCTTGGTCATTGGTTGAATTATTACTTCCTAGAAGACGTGGTTGGAAAAATAGTGTGGAAGACATGTAACAACTTGTCTTGAGTTACTAGTCCTGGAAGAATTTGTTGGAAAAATTCTTTGGAAGCCCTTGGTAGGTTGAGTTAGTAGTCTTGGAATCCTTGGTTTGATCAAAAAATCTGGAGCCCTTGAGAAATTGGGTAGAGACTAACCTGGTGATGCTTAGTGATATCCAACCGTGAGGTGGAATCACCGGTTTAGGGTTTAGGTTCTTTTTCCTATGGAAGCCCTGGTGTAGTTTTGATTGATGAGTTTTGTGAAATCGCACATTCATGCTTGGAATATGGCACGAAGGTGACTAGATGAAGGAGATTTGGCTCAGCCATGTCTATAGTTGGGTGGAACATGGACGTCCCAGACTTGGTTTCATTTTTCTTATGGAAATAAGAGCTCTTTTCCTATTGTATTTATTAGTAAATATGCTTGTTATTATGTATCTTATATGGTTGTTTTATGCTTGTCATTTCTATTGTTTATATATTGGTTATGAATGTGTTCCATGTTAGTAATGATGTATGCCTCTCATGATGTTTATATTTGTAAATGAACGAAAAATGTATCTCTAACTCAATAGTTGATAATTCAATTAATATGATGAGGTAATAATGCTTCATAGTAATTCTAAGATAAGTATGAGACTCCTATGCTCAGATCTATTGTTTAAACCTTTGGATTACATTTTTGTGACACGTTGGACAAAATTTCAGTCATGGCTAGTGTTTGCATTTACATATTTATTCATTCTCATCAATTCCTTGTTCAAGTGTTTGCATTTACATATTTATTCTGATGCTATCTTTTAGTTAAGAAAGTGTCATGGAGTTTTGGGCATCGAATTCAGCTCTGGGCGTAAAAAAGTGTCACTAACATTGGGGCAACAGGCTCAAAACTACTATGAAAAGCCCCTAGTCGCATGAATACCCATGTTGTGCATGCGAATGGATGTTTCTAGTCATACTCTTGCTCATGTCAAGGGAAAAACTGGGGGATTGATGAATGAAAAGGTAAATTTGATTCAGTGGTTATCCTCCTGGAAGGTTGGGATGGCTCCTGGGTGTCTTGTAGCATGTGTAGAAGGTTTTTGTTGTTGTTTAATGTTAGTTCCACTTCCTTAAGGTGACCTAGGTGGTTGAATGAGATCATAATAACTCTTTGTCACATGTTTACCCTAGTTGGCATGTTACTTTGTTAGATGTGGGAGGAGGGTGTTAAAGAGTGTTATTAGAGCATGTTTCACCCCTCAAACTGGAAGGGCAGTGTGTTGGTCATGCATTTATGTTGGTTTCATATGTGTTTCTCATACTTGCGGTCAATGTACTTTATTCCATCTGAACGATGTTTCTCATGGTGGCAATGATGTTGCCATGGGAGTGATGATGTTGTTGTTGTGAAATGTGTAATCATGAGTGTATGAATAATTATGTGTTGTTTACACATGTTAAGTTCTTAATCATTGTCAGTTTACATTGGTATTTTTGTTGTTATCATGAATAAGATCATGGTATGTGGTTGATATGGTCATGCATAAATGACTAGACTGTAGCTAGAATGATATTTATGTGTTGATATAGATATATGGTACATTCCTATATGCAGTTATGATTATATCTATAAATGTATTACGCCGATTGGAAGATCTTGCAAATGAGACATCTTCTTTAAATTATGCCAAGGTGCATTGGTTTATTGTGATTTGGTTTAGCTGACATGAGATGCCTTGCAGGAAGAAATCAAAGATGACTAGCAAGATGGTAGATTATAGAGATTCATTAGGGGAATTTTGAGGTATAAAATGGGTCTCCTAAGGAAATTATAAAATAATAGTGGAAATAATAAAATAATATTAGATTACATCATCAAAGTTTACAGGGAAAAAAAAGAAAAAAAAGAAAAGACTTTTTCAACTCATATTTTCAACCTATCTCCCTATGGGTTTACTCACATTTTGAGTAGGACGACTTGTTGGATGCATAATTTGATTCCTCATCTAAGGAGTACCCATGTTTCCTACTTTCGATGGACCCTGCTACACGAAAAATGAGAAATAAAGGAAAAACATGATTGCAATCAATATTTTTCATGTATTTCTCATTTTTTGTGTAGCAGTGTCCATCATAAGTATACAACAAGGGTACGCCTTGGATGAGGAATTAGATTTTGCATCCAACGTGTACCCCGCTTGAAATTTGAGTAAACCCTTGGGGAGATAAGTTGAAAATACAAGTTGAAAAAGTAGTTTTATTATTTTCTTATTTTTTAATCTTATTACTTTTTCACCCCAAAAATGGTGAATCATCCCCTAGGGTTTACATCATCATCTTGAATCCTATTGGTTCTTATAAAGTTTATTTTGGTTGTGCATTTTTCTTAGGATGCCCATTTTAGACCTCAAAAGTTCTTTAATGCTCTCTATGAATCAAATGAGTAGAATGGCATTGGGCACTCTTCTAACTTAGTGGACACACTGAAAAATTTGAAGGAAGAAATAAGGAGTTGTAAAGAAGAAAATGATAGAATCATACATGCATAGGAAAAAAAATCATATGTCAATGCACTGACCCTTGAGAGTTTGTTAGAGTTGTATAAATAAGGACCACTCTAGATTAACTATGGACATGAGGATGGAACTAATGGGGCATATGGAAGTAGGTCTCATGGTGGTCATAGGTCGGATAGAGATTAAAAAATTAGAGATGAAAATTTCTTGGACACTCTCGATAAGATAGGTGACAAACACAAGTACTATTATAGTTATGGTTTTTATAGGCACTATGATTGTCATCATTATCATCCTTACAGGAGGAGTGACATGGGATATTTTCTGGACTAGTTTAAGAAATTAAAACCACCTACATTTGATGGAGAGATGAATATATCATAGGATACAGAAGGATGATTGCTTGGTATGAGGAATTTCTTTAGGTTGCACGATTACTCATAAAACAAGAAAGCCATAAGAGCTACATTTAGCCTCAAAGGTAAAGAAGATATTTGGTGGGAATATGTGAAGAATGTCAGGGGTATTCATGAGGAGGAATTGATTGGGAGTGAGCTTGAGAGAATATTTTAGAAGAAATATCTATCAGAGAGAAACTATGATGTTAGGGAAAATGAATTTTATGAGATAAATATGATATATATGACCAATGAGGAAGGAATAAACTAGCATATTTCTAAAGTTGTTGCAATATGTGTCTTACCTCAAGGAGGAGAAGGCCAAGATTTTGAGATTCATTAGTGGGTTGCTGATAAAATTTAAGAAAAGGTTCGAGTTTGATGAGCTTATATCACTGGAGGAGGCCATTCGGAAGCTAAAGCATTGTTACAAGCAATCAAACCGTAGATATGAGACTAAGCCAGATTGGAAAGGTAATGCAAGGAATAAAGGAAAATGGGACAAGAAGTGATGAGGACCTCAAGATATAGGTAACAAAGGGAATGTTGCACCACCTAAGAAGTTGAATACATATGGCAGAGGAAATGGACTTCAATCCTAGGAGAAGAATAAGGATGAAGGTTGGAATCCTATACAGAGTTGGACTTTTGGAGGAGAGAATCACATGAGATATTATCCACAACATCACGGTGGTAGACCACCCATTTATAGTGATCAAGAAGCACATACAATGAGAGATATTGGACACAGTATTCACAGGCTCTATGCATGCTCTATGCAATGCTGAAGAATAGGAAGGCAGAGCAACATGCATCTATTATCGAGATGGACGATAGGATTTATGATCAAGTTGTTTCTATTTTGATTGAATCTCGATCTGGTTAGAGTTATGTTAATCCTAACTTGGTGGATAAGGGTGGTTTGAATAAATGATTTTATGTTGATTCTTGGTTAGTATAGTTGGTTATAGGTACAAAGAAGAGATTTCATCACTGGATAAGATCTTGTGCATTTGACTTGAATGGCATGCCTACCTCAACACATCTGAATGTATTACCATTGGCTTTGTATAACATGCTTTTCAGAATGGACTAATTGTATCTTCAATGGACCAAGTGGATTGTTATGACAAGGATATTGAGTGCCTAGATGACAATGGGGAACAAAGAGTCTTACAGGGTAAGAAGAAAGAAACATCGGTGAGAATTGTTACAACTATGCAAGACAAGTGTAGTCGCACGAAAGAGTGTGTTGTTTGAAATGCATATTTCTAGTGACAAAGGTAAGGAAGTTGAGGATGCAATTTTTTTGAATAGGTACCCAGTTCTAGAACAGTTTCAGGATGTATTTTCCATAGATATTTCAGAGTTTCCACCTCATAGGGAAGTATAATTTTCTATTAAGTTGGTACCATGGGTTTCACCAACATCTAAGGAATCTTACAGGATGAGAAAACTAGAGTTGGTATAATTGAAGTTGCAGTTGAAGGAAATGTTGGAGAAGGGATATGTTGGGCCAGGTGGATCACCTAGTGGTGCAACAATATTGTTTGTGAAGAAGAAATATGGTACTATCAAGCTATACATTGATTACAAGAAGTTGAAAAAGATAACTATTACAAACACGTATCCATTTCCAAGGATTGATGATTTTTTCGATTAGTTGAAGGTATCAACAGTGTTTTCGAAGATTGATCTAAAATCAGGATATCATTAGATACAAATTAAAGAATATTAAATTCACAAGGAAAATTTCCAGAATAGGTATGGACATTATGAGTTTTTTGTAGTTCCATTTTATTTAACTAATGGTCTAGCTACCATTATGTGCATTATGAATAGTGTGTTGCATTCTTATTTGGACAAGTTTGTTATTGTGCTCATTCATGATAATTGGTATATTATAAAAATAAAGAAGAGCATGCCAAACATTTAGTAGCAGTGTTGAGGTAAATAAGAGAGCATCAGTTGTATATTAATCTTATCAAATGCAGTTGCTTTCAGATAGAGGTACAATACTTGGGACATGTTGTTTCCAAGGAAAGCATAGTAGTGGATCTAGAGAATATAAGGGCTATTATGGAATGGGAAGTTCCTAGGAATATGGATGAGATAATTTATGGTGTTAGTATGTTATTACAGGAGGATAATTAGGATATTATTACAGATTTATTATCCTATCACATCTTGCAAATGAAAGGTAATAATTTTGAATGGACAGATGAATGTGTAGCTAGTTTTGAGTAGTTAAAGAAGATGTCGACACATGCTCCAGTGTTAAAGATCACAAATCTGGAAAAAGTGTTTGTGATATGTACATAATCTTGCAAAATAGGGATTTTTGGGCTCTTTATGTAGGAAGGAAAATTGGTCTGTTATGAGTCACAAAAAATAAATGAGCACAAGAAAAACTATACAACACATGATATTGAGTTGGAAGCGATCATTCATGCATTAAAGATGTGGAGGCACTATCTTTTGGGAAGAATATTCGTATTGATAAGTGATCACAGTGGATTTCAGTATCTATTTTACAAACATAATCTGAATGGCAAGAGAGCTAGATGGTTGGCCACAATCACTGAGTTAGATTTTGAGATCAGGTATATTAAAGGTAAAGAGAAAAAAGTTACAACTGCTCTTAGCAGGCGGATATAGGTGAATCATATAGAAGCTATGAGTTCCTATGGGATAGATATATAGGATATGATATTGCAGGTAAGTCAACAGGATGTAAGGTATGTGGAGCTTAGGTACAAATTGTAGTAGAATACATGTATAGGTATAGTTACAGGTGCAAAAGCATAGGATGTGGTCTATCATCTCACAACATATGGCTTGATTAGATTTAGAGACAGGATATATATGTCATATATATGTGAAATTACGAAGGTGATACTGAGGGATTTTCATGTGAAAACGTATTTAGGTCACCCATGCTATCAAAATAAATTGACTGTAGTGAAGAAGTTTTAATATTGGCCAAATTTGGAGAGAGATATAATAGAGTTTGTGGCTAGGTGCTTGGATTGTCAATAGGTCAAAGCAGAGTGTAAGCATCAAGGTGTGCTACTGCAACCTATTCTGATTCTAGAGTGGGCCATGAGAGGTCATTTCCATGAACTTTATCATAGGCTTACCAAGTACATATATGCAACATGATTCCATCAAGGTTGTGTTAGACAGGTTGACAAAGGTAGCACACTTCATTCTAGTGAAGTCTACATACTCATCGAATGATGAATCACATGTATTTACAAGGATGTGGTCAGATTACATGGTTTTCCATAGAATATTGTGTCAGACAATGATGCGAAGTTAACTTCAAAGTTTTGGAAGGAGTTGTTTGTAAGTTTGGGCATGAAGTTGCCCTTCATTACAGCGTATCATCCACATACAGATTGACAGATTGAGGGGTTTAATAGGATATTGGAGGAAATGTTGAGGATGTATGTTATGCATCAGCAACAAAAGTGGGAAGAGTATCTTCCACTAGTAGAGCCCGCCTAGAACAATGTGTATCAACAATATTTGAGGATGACTCTGTTTGAGGCATTGTATGGGTGGAGTTGAAATACTCCCATCAGTTTGAGTGATCCAGTTAATAAGGTGTTAATTGGATCATACAAGTTGGCAGAGATGAAACATGAGATGCAGGTATTCAAGAATAATTTTAAAGAAAAAAATTTAGGAAGAAGAGCTATGCATATCGGAAAAATTTATTCAAGGATTTTTCAAGTTGTGGAACAGGTGTACTTCCACATCAAGCCCAAAAATATCTCCTTGAGGATGGATCATGTGACAAGTTGGAATATCGGTATTGTGGACCTTTCAATATTTTTGAGAGCATTAGACCAGTAGCATATTGAATTTCACTGACTCTAAAAGTGAAATTCCATGATTTTTTTCCATGTTTCATTGCTTAAGAAGTATGTTAAATATGTTGATCATGTGATTCACTAGTTTTTATTGTGGGTGGAGCCAAAAGTTTAATTCCAGTTGGAAATTCAGTGTATATTATAGAGAAATGAGATCATGCTACAGAACTGAGCGATGAAGCAGGTTAAATTGCATTGGAAGAACTTTGAGACCGCTGAAGCTACATGGGAGATGGCAGATCAGATGTAGGCTTTGTAGCCTTCCTTACTTGATGGTTGAGCGAATGCTTTGGCATGTGTTTTGGTATATGTTTCAGTATATGTTGGTATGATGTTTCGTATATGTACATATGTATATGGATGTAAATACCCCCATGATATATGTTATAAAGCTCCAATAAGAGGTATGTGCTACACTTCATTATGATGTTATGTTGTCATTTTGGTTTTCTTCTCAATAGGTTGATCATTGTAAATACTGCAACGAGCTAAGTTATAAAGCTCCATGGGAAATATGTTTTTCTTAAAACAATATTGTTGGTTGCAGGTATTGTTTGACAAAGAAGGTAGTGTTCTCCCAAGGGGGAGGGTTGTGTAACAACCCTCGTAAAATTCCATGTCATAAAAGTTAACAAATGAAAAATAATAGTCAAGGTCATGTGACACGTATTCCAAGCTAAATGTTCGGAAAAAATCCTATCATGAGTGTTCATATGGTTTATTATGGGTATGGAAATTGGAAAAGGAAATGGTTAAGGCATTGGAAAGGAAAAGTGACATTTATTGGAATTTATTTATGAAAATAATGGAAAATAGGAGAAAAGGGAGGTGAAAGGTCACAAGTTTCATGTGAGGAGTAAAATGAAGGAAAATAATGGAAAATTGAAGATTATTGACGCATAACTAATAAAAAGGATTATGGGGACCAGTTGGTAACCTTTTGTCAGTTCAGTATTGGAGCTCTCATTCTATTATCTCTCTCATAATCTTGGACACTTTGTGTTTCTTGGAGCACTCTTGGATAGTGTGCCATACTTGGATCATTGGAGCAAGAAGGAAAAGGAAGATCATGAAATCACAGGAGGGCATCGGGACCAAAAAATACAATGGGTTTTTCTTGCATGTACAAAGTTGCATGTATGTTTTCCTCACTACTTTTGGCATGCATGATATATGCATGTGGTTTCTTGCTTATGATCTGTCATTGACATGGAGGATCGCATGGATTGATAGTGGATTTGCCTATACTTTCCATTTCCTTGATTTTTTTTGTTGGTTGGTTTTCTTGTGCCTTTGGCCATGGGTTGAGTTATTAGTTCCTATAATTCTTGGTTGGAAAATTTCTCTGGAAACCCTGTAACAACGTGGGTTGAATTAGTATTCCTAGAAGCCCATGGTGGGTTGAGCTACTAGTCCTGGAAGCCTTGGTTGGAAAAAAGATTTGGAAGCGTATGGTGGGTTGAGCTACTAGTACTGGAAGCCCTAGTTGGAAAAATAATCTCGAAGCGTAGTGAAAATTGTGGATTGAGATACTATTCCTAGAAGCCCTGGTTGGAATAAACGCTCTAAAACCCTGGACAACTTGGGTGGAGACCGACTTGGTGATGGTTAGTGATGTTTGACCATGAGGTAGAATCACTAGTTGAGGGTTGAGGTGTTTTGGCCTATGGAATCCTTGGTGTGGTTTTGAATCATGAGTTTTATGAAATACCAAATTCATGTGTGGAATATGGAACGAGGGTGACTGGATGAAGAGAGATTTGGCTCAACCGTGTCTATAGTCAGGTGGAACATGGAAGTCCTAGACTTGGTGGTATTTTACTTATGGAAATAGGAGTTCTTTTCCTCTTGTATTGATAGGTAAATATTATCTAGTATTATGTGGATTATATGTCTGTTCTATTTTTTTCATTTATGTTGTTTATATGATGGTTATGAATGTGTTTTATGTCACTAATGATGTATGGATCTCATCATGTTTTTATTTGTAAATGAATGAACAATGTATATATGACCAAATAGATGATAATGCAATTAATATGATGATGAAAAAATGCTTCGTAGCGATTCTCAGATAAGTACGAGACCCTTATGATCAAATCTATTTTTTAAACCTGTAGATTACATATTTGTGACATGTTTGACAAAATTTCTATCATGGGTAGTAGGGGTCTAGTCAAGTCCTCCTTCCAATGTATGCATTTACATCGTTATTCAACAACTATTTTTGTTAAATTCCTATAATACTAATGTATCCCATTATTATTATTGTTAGTGTATACCCCTTATTATTATTTTTGTACCCATGTAGTCCCCATATTTTTGTTATTTCTCCCCATAGAAGCCCACTATTTTTATTTTTGTGCCCTTACATTAGTATTTTTATGTCGAATCTGATTATATTGTTGCCCCTTAGAACCCTATATATAAAAAGGAGGTTTTTTCATTTGACTAATCAAAGAATTGTTCATTTATGTAATGTAAAGGGGGTTTCCCCCTCAAAGAGTATGATTTCTAAGTCTTTGATCTATATTTTTTTCTATTTTGTGAGCTGGTTGCATAACATTTGATATGAGATCTTTGGATTATAGGGTTTTGCTTCTTCAAGCATGTCATCTTGGAGTTTTTCCTATGAAAAAATTTCTACAAAGATTCAGAATCTAAAATTGAAACCATGTTGAGTCAAAATAATGGTGAACCTCGTGTACACATTTCGAATATTTTTCCACTATATTTTCGGATATAGTGGAAGCTAAGGTGGATGGCATGGAAGCTAAGTTAGATGGTATGAAAGATAATATGGATGTTTTGAATAATGACATGGAAGCTAAGATCGATGGTATAGAAGAAAAACTTGAAGGTTTGAAGGAAGGTTTGACAAAGTTGATACAAGAAAAGCTTCCTAATGGTGAAAAGGTAGTAGAGGAAACTAATGATGAGAAAAAATAAATGCTAATTGTGATTTCATATAATCTAACATTGGATTTGAGACCCACCATATTCCAAAGATCGATATGAGGAATTTTTATGGAAAGGATCCCATAACATGGATACTACAAATGGAGCAACAATTTTATCTCCATAATGTACAAAACACACAAAAGGCACACATTAAAACTTCATATTTAGAACTCAATCAATTTGTATGGTATCGATGGATATGTTCTTGTCAACCACTTGTAACTTAGTCAATTTTTATGGAGTTATGATAACACATTATGGGGATACAAAGAGAAACATCTTCTTTAGCCAATTGATAAACCTAAAACAAAAGGGTTCAATGGAAGAGGATATTGAGGACTTCCAAAAATTGAATATCAGAGTAGAAGAGATTCTAGAGGAGTATAATATTGATGTATTAATAGGGAATTAAAGGGTAACATCCAAAATGAGGTTCACCTTTGGGAACCTGATTCATTGGAGAAGGAATTTAGGGTGCCAAGAAAAGTTGAAAGAAAAATTATGGCAACAAGGAAGTCTACTAATCACAACTATAATGATGGAAATGTTGCTGCTCCTAGCCTTCCACAACCTACAAGGTTGAAAACACACTAATTTGAGGATAAAATAGAAAAAGGCTTTCTTATATTTGTGATAACAAATATACTAAAGGTCATAAGTTCACCGAGAAGAAATTATTATACATAGATTGTGAAGAGGAGAAAGAAAAGGAACAAAAAAAATAAAAAAAAGGAGGATATACACCAGGAAACAACCCCAGATAAGGAAGAAATGAATCCAACCATATCTTGTATCATTAAAAATATCCTTATGCCCTAAAGAGTGATATTGAATGTATTATTGCAAAAATGCTCTAGGCCGGTATAACTCAACATATTTAAAGTTCTTTCTCTGCTCTAGTAGTATTAGTTCACAAGAATTATGGATCATGGCACATGTGTCCGGATTATATGGAGCACAAAAAGCTCACTATTAAAGATAAATTTCCTGATACTATCATTGATGAATGTTTGGATGAATTTCATGGAGAAATTTACTTCACCAAGTTAGAACTTTGTTTAGGATATCATAAAATAAGAATGAAGATAGAAGACATTTGAAAAACAACATTTAGAACTCATGAGGTTCATTAGGAATTTTTGGACATGCCTTTTGGCGTTACCAACACCTTATACATTTCAGGGTTTGATGAATTCCATTTTAAAACCCCTCCTTAGAAAATTTGTGTTTGTATTTTTTGATGATGTGTTAATATACAACCAGTATTGGAAGGATCATGTTCAATATGTTGAAAAAATGCTCAAACTATTGGAGGAAAAACAATTATATGAAAAAACCTCCAAATGTTTCTTTGGAGTACATGAGGTGGAATATATGCATCATATTGTATCTAATGAGGGTGTTAATGTAGACCCTGACAAAATTAAAACCATTAAGGAATGGGAAATCCCCACAACCATAAATCATCTGTGAGGATTTCTCGGTTTAACAGGGTATTATCCCAAGTTTGTTAATAATTATGGGATAATAACAACACATCTAACAACATTACGGAAGAAAGATGAATTTCTTGAACTCTAGAAGAAACTAAGGCCTTTGACCATCTTAAAGAGGAAATGTTCCAAGCACCAGTCGTAGCTATACCATATTTCAGAAAAACCTTTATTGTGGAATGCGATGCCTCAAGAAATGGAATTTGTGTTTTTTTAGTGCATGAAGGAAGACACATTGCTTTTGAAATTCATCCAATCAAAGGAAAGTATTTACAAAAACCTATTTATCATAAGTAAATGTTGGAAATACTACATGCACTTAAGCAATAGAGACCTTACCTAATGGGAAGACACTTCAAGGTAAAGATAGATCATGATAGTCTTAAATTATTTTTAGAACAAAGATTATCTTCATAAGAGAAGAAAAAATGGGTCACAAAGATGTTGGGTTATGACTTTGAAATCATCTACAAAAAAGGGAAGAAAGATATTGTTGCAAATGCACTCTTAAGAAAGGATGAGGATTTGGAAGTATTTCTTTGTGCCATTTCTATTATCCAACTAGATTGGATAACCAAAGCAAGGGATGAATGGAAGAATGCCAAAGAAGCGTGGGCACTCATTCAAAAGTTGCAGCAATATCCCAATACATCTGATACATTTAGTTGGAAAAATTATTCATTATGGTATAAATATCACTTATATCTTTGTAAGAACTCCCAAATCAAACAAAATATTCTTTTAGAATCGCACACATCCCCCTTAGGAGGGAATTCAAGATTCTTAAAAGCTTACCACAAGGTTAAGAAGGAATTTTTTTGGGATAATCTTAAATCTGATATTCAAAATTTTGTGGCAGAATGTTTGGTTTGCCAAAATAATAAAGTTGTGACAATTAAGACCCCATGTATGTTATAACCTTTATCCATTCCAAGTGAACGTTGGGAGGAGGTTTCAATGGATTTTATCACAGGTTTATCCAAGTCTGAAGGAAATAGTGTCATCATGGTGGTAGTTGATAGACTTACCATGTATGCATAGTTTTGTGCATTATCACATCCATTTAAAGCTATTACAATTGCTACTGCATTTATGGAAAAAATTCAAAAGCTACTTAGAAACCCAAAGATTATTGTAAGTGACAAAGATTCTATTTTTACTTGAAATTTTTGGACAAAATTATTTTCTTTTCTAGGTAATCAATTGTCTCATAACTCATATTATCATCCTCAATTTGATGGGAAAATTTAGATAGTGAGAAAGTGTCTGGAAGGATACCTTAGTTGCTTTGTATCTAATAAACAGACACGATGGGTCAAGTAGTTACCTCTTGCTAAATTGCGGTATAACACTTCCTTCCATACTACAATAAAAATGACCCCATTTATGACACTTTATGGATATCATCCACCATCCATCACATTGTATTTAAGAGAAAATTCTAAGGTTCAAGCAGTGGAAGATCATATCGAGCATGAACAACAAGTTCTGAAAATCTTAAAGGATAACCTCTCTTTGATGTAGAATCGAATGAAACAACAGGCAGATCAACATCAAAGTGAAATAAATTTTTATGTAGGCAACTGTGTATTTTTACGTCTACAACCATACAAACAAATGTCCCTCAAACAAGCTAAGAAGGATAATAAATGATCACCAAAATATTATGGTCCTTACATAGTGTTGAAAAATATTGGTACTACGGTATAGTTGGAGCTTTCAACATCTTCCTGAGTGCACCCAATTTTCCTTGTTTCATTCTTAAATAAGGTTATAGGTGACAAGCTCCTATCCAAAAAATATTTCCAGAAGTTTATGAGGAAGGAAAAATCATATTGGAACGTGAAGAATATATGGAAATAAGAACTCAAAAACTATGAAATTGATAAATTTCAGTGTATATCATCAAGTGGAAGAACTTACCTATCAAAGATTCCTCATGGGAGGATGATAATTTTATATAAATGCATCCATAACTACTCAAGCGTTGAGGACAACACTTTTTTGAAGGATAGGAGCATGTTAGGTCCCTATAATACTAGTGTATCCCTTATTTTTATTATTAGTGTAGCCCTATTATTTTTATTTTTGTACCCATGTAGTCGAGATATTGTTATTACTGTGCTCCATAGAAGCCCACTATTTTTATTTTTGTGCCCTTACATTATTATTGTTATGTCGGCTCTGATTATATTGAGAACCCTTAGAAATATATATATAGAAAAAAGTTTTTTTCATTTGAATCATCTAAGAATTGTTCATTTATGTAATGTAAAGGATGTTCCCCCTCGAAAAGGTTGATTTCTAAGTTGCTGATCTATTTTTGCTTCTATTGTATGAGTTGGTTGCATAACAAAATTTCAGTTTTGAAAGTGTCATGGAGTTTTGGGGAGTGACCTGATCTCCGGTCCTAAAATAGTGGCAAAAAATTACGGGTTTTAGTCTCAATAATACTAGGAAAAATCCCTATTGGCATGCATACCCATCCTATGCGTGTGACTGGAGGTTTCGAGTCACACTCTTTCTCATGCAAAGGGAGCATCTGGGGGATTGATGCATGAAAATTTCAGTTTGATTTAGGGGCTAGACTCTTGGAAGTTTGGGATGGATCTTGAGTGTCTAGTGGCATGTGTAGAAGGTATGTGTTTTTGTGTGGTGTTAGTTCCACTTCCTTAAGGTGACATAGGATGCTAAATCAAATCATAGTAACTGTTCGTGACATGTTTACCCCGATTTTCCAATTACTTGGATAGATATGGGAGGAGGGCGTTACAATTATAAAAAATATTATTAGTATTGTTGATTCTTTTGATGATTTTTCTTGTTCAAATGTTTACAAGGAAAGAAACAGTAATACCCCTCTGTTTCTATGTAAATATTTTTTTCTGTTTTAAGATTGAACTATTTCTTAGATATGAAATCTAGAAAGCGATGATGATTTTTAATTAAGATGAACAATAAGTATGATGATGTAATAAATGAATTTTGTAATGAAAATGAAATCTATGAATTACTTTGAAAGAAGCACTTGAGTCAAGATATTCTTTCCAAAATTTGGAAAACAATGTTATTGGATTAAGTTTAGACAAGCTTCCCTTAAATAACTCGTAAAATTCCTTAGGAGTTGATGAAAAATATTTAACATGATAGGAGAGAAAATATATTAAATCACTGAGTTGTATAAAAACACCAAGTAATGGTGGAATAAAGCATCGCGGGAGAGAAATTTGGGTTTCAAAGGAAAAAGAAGAAATATTTGTTTTCGAAAAAAGAAAAGAAAAGAAAGAAAGCCTAGGGTAGGGGGTTGGTAGACCCATGAAAAGTGGGATTCCGCTAAGGAAAAATATGCTAGGAAATTAATGTATAAAATAAATTATCTGGGATCACAAGAGGTTTTTGATTCTGGGGGAGAGCACATCTCAACTTGAGGGGAACTAGAGGTTGGTTTATGGTTAGGTGGATGGTGGCTCTCCCAAGTGGTTTCGAGCTAGTATCTAGTTAAAAATTATCAGTTATTTTGTTAATTATAGTTTCTATACATCCATAGCCTCATAAGTTATTTGGATGTTTGAAATATTAGTTGCATAATAGTTAAATAATGAGTGATAATGTTTGTTGATTTTGACCACTGACATTAATAAATCCTGTGCATGTATATTGGTTGAAATGCAACTTGGGTGAATATATTGGGAATTTTTTTTTTATGCATTTGCATTAGAGAAATTGATTGAATGTGAATTAGAGTTTGCAAAAGAAGAAAAAACAAATTACAATGTGCACAATTCATTGATGGTAATATTAAGGTGTGTGTAGTAAATATTGTTTCTCTTCTTGTTTACACTAATGTTAATATACAACTATAAGGGTAATAGATAGCATGGTCATAACCGAATCAATTTGATACAAGATACTCGTATTCATAATATTCCAGATATCCGATGAAAAATCTAAGTCAAGAATGTATCACGTTTAGAATTCTTGACTAACAAAACTTGGATGGGTAAGATAGTGATTAGTAGAAATTGGCGGCATGCAGCTTGGAAAGACGGGATTTGAATTCCATAGAAAAAACTCTAGACCCTTTGGTATTGGTTAGATGAGGTCGCTTGGAATAAATTCACCTTCTAAAATAATATCTCTAGAATTCGAGTGCAAGGGGGTTCAAGTTGATCTATTTCACTTAAAGGAACCTTTGTTCCTAACTCAAAAGTGCACAGGGGCGAAATAAAAACAAGCTAGAGATTATTATGCTTGGTTTAATTGACCGGGGATAGATTTATCCCATAAATGATGTTAGCAATATAGACCAGTGGGTCGACGATGAGTGAGGGTTGTAAATAGGAAACCAACTAAACTTGGGAATTGAAAAAAAAAATATGACCGAGTTTTCACTATATGGTTATAATATAGAAATTAATAAGGAGTTAATCTTGGAGTCCTTACATAAAATAACCAGAACCTTGTTTTGTTACAGGGTCGAACATATTTCTTGAAAGGAAAAAAATGGGTCTAATGGAGATAAGATCTGGAAACTACTTACAATATAAGCCATATAATTATACAGAATTTGGATGATGGTGTACATATAGCCGTCTCCTCTCTATTGTATAGTAAAACCCAAAAGAAAAAGGAACATTTATTCTAGAAAAAGAGAAAAAAATATGTAAACTAATTAATCCAGAAAACAAAGTAATTTCTATTTCAATGATGGAACTCAACCACACATAGAAAATAAGACCTCTGTTGTACTTAACAAAATCTAATAATGCAAGTAATTCCTGAAAATTCATTTCTAAGTAGGAAATACATTCATTCATCAAATATGTTCATGATCCGATAATATTCATGATAAATATTTTTCATGTACAAAGATATAATCTGGAATCATATAGAAACCATTTCAGAAAGAACTCATTAGATATATTTAGAGCACAGAAAACATTTAGGAAAGAATCCATTAGTCATATTTAGGATATTGGAATTATTTAAAAATAAAAATTCACTCCGATGAACTGAAGACCAGATGGACTATATATAAATAAAGGGTTTTACCCTTACAGGAAGCTACATTGATAATTGATGCAGGAGCATCCAGCTCAAAGGAGGCGGAGAATGGTTAACTGTCTTGGTGACTAGCACGTGGTTATGAACAGGTTGTGAAACCTGTGATTTTTCTTTTAATTACTTTTATTAACTGTCAGTTACACAAAGACAATCAGACTAGGGAAATAAACTGTTTCTGTAGTTAGTTAATTAGCTATAAGTTTATTTTTGTTTACAAGAAAAGAGGAACTAGCAAAATAAGTTAGATGCATTCGGTTGACAGTTTCAACCAAATCTTAGAACTGAATTTCACTGATAGTTATTTAAACAGCAGTACAATCATGTAAGGGGGTTCGATTCTTTCCTCAAGAAAAACAGAGAACGAAGACAAACGTGAAGAATAAGAATTGCAACCAGTGTTTACTTTCCAATCAGGACTTTTAGTCTACTTCTGTTTACTGTGAAATTATTGTGTGAATTTCCAGTCCAAACTATATGTAACAACCGTGTGTGAGCGTGATAATCAAAATAATTCATATGAGATTTGAAACCAAGCAAATGTATGATTTCATGTAGGAAGAAAATGAAACCTTCTTTTTGCCTTTGTGTTATGTATTAACAGGTACAAGAAATCGGAACAGAGACTTACAACCAAACAGAATACGGAGCTATTTACCACTCATCACCGTCAAAGAAAAACAAGAAGAGATATTCTACAGATACCAGGTGAGTCCACGCCACATTGAAACATTTATAAAATTCCTTCACAGATTTAAGGAAAAACGTTCTTGTATAAATTATATAGAAACATAGTTCATCTAGGAGTCAAACAGTCCAGGAAGGACGAGTATAGCGTAACCCGAGCTAGGGTTTGAAACTGAAAACAACACAGTTGCAAAAAAAAACCCTACGACCACCTATTTTATATCGACATTACATCACATTGGAATACTTGCTGCCATCAGGGCTTGGCAACGAAACAACAGAACCAGTAGACAAGAACTTGGAGAATAAAACCAGCTACAGGAATACAAAAGGAGGCGACCCTACCGGAGGGTTTTTTCTTCTGAGAAAACGAGCCAGGGTTTCGATAGAAGGAGGAAACCTGCACAAAGCCGAAACAATATGAGTTAAAACATGTTAACAGGAGTTAAGTTAACTAAAAGAAGAGCGTGTATCTGTAAAATTACTGGAGTGGAGTATTAAAGAGGAACTCACCGAGAAACTGGGTAAGACAGAGGAAACCCAGGGTTTCATCAAACCATACTTTCTGCACACAAAGGGGCAAAGTAGGTTAGGACCGTGAAGAAAAGTGGCGCGTCTTGAAATTGGAAGAAGAAAAATACCTGTTGTTTCCATTGACTGCAGAGCCGAGTGAAAGAGCTGGTTTGGTCGCGCCTGTAGATGAAATTGACAAACAGTCGATGTTAGCCGGAGAAACACAAGGAGGAACAGTGAGCGCACAGTGGAAAGTGCTTAGAAACTGAAGAGTTATCACAGGAAGAAATCCTCACACAGGATTCGTGAATGAGAGGCACTGACAGAGTAGAACGAAACAGGAAGGGAGCCAATGACTGAACCAAAGACACATTATTGAACGCGCAGGAAAATACTTACCTTGCCGGAGAGGACGCACAAATTTGCACAGGCATTTTCGCCAAACTCAGAAAACCAGTGACAGGCAAAGAAACCCTTCCTCCACATTGTCGGTCGACAGAGCAATAAAAAAAACGCCGGAGTATAGTTTACAAGTAGGAAAGAGGAGCACACAAACCGGAGCACAATCAATACACCAAGCATCGAATGGAGGAGCGATAAATGTGAAGTGGTTGCCACGGAATCCAAAGGTCGGATGTACATCTACCACATTAAAAGCTGATGACGTATAGAGAGACCGCGAGTTAAAACACAGTTGGAAACCATACAGCTGAGCTGGCACCATTACGTGTACACACATTTATTTATTGTTGTTTTAAAATTCGAATTGTATTGCATTGTGACATAGTTATACGAGGGTCTAATTACAGGCCTTCGTCATTTTTGGTATCAAAGCAGGTTGCAGGAGATAGGGAAAACAAAATGGAGGTTGGCAGAAGCGGAAGAGGAAGAGGAAGAGCCATCCGCAGAGCAGCGAAAGACGGGCTGAGGGAAGAAATTCGAATTTTGCATGAAATATTGGCAGCAGTAGAAGCTGGGGGAAGAAGAAACCCCGCGGATGACAGTGATGAAGATGTGGTAGAACCAGAAGATGAGTTCGAAGGGGTGACACCTGAACTCAGGTTGTTGAAATCGGTTTTGCTATCCAGTCATAAGCCGAAACATGAACTTTCCACTTATATTGGATAACACAGGATTCGTGAATGAGAGGCACTGACAGAGGAGAACGAAACAGGAAGGGAGCCAACGACTGAACCAAAGACACATTATTGAACGCGCAGGAAAATACTTACCTTGCCGGAGAGGACGCACAAATTTGCACAGGCATTTTCGCCAAACTCAGAAAACCAGTGACAGGCAAAGAAACCCTTCCTCCACATTGTCGGTCGACAGAGCAATAACAAAAACGCTGGAGTATAGTTTACAAGAAGGAAAGAGGAGCACACAAACCGGAGCACAATCAATACACCAGGCATCGAACGGAGGAGCGATAAATGTGAAGTGGTTGCCGTGGAATCCAAAGGTCGGATGTACATCTACCACATTAAAAGCTAATGACGTATAGAGAGACCGCGAGTTAAAACACAGTTGGAAACCATACAACTGAGTTGGCACCATTACGTGGACACACATTTATTTATTGTTGTTTTGAAATTCGAATTGTATTGCATTGTGACATAGTTATACGAGGGTCTAATTACAGGCCTTCGTCATTTTTGGTATCAGAGCAGGTTGCAGGAGATAGGGAAAACAAAATGGAGGTTGGCAGAAGTGGAAGAGGAAGAGGAAGAGCCATCCGCAGAGCAGCGGAAGACGGGCTGAGGGAAGAAATTCGAATTTTGCATGAAATATTGGCAGCAGTAGAAGCTGGGGGAAGAAGAAACCCCACGGATGACAGTGATGAAGATGTGGCAGAACCAGAAGATGAGTTCGAAGGGGTGACACCTGAACTCAGGTTGTTGAAATCAGTTTTGCTATCCAGTCATAAGCCGAAACATGAACTTTCCACTTATGACAGAAGTTTGTCGGCAGAAGTGTTATTAGATTGGCTGAGTGAAGTAAACAAATACTTCGAGTTTGAGGAAACCAGTGAGGACAAGTAGGTGAAGTTCGCTACCACAAAGTTGAAAGGACATGCGTCCTTGTGGTGGGACAGCGTTCAGGAGAAAAGAAAAAGGTTACATAAACAACCTATAAAGAAGTGGGCCAGAATGGAGGCCAAGCTGAAAGAGAAATTTCTGCCAAAAGACTATCAGATTATGCTGTACAGGCAAGTACAGAACTTGAGGCAAAGGGGAATGACAGTTAAGGAGTATACTGAAGAATTTTATAAGTTGAATCTGAGGGCAGGGTATATGGAGGATACCCCAGAGAAAACAACAAGGTTCGTGAATGGGCTGAGAGGGGAAATACTGGATGAAATTGGTATTCTCTCACCCAAAAATTTAAATGAAGCATACCAATTTGTGTTAAAGGTAGAGGAGAAATTAAACAGAAAACATAATGCCAGAAGAGGAGGTGGGTCTGGCAAAGGAAAGGGAAAGGCCCTTGGCAGGGGCAGAGGTACAGGTTCCAATGAAGAAGGCAGTGGTTCCAAATCTGCAGGAACAGCAGAAAAGGACAACAGCACTAGAGGGGGAAGACCAGCCCAGCGAGGGAGAGGTAATGGTCGGGGCAGAGGAACTGTCCAGTGCTATCGGTGCCACAAGTGGGGGCACAAATCGTATGATTGTCCTGAAGGTGAACCAACAGGTGGGAGAGGAGCTTATGTTGCCCAGCCGGAGGAAGCGGAGGCACCGCCTCAGGAGGTGGAGAATGCACCAGAAATAGGTGAAGCCTTGGTGCTGAATAAGGTGCTGTTAAAACCAGCAAAGGAGGTAGTGGACCCGGATCAACGAAAGGCCCTATTTCGGACAGTTTGCAAGTCACAGGGTAAGTGCTGCAAGCTGATTATTGATAGCAGAAGTACGGATAATTTGGTGGCCACAGAAATGGTGGAGAAGTTGGGACTGAAAAAGCTGAAACATCCCACTCCCTACAAAGTGTCGTGGCTGCAGAAAGGACATCAACTGTTAGTTGATGAACAGTGCAAGGTGGAGTTCCAGATAGGCAAGTATAAAGACAAGATTGTCTGCGATGTTATGCCAATGGATGTCTATCATATACTATTAGGAAGGCCCTGGCAGTTTGACAGAAAAGTAGTTTATGACGGAAAAACGAACTGTTATAAGTTTGTTAAAGATGGGATCAAGCACACGCTTGTACCCATTAAAGAGGAAGGTACAGCAGAAACCAGTGGGATAAAAGCACTGCTGATGGGTGGAAAAGAGTTCTTAAAACAGATTGAAAACAACGATGTGAACTTTGCTGTTGTGAGGAGGCCAAGAACAGTGGTACTGCACACAAAGATTTTAGATTTACCTGAGGAGATTCAAGAAATGTTGCAAGACTTTGGAGACATCATAGTGGATGATCTTCGAGATGAGCTACCCCCAGAGAGAGGTATCAGCCACTGTATTGATTTTATACGAGGGGCTAGCTTACCAAATAAGGCAGCTTATCGTGTGAGCCCGAAAGATCATGAAGAAATTTGGAAACAGGTGCAGGAATTGCTTGATAAAGGGCTGATCAGAGAGAGCATGAGTCCTTTTGCAGTTCCGACAGTGTTAGCCCCTAAGAAAGGTGGCGAATGGCGGATGCATACAGATTCGAGAGCCATCAACAAGATTATGATTCGGTACAGGTTTCCACTACCGAAAATGGATGACATGATGGACTGTTTGAGTGGGGCAGCATATTTTTTGAAGATTGACTTGAAGAGTGGCTATCATCAGATTCGAATCCGAGAAGGGGATGAGTGGAAGACAACTTTCAAGAAAAATGAAGGGTTGTATGAGTGGCTGGTGATGCCATTTGGATTAAGTAACGCTCCCAGTACTTTCATGCACCTAATGAATGAAGTACTGAAGGAGTTTATCGGAAAATTTGTGATTGTGTATTTAGATGATATACTAATTTTCAGCAGAACGAAGGAGGAACATTTCCGACATGTTCGAAGTGTATTGAGAAGTTTGCAGCAGAACAAGTTGCTGATAAATCTGAAAAAGTGTAGTTTTTTTCAAAAAGAATTGGTTTATCTGGGTTTTGTGATTGCAGAAAATGAGTTGAAGATGGATCTAGAAAAGATTGCAGCAATCGTAAGCTGGCCATCTCCAAAGAATTTATTTGAAGCTCGAAGTTTTCATGGTTTAGCAAGCTTTTACAGGAATTTTATCAGAAATTTTAGCGGGATCTATGCACCCATGTTGGATACAATCAAGAAGGAAAATCAACCTTTTTGCTGGACTGAAGTGGCAAAAAACATTTTTCAGACTCTGAAGAAAAAAATCACTGAGAGGCCGATCTTGAGATTGCCGGATTTCAACAAACTTTTTCAAGTTCGTTGTGATGCCAGCGGTACAGCCATTGGGGCAGTACTTAGTTAGGAGGACAGACCGGTTGCTTATTTCAGTGAAAAATTGAATGACAGCAGGTAGAAGTATTCGTCTTACGACAAGGAATTTTATGCGGTTGTTCAAGCCTTGAAGCACTGGAGGCACTATTTGTTAGGTAATGAATTTGTGTTATTTTCTGACAATTCTGCTTTACAGTATGTTATGGAGTAGCACAAGTTGAACCACAAGCATGCAGAGTGGGTGGAATATATGCAAAGCTTTACATTTGTATTGAAGCATATCAGCGGACAGTCCAATAAGGTGGCAGATGCATTAAGCAGAAGAGTTTTGCTCTTGCAGGAGAGTACGGTGCAGGTGCTGGGTTTTGAGCAATTGAAGGATCTGTATAAGATAGATGCAGAATTTAAGGAGGCCTATGAGGCCTGCCAAAATCCCCTGTTGAGGAATAGTAGTCCATGGTTGGATTACAATCTATAGGAGGGATTACTGTTTAAGGGAGGACAGTTGTGTATTCCCGATTGTTCAATGCGGGAAAACATTATTCGGAAGAAGCATAGTGGAGGTCTAGCCGGACATTTCGGGATAGACAAAACATTTTCACAAGTTGAACATTTTTATTTTTGGCCAAATTTGCGACGAGACGTGCAGAGGTATGTAAGCAGGTGCAAAACGTGTCAATTGGCGAAGGGTCACAGTCAAAATGCAGGTCTTTATATGCCACTGCCCATTCCGAGCAGACCATGGGATTCAGTCAGCTTGGACTTTGTCTTGGGTTTGCCTAAGACACAGCGGGGTTTTGATTCAGTGATGGTAGTGGTGGACTGGTTTTCGAAAATGGCACATTTTATACCTTGCAGGAAAACCAGTGATGCTACTCACGTAGCACACTTGTTTTTCACAGAGATTGTTAGATTTCATGGTCTACCGAAGTCCGTCATTTCCGACAGGGATGTAAAGTTCACCGGACATTTTTGGCGAACCCTGTGGAAGAATTTGGACACGCAGTTGCAGTTCAACTCCGCTTACCACCCACAGACTGATGGACAAACTGAAGTGGTGACCAGGAGCTTGGGAAACCTGCTACGGAGCTTAATAGGTGAAAATTCACGGATGTGGGACCGCGTAATTGCTCAGGCGGAGTTCGCATATAACGATTCACCGAATCGTAGCACAGGTTACAATCCCTTCCAGATTTTGTATGGCATGCATCCTCGCGAAGTGCATGAGCTACGACACTTGGGGAAACTCGAAAAACGAAGTGCTGACGGGGAAGATTTCGCCCAAGCAATGAGTGACTTACGTGAGCAGGTGAAGCTGAAGCTACAGGACAATAGTCAGAAATACAAGCAGCGAGCTGATTCAAGAAGACGGGAAGTTCAGTTTAATGTTGGGGACGAAGTCCTCGCACATTTTCGCAAGGACCGTTTCCCAAAACGGGAATATAATAAGCTGAAATACAAGAAGATTGGCCCCTGCAAAATCATTCGCAAGTTCTTTTGCAAATGCTTATGAACTGCAGTTGCCACCAGGAATAGGTATCTCACCCATTTTTAACGTGGCGGATCTATTTCCTTATGTGGCTGATCCTAAAGATGACGCAACAGCGAGGCCAGCACGGGACACAGAATTCGATGGAAGTTCTTGGATGAGACAGATGCCTACGGCACAGCCCCTTGAGATCAAGAGTATTCTCGACACACAGGTAGCCAGGCGCACACGTAGGAAAGAATATCTGCGATATCTGGTCAAGTGGAAGAACTGTCCAATTGAGGACAGCTCGTGGCTTGACGCGACGCAGATACAGAAAGCGGGTTTTTCGGTCGAGGATCTCATGGAGCGGAGCCATGACTTTTTGCCACCCCGGGAGCCTGATGCAGGAGCATCCAACTCAGAGGAGGCGGAGAATGGTTAACTGTCTTGGTGACTAGCATGTGGTTATGAATAGGTTGTGAAACCTATGATTTTTCTTTTAATTACTTTTATTAACTGTCAGTTACACAAAGACAATCAGACTAGGGAAATAAACTGTTTCTGTAGTTAGTTAATTAGCTAGAAGTTTATTTTTGTTTACAAGAAAAGAGAAACTAGCAAAATAAGTTAGATGCATTCGGTTGACAGTTTCAACCAAATCTTAGAACCGAATTTCACTGATAGTTATTTAAACAGCAGTACAATCATGTAAGGGGGTTCGATTCTTTCCTCAAGAAAAACAGAGAACGAAGACAAACGTGAAGAATAAGAATTGCAACCAGTGTTTACTTTCCAATCAAGACTTTTAGTCTACTTCTGTTTACTGTGAAATTATTGTGTGAATTTCCAGTCCAAACTATATGTAACAACCGTGTGTGAGCGTGATAATCAAAATAATTCATATGAGATTTAAAACCAAGCAAATGTATGATTGCATGTAGGAAGAAAAGGAAACCTTCTTTTTGCCTTTGTGTTATGTATTAACAGGTACAAGAAATCGGAACAGAGACTTACAACCAAACAGAATACGGAGCTATTTATCACTCATCACCGTCAAAGAAAAACAAGAAGAGATATTCTATAGATACCAGGTGAGTCCACGCCACATTGAAACATTTATAAAATTCCTTCACAGATTTAAGGAAAAACGTTCTTGTATAAATTATATAGAAACAGAGTTCATCTAGGAGTCAAACAGTCCAGGAAGGACGAGTATAGCGTAACCCGAGCCAGGGTTTGAAACTGAAAACAACACAGTTGCAAAACAAAACCCTACGACCACCTATTTTATATCGACATTACATCACATTGGAAGACTTGCTGCCATCAGGGCTTGGCAACGAAACAACAGAACCAGTAGACAAGAACTCGGAGAATAAAACCAGCTACAGGAATACAAAAGGAGGCGACCCTACCGGAGGGTTTGGTCTTCTGAGAAAACGAGCCAGGGTTTCGATAGAAGGCGGAAGCCTGCACAAAGCCGAAACAATATGAGTTAAAACATGTTAACAGGAGTTAAGTTAACTAAAAGAAGAGCGTGTATCTGTAAAATTACTGGAGTGGAGTATTAAACAGGAACTCACCGAGAAACTGGGTAAGACAGAGGAAACCCAGGGTTTCATCAAACCATACTTTCTGCACACAAAGGGGCAAAGTAGGTTAGGACCGTGAAGAAAAGTGGCGCGTCTTGAAATTGGAAGAAGAAAAATACCTGTTGTTTCCATTGACTGCAAAGCCGAGTGAAAGAGCTGGTTTGGTCGCGCCTGTAGATGAAATTGACAAACAGTCAATGTTAGCCGGAGAAACACAAGGAGGAACAGTGAGCGCACAGTGGAAAGCGCTTAGAAACTGAAGAGTTATCACAGGAAGAAATCCTCACACAGGATTCGTGAATGAGAGGCACTGACAGAGGAGAACGAAACAGGAAGGGAGCCAATGGCTGAACCAAAGACACATTATTGAACGCGCAGGAAAATACTTACCTTGCTGGAGAGGACGCACAAATTTGCACAGGCATTTTCGCCAAACTCAGAAAACCAGTGACAGGCAAAGAAACCCTTCCTCCACATTGTCGGTCGACAGAGCAATAACAAAAACGCCGGAGTATAGTTTACAAGCAGGAAAGAGGAGCACACAAACCGGAGCACAATCAATACACCAAGCATCGAACGGAGGAGCGATAAATGTGAAGTGGTTGCCGCGGAATCCAAAGGTCGGATGTACATCTACCACATTAAAAGCTGATGACGTATAGAGAGACCGCGAGTTAAAACACAGTTGGAAACCATACAACTGAGCTGGCACCATTACGTGGACACACATTTATTTATTGTTGTTTTGAAATTCGAATTGTATTGCATTGTGACATAGTTATACGAGGGTCTAATTACAGCCCTTCGTCAATAATCAAGAGAGTTATTACATAGAACTGTCGAGAATAAAAATGGAATGTGTTTCTAACAAAAACAATAATAAACTGTACATAGTTACAAATGATATTTTCAAATTTTCCCTGCTGCTAATAACAAGTGTGGGAAGAACGTTACAGGGACCTACCTATTTAACCGAGAAGCTGAGTTAGAAAGTGTAGACATTGATAATTGGATAACACAGGAAATAATCAAGCTCCCAGTTACATGCAACAGAATCATAAGATTATATGAGTAAAACAATAAAGGAAAAATGTAATAAGTATAATTTATGACTTAGTAGAGGGCGAGAAAGAAGGTATACCTAGTAGCGAATTTTACTGCTACTCCTCCTACAACCAAAGAAACCGAATATTTAATATGATATGTAAAGGGGTTTTCTTTTAACTAAAGGAGGCACAAAGGAATAAATGTGCGAGGGCTTGAAATTAACCTGAGCATAATAAATTGAGCCAGGATTTTGTTCAAGTCTTTCTTACCATTTCCAAATCGAGGTGCCCACTGGGTATTCTCCAATCAAAAGAATTCTTAAAGGAGAAATCTCAAATATACATTTTCTATCCAATAATATAAGTCCGAGAGAAAGAAAAAATATAACAATGGGGTGAGCTTTTGAATTGGAGTCTGGAAATGCACGTGGTGTAAGGCGAACTCTATAGAAAAAAAGTGCCAAGTTAGGAGACCAAGGTATGGGATTAAGGAACACGACTACTCTTGATACCTGTATATATATATCGAAAGGTGGGAAAATAGAAAATGAATAGAAAGGAAAACTAAATAAATTCTGAACCTCACCGGTGCTTTGGTCAAAGTAGAACGATAATAGTTGCACCCGAATATGATAAAGGAAGAAACAAAACTCTAGTTTCCAACATCTTAGATCGCTAGCACAATGAAGGCTAGATAAGACATGCTGACACACACCCTAAAACCATATTATAGGTGTCGTCATTTCCAGAGTTTCCCTGGTAGCATTTAGCTAAGAATCGACATTTTTGTAGCAGGAGGAGGAAACGTAATCCACAGAGAAACAAATTAAGAAAACCAAGAATGAGCACCCGAAATATTAGGGTTAGTGAATCGAGGAAGGGTCTCCACCTTTGGATCATCGAAATGGTTCCTTATCATCCACAAAAGCAAAAGTACATGCTTCCAGTTGATACCCATGTGATGGCCATGGGGAGAGGGCTACATGGTAAACGATAAGCCTTATGGCGGGGAAAAATTTACAAGTGCGAGCATGCCACAAAAAAATTCCAAGTGTGCCTCCATTAGATGAGCTAGATCGAGATTAAATTCGTCGTGGTATGACACATAAGGTATAATTTAAATTATCTCACATTATATATCAAGAAATGATAATTTGGAGTAACCTAATCGTATAGTGTTTACCGAATATACACCCAACCCATGGGTTTTAGTAATATGTGCAAAGCAACCTTCGGTAAAATTATAAGTAGACATGAACTCCATATTCATAACTCACGTAATATAGTGTGAAAAACCTAGAGGGAAACATTTAATTAAATATTAAAGCCGCAAGTATTAATGTAGAACAAAAGAGAAGCCACGTATTCCTAAAGGGTTAGCATGTGGTGAAATACATACACATAATGTATAATATTATTTCATGTGCAAAGTCACAAAACAGTTACTATGTAATTAAAAAAAAATGGTGAAATAGGAACATGACATAAAAATTGGTGAAATAGGAACATGACATAAATATTGGTGCAAACATCTTATCTATGGATGACCTTCATCTAGAAAAGGATCTTTGGGTCATAGTGGAGTCGATGGAGATCTATGGTCACATTCAGGGGTCTTAGTTTTTGTTCACTCTACTGATGTCAGTCTAATCTCTCTCGACATGCATTTTTTCCTTGCTTTTTCAATGCATGACATTTTAGGTTTTTTGTTTCTCATCTCGAGAAAATATGTCGATCTCTGCTGTACTTGTGTTTGTCCCCAACTTTTGGTTTTCCCGTGCCATACGCAGGATACCAATTTTTTGTTGATCCTTTTGTGTGCTACTATTTCGTATTCTATCCTTTTGGTGATATATTTAACATAATTTTTTTTTGGGATTTTTTTGTTGGCACTTAATGATTTTCATATCGCAGCAGTTTAAAATTATATTTTAGAATACACTTCGAAAGTGTATATACAAAATACAATTTTCTTCATTTCTCTATGTATGAAATTAAGCTTTTTTTTTCCTTAAAAGAGAAGAAGATATGAATGAGATATAACCAAAATAGCATGGTCTATAAAATGTGAATTTCTTATATATTTAAATATTAAATGAAGAGGATTTATAATTTTTATAGAATTTGAAATATGATATTTTAAAAAATTTAATAACAAATAAAATTAATATAAATTATAATTATTATTAAAATATTTTTAATCACAATTTATAGATAGTAAATCAACCAACCATGACAACTTAATTGGTAATCTAGTATTATGAAGTATTATATAAATTGTGAGATTCAAGATTCAATGCCTAGTTAAAACTCCATCTTTGAATGGTTGAGTTCCACCTTTTCAAATTAAAAATAAATAAATAACACACACAAACATATACTTATATAACTAAAATTTATAATCTCTAAAATTTTATAAATTATTTTCCGATAAAAGTTATGTTATTGTTGTAGGTACTATTTAAAATTCACATTTCTTTAGAAATATTATTAGATAAATCACATGCAAAAATTATAGTGGCCACATTTAATTTTTCTTTAGAAAAAAAATGTTGTAACATTTTTTTTCTCAAATAATTACATTAATAATGGTTAAATATTCTACAATAAAAGTATTTAACTAGGGATTTTTCATATTTTTTCCTCCTCATATTAGTATTATCTCTCCCACTATTATTGGCATAAAAACCTCTTTCTCAATATTAACCTCTTCTAATTTATTTCCTTCTTCCTCATGTTGACACACCAGTGAGCAAATTCCACAATTGAAAACCCATTGCATATATGTTAAGAACTTAATTTTTACAAATGTAAGGTAGGTTCGAGATAAAATTGTGTCCATAAGTTATTAATGAAAAAATAAAAACTAACAACTAATTACTAATTTAAAATCATAATCTAGAAGTATTGCTTAACATAAAAATAACATTAACAACTAATTACTAATGTACAATCGTAATACCGAAGGGGCATTTGACATTTGACATGCCAAGTAGAATTCTAAAATTTTCAAACTATGGATATCTCTGCATGAGTGGGTGCTTCCACTCTCTGCTCCTCTCCTTGTGGCTACTCCAAAACATCTTGAGGTTATTCCTTTGGATCTAAAATATCCTCATCTGCATGCAAATGAAGCTCCCTCTTAAGGGAACATCTTATGGCATTCTCTTCATCGAACTTCACATCTCTACGACCAACTCTCATGCCATGAGATGGAAGGTACACCTGATAATTATGAGGTTTATCAATGTACCCCGCAAATATTCCCAACTCAATAGTTGGTTCTAGATTTTTCCGTGCATCCTTGGAAACATGAAAATGAACTTATTAACTAAAGATTATGAAGTGTGACACATCTAGTTTGTTACTTGAAAAATCTTGTTTTCGTGTACTCATCTTGATAATTCGATGAGGACTCGACGTGTTATGCAGATATACCATTATGTTTCATGCTTTCATCCACAAGTGCAATGGTAGGCCTTGATCACGTAACATCTCCCGTGTAGCTCCCACAATACTTATGTTATTTCTTTCTACAACCCAATTTTTTTGTGGGATATGGGGTGATATTAACTACCGTCGAATGCCCTCTGATGCACAAAATTTATTAAGCTCATTCAAGAGATATTATCCCCCATTATTTATCATGAGAGCCTTCACTTTCATGATTGTGTCTTTCTCATCAAGTTCTTTAAATTAAAAAAAAAAATCAAGAACATCTTGACTTTATCTTGCATGAAGAATATCCAACACTTATGTTATAAATCATATAAAAATATCACATAATATCCATGCTTGACCATGGAGGCTATCAAGAACGATCCACACACATCTGAGTGAACTCTTTCAAGGATTGCTTGTGCTCATCTGTTAGCATGAAAGGTGGATTTGGTGTACTTCCCCAATGTACATCCTTTGCATGTATCACTTTGCTCTAGTGCACCCTTGGAAAGTTCTGCATAAATATGATGCATGATATTCAAGGATCCATGGTGCAAATGGCCAAGTCACCTATGCCATAATTCACCAATGTCTCAGCTCTGTACCTTCTTTTCTTTCGTGCTCAAATAAGTACAATATTCTATGTCCAATTTTTATAGGTTATTCACCCAAACCCTGATCCGCTTCACTTGTCACGTGGCTATGTGACTGTTGGAACACCTAATCCTCTATGGGTAGGTGTGGAATTCGAAAAGTCACAATGGAGTCCAAGTGACCGTGGAGTATGAAACCAAGAGTCATACCATTGTACTATAAATGTACATCATGTATAATGGAAAAATAAGAAAGCCTCACGCTTATCATTGATTGTGTGTTGAGTCTCTTGTGTGTGTGTTTATTCTTCTCATACACCATGTGTGTGTTCAACATGGTGTTTAACATGGCATCAGAGCGGGCGATTGCTGGCCCTGCTCCAAATTGAGTGAGCCATTTGTGTTTATGGCCAATGCATATCTGCAAAAATTTTGATAATTTTTGCAGCATTTTAGAGAGTTTCTGCAGCAGTGCCTTTTGCTGCATTTAGCACTCAAAGATTTCTGCAGCATTCAAGAATTTGTTTTGAAGAAGCGCATGAGTGGTTTTGAAGAGAAGCAACATCGTGCATCTGAAGGTTGATTTCTTCCTGCAATTTTTGCCCATTAATTCTGCATTTTAAATTTTGCACCATTTTGAAGCTCCTAGAAAAGTGTTTAAAATAATTTTCTGGAGATTTTTGGGTTTTCTGTAGAAAATTTCGTGAAAATTCTGCAATTTTCTGTTGCTACACTACTAGAAAAATTTCTGAGTTTTCTCTGCAATATCTGGAAATTCTGCTGCTGTTTTAAATTTAATCTCTCTGCTCTCTGCTGTTTGAAAAAAAATAAAATAAAAAATAAAAATAAAAAAATATTTTTTTTTCAACTCGGCCCTTCGGCCCCCTGCAACTCCATTCCTCTACCCATTGCGCAGTCCCATTACCCACCTACAGCACCTGCACTCCCCTCTGTCCACGGAATTATACACCTCTCCCTCTGCACTCTACGCAGACCTACCTACACTCTCTGTTCCACGCACTTGCTTCTGCAATCTTACACCCAACTCACACTACTCCCTACTCGGCCCTCTCCCTACCTGCTCTACCTTACAGCATTTAACCCATATGCCTCACATCCCTTATCACAATCGGCCCGCCCCCTCAAACCGCTCCCTTGCTCCCCCCCTCACACGTAGCTGCCCCTCTTCACACAATCCCACGACTCTCCATTTCCCAATCTGCACCCTTATTACTATACGCCCTCTTTAAATTCGTTACCTCCCTCCTTTTACATTAAAAATTCTCCCACCTCTCCATTTAAATTCGTTTTTTAATTTTTAATTTTTTGTATTTAATTCCCCTCCCCCCATTTTAATAACCTCCCTCTATTTCGTTTCAATTTTTTAATTAATTTCTTTATTAAAAAAAAAAAAAAAAAATCTCATTTCCTTCCCATTTTAAAATATTCCCCATCCCTTAAACAAAAAAATAAAATAAATAAATAAAATAAAATAAAATCCCCTCCTTTTAAATTAATACCCCCTTCCTTTTCAATTAAATTACCCCCATCCCATTTTTAATAACCCCTTTTTTATTAACATTTCCCTTAGTTTTCCCACCCCCCATCTCTTTTTAATTTATTAAATTCCCTTCCATTTCTATTATAATCCATTTCCCATTTTTTTAATTAATCTAAAAAAAAAAAAAATTAATTCATTTTTTAATTAATTTTTAATTAATTAAAAAAAAAACAACAACAACAATAGAGAGAGAGAGGAAAGAGAGAATATGAACAGCAGAAGAAGAGAAAATGACATTTGAGCAGATGGACTGAATACATAGAGAATTGCAGATTTGACATTTTATGATTTGTGGCATAAGAGTGATTTTCTAAAGAAATTGACATTTGAAGACAAGTTTGCCATCATTGAGAACAATTGTTTAAAGGAAAATTTAGCTACCATAAAAAGATTCTTGCACAAGTGTTTTCAGCTACACATTTACAAATATTTTTCAGAGATATGTATTGAGTTGACATTGTATTTTGAGTGGAATTTGTAGCTTCTTCATAGTTGCAATCAATATTTGAGTTGTTGGATTGTTGATTTCCCTCATCATTTGAGGAGCAGACTTTGTACTTTGAGATTTCCATAGTTGGAAATCCTTTGGAGTCATTTGCATTTGTTCTTGAATCACATTGTAAACGGGTGCATTTTCGGTTGAAGCCGTCACCCTTTTCATTTTTTAGCCTAAGTTGTTGAAAATGGCTAAAATCAATGAGGCATTAGAGTTGTTGAATAACCTCATTCATTCAAATGTTGATGACATGATAAAAATGAGCAAGGATGCTCTTTTTAATATTCAAAGTTGTTTACAAGATGAACAAGAAAAGATTGAGTTTTTGCAGTTGGAATCTCAGCTTTAGCAAGACGAACTTCAGCAAAAGAGTCACCATTCTGAACCTGTTTCTGTTCAGAATATTGTGAAGGACACTCATCAGAAGAAAGAAGATAAATTTTCAGTTGATTCCCATTCAGTTCATTGCACTAGAGCAGATTTACATGCAGATGCAGCAATTCGGCCTGCACTTCCTAAGCCCATCATCAGACCTTGGGAAGAGCTTGTCCACAACAAGCACAAAACTGGTCTTGGATATGACAACGATGTGTCCTTTCATATTCCAGAGTACACAAAGCCCATCAGATTTCAGAGTGTTGGATTCCTGTATGACAGTTCACCTGCAGCTGTTCCAGATCCTGTTCCACTTCCACGACAGATTGAAAAATGCCAACACTGTGATCGAGTTGGCCATATGAAAGATCATTGTTTTGATCTTTATCCATGCAAGCACTGTGGTCGGCACACTCATTCTTCACTCAAATTCTTCAGACACAAGCCTCCTGTAAGAACAAAGATTCATCTTGGATGGATAGCTTCTTGGAAATGGGCATCAACAACCAAGAAGATGTTTAAGTCGCATGTCAGAACATGTTCACGGATATTGAGAAAACTTGCAGCTGAGTTTTCGCCATCATCTCAACTTGTCCCTGACAGGGGGGGAAATGGTGGTCATGTACAAGCTTCGACGACAGATCAAGCGAGCCTGAGCCACAATCTCTCATTCCATGTTCAGAGTTGTAGCCAGCGGTTCAAGCGAGCCTGAGCCACAATTCGTCGTTCCAGATTCAGAGATGTTGCCAGAGACACGGATGCCCATGAGCATGCCTTCGGTTGGTGAAAAACCTTAAACCATCATCTTTGGTTGATGGATAACCTAAAACCATCATAGGTAGTAGACCTCCCTTCTTTTAGGTCGAAGGTCTCCCTTTCATATATGAGGAACACTTCCTCTAGCAGAAGCCTTCAGCTTAGCAGCCTTCAACTTCTTGCTAGCTTTGGTTGAGTTCCAGGAAATTCTTCAAAGCATTCCAGAGTTGTTGGTAATCCTAAAACCATCACAGGTAGTAGACCTCCCTTCTTTTAGGTTGAAGGTCTCCCTTTTTTATGAGGGAAAATTCCTCTAGCAGAAGCTTTCAGTGTCTTGCCAGTTTGGAAGAGTTCCAGGAACTGCAACAAGTTTTGTGTTCCAGTGTTGGTGGTCATCCTTAAACCAGCTCTTTTTTCCAACATTTCAGAGAGTTGATTCAGCCCAAGCACTACCATGTATGCTTTGCATATTTTTATTAAAAATCTCTTCTTGGACTCACACATACCCCTTCAGATTAAGGGGGGATGTTGGAACACCTAATCCTCTATGGGTAGGTGTGGAATGCGAAAAGTCACAATGGAGTCCAAGTGACCTTGGAATATGAAACCAAGAGTCATACCATTGTACTATAAATGTACATCATGTATAATGGAAAAATAAGAAAGCCTCACACTTATCCTTCATTGTGTGTTTAGTCTCTTGTGTGTGTGTTTATTCTTCTCATACACCATGTGTGTTCAACATGGTGTTTAACAGTGACGAAGGAAATAATTTCCTTTGCTAAATATCACATCGTATGAACATTATGGCAACATAGAAATTGAAACTGAATTCTTCTTCAAACACGAAACATACATGGCATCTTTCAATGTGAGGAGAACTAGAATCCCTCTAAAAAGTAACAGTACTGATGTCGGTCACACTATACCTTCCATCATATGCCATCTCAATGTGCATCTAGAGGTCCTTCTCCTCAAATTTGCTAAATAATTATTTTTTTATGGTCATATAGAATGAGGTTCCACTATCTAGGTACCACATATTAGACGTCACCGATATCACCATGCATGCGATGAAGGTGAAATCCAACTTGAATTATGAAGCAAGAGCTTCACCTGCCACTCCTCCTAAGGGCTTATTTCCAACCTTCTTATGTGGAAACTTTGTGGCATAGTGTCCCTGCTCATGAAAATGAAAAAAATTTAATCTTCAACAAATCCTTCTTTCCTACCTAATCACAATCTGATTTGGAACGGGATGTCTTCCCTTTCCATTTATTTTCCTTTCCATCCAAGGCATAGTTCTCCTCATCATCATGCTCAGATGAGGATCCATAGTATGGTGTTCCGCATTATCTCTTCTTGTACCAATTCAGACAATAAAAAATCCCACTATGGTATCTTCTCCCTCCCATTTACCAAATCCTGGTAGCTATGCCAAAATTTTCCAAGGCCTAGAAGTGTTAGGTTGACCAAATCATCTTCGGTAAATTTAACACCAACACTCCCAAGCTCATCCCAACATTAGGTGAACTTCGTCAAGTACTTTGGTATTGTTTCGCCCTTATCCATCTTAATTTTCACAGGCTTTTCCCTTAGTTACAACTTCCTATGGTCACTGTTGTTATGAAACAATTCCATCAAGGCCTTCCACATTTCATATGGAGTTTCCTTCCAATGGAGTTTCACAACAATATGACCTTGAACTACTTCGAGTAGGATCATTCTCTCCTTTGCCACACATTTCTTCTAATCTTCCAGATATTGAGCATCAACTATTAGACATTTAGGAATATCACAGTCTACGAATTCCTTTAACCCGATATCTTCCAACACTGTCTCCTTCCTATCCTTCCAAGCTATGTAATTCGTTCTTCCCTCAAGGGCATACTCTGGTCTCAATTCATATAACGATATCCTGCTAACCCTGAAGAATGATACTGCAAATTTGATTTACCCACAAAGAAAAAACTCATATTATTCTCTTCTATAGTTATTTTTTCTCTGATACTATTTAGAAATTCCTTGTAGATTCAAATTTCTAATTGTAATTTACTAAAACAATAGACTTGAGTCTACTCTACCAATTTTAGAAACAAATTTAAATGATTGTGAAATCATGAAGAATACAAGAGGAAGAATTCAATCAACACATTACACAATTATTTCATGAAGAAATCCATAACTAAAAACCCCACTATCTGTATATTTCATTAGTCAGAAAATATGAGAAGGTTACAATGCTTTTTTGATGCCCGAGAAACCTCCGCACTATCTCTATCTATCTCACTGCTTCCTAGATAAGCCTAGGTCAATACTTAAACAAATTTTTTCTTACCCAAGTCCATATTTCCTTGCATTGTTTCCCTGGGTAATTAGCCCCTATTAATTAGGGAAATCCCCATCCAATATTGTGCAATCCATCAAGGGCCTTACTTTGACTACATGCACCATGTTTACAATTTGGATGATTATACAAGTGATGGTACAATGCACTTCAACTCTAATCTCAACTGTGTGTTCCTCGTATCACATAAGCATGAGTTATTTATGGTTGATTTATTAGTTATATCATTGATCAGTGAGTGTGGTTCAAGTTCTACTTCCACAATTTTACCTTCCACTAGTTACTCCAACAGTTGGAACTAATTAAACTAACTTTAACTCAAAATAACTCAAAATAAACTCAACCAGGGCTCCTAAAAAGTAGGAACCACTCTACGTTACTCAAGTTAGACCCTCAATTCGAATTAACTAAACCAAATATGTCAAAATAACTTAGTTAACTCATACAAGTTTTCATGAAATGTGGAATTACAATTTCCCTCTAATTTAATTCGAGGGAAAATTAAATTAAAATATTTCTTAGTGCCATTTTCAAGAAAGGGAAGTTCATACCTTGATTAAATAGTCTCGGATCTTGTGGTTTCTTTTGGTTGAAAAAATACAACTACTCCATGTTCCCTTATGTTCCTTTGAAAACAACCTCCAAACAAAACAAATATGGATAGTTATCAATACAATTATTTTCATGACATATAGAAAAAAATTCTATAACATTCAAAGGACATTGATTCCTAGGGTGTCCGTTAGTGCACGGGAAAAAATACAACCAAAAATTTTTCTACTTTTTTTCTTTTGATGTGAAAATTATCCATATGCATAGTGACTGTGTGAAATATTTTGGCTTTACTGTCTTCTAAAATCTATCCAATTTCATTTTTAGTAAGAAAAGAGGAAGAAGAATAACCTACCAAACACTTTCTGATTATTTATCATTTATAGTGTCTCTAAAATGATTTTTAAATTTTTTTTTAATCTCATCATAGGTGAGCTGGTATACATATCCATGGCCAATAATTTGAGAGTTTCCATGAGATATTCTCTAACAACCCTTAATAGTACAATATTTAAGGAGTGATGTCCCAGAGTGAAATTATGTGCCCTTCTGCAACATAGCTAGAAACTTTCCTCATAGTCCTCTAATGGTTCATTTTCCCATTGAATAATTATGAAAATATCATCTCTAGTGTCCATTTATCTACAATAATATTATTACTTATTATTAAAATATTTCTAAATTTAATCCTATGTGGTGATATTATTACTTTCAAGGCTCATGAACCACTTGAGGGATGTATCCTACAAGGTGGAAGGAAAAAAATTGAGGTTATGTGAATCTTTGGTGTAGTTACAAGTTCTTCACACAACAAAAAAATCAAACATAAAGGTTTAAATATCTTTTGTGATTAAATCATAGAAGTGGGGAGGCATAGATGGGTTAAAATTTTTAATTTTTGCTTCCCCATCTATCTCTTTAATGGAGAATATAAACACTTTTGGTTGTATTTCTTTAGCCATGGTAGTGCTAGGGGTTGAAGGAATTTATCCCCATGAAAGCTCCTCAAATACACTTTATTTATCACTTAAAAAGGTTGCAATTGTATCTATGGATAGGGAAAGAGGATCAAAGTTAGCAGAAAAGGGTTGAATTGTAGTAGAATTTGGGATTTTTGGTAATAATTTTCATGTCTTGTCCATAATTCTCCAAAGGATGAAATTTTGAAAATAATTATATTATTAAATTTTATGAAAGGATGCTAATGTTTTTCTCATTTTTCTTTTTGCACAAAACAAAATAAAATAAGGAGTGGATCAATCAGAGAAAAAGGCAGTAGCTGATTGTCACATACTCGACAATGGCACAAAAAAGTGTTGATTATTAGTATTGTCGCAACAATGTTTCAGCCCCAAGGAACTTAGAGCTAACTATCAACATGAGGTTTGTACAAAATTAAGAGGGGTCAGAAATTGTATCTAAAGTAGGAACTATCATCTTCCTCTTTCCATTCTCATATAGGTTGGAGTTACTAGAGTGAAGGTTAGATGAAAGAAAACCAAGTTAAGTTGCTAGAATAAAATATTCTATAGGAAAGTAGATTTGCAGAAAATGGAATAGCCAAAACACACATGCTACTTGAAATAAATGAAAATCACACTTTCTAGAAACAATGGATTGAAAATATAAAGCCTAAGTTCCAAAAAACAACTATTTAGAAATAAATTGACAAAGCATCTAAAGGAAAATTTGTGAGGTATATATACTCCTAAATTTTGCATCAACATCCAAAACATGTTGTAATACATCATGGAGGTTAAAACAAATTCTTATTTCTAAACTAGTTGATAGAAGGGGACTATTTATACGATGCTATATGATTCAATGTTTTTCTACAGATTCCAATGAGCCTATAAAATAATTACAATGCCAATGCTAAGGAGAGGGAAAAATGTGCTAATGTTGGTAAATGATGTCATTCAACTAGTAAACTTTTAAGGTAGCCTAATCCAATATTTATCATCGTGAAACCAAATTCTCTTTATATATTGTAGCTACAAAATAAATTTTACAACAAAATAGTAAACTGGAGAATTTATAAAAGAAAAAGAAATGGAATAGAAAAATATTTAAAATTGCATTAGTAAATGATATGATTGATCAAGAAGGATTAAAGCTTTCATAAATTACCTATAATGAGTAATTTCTGAAGGAACCACCTACTCAATGATGCATAAAACCATAATAATATAACTTCTCTAATTGATAATGTTAGAAGCTAAACAAGGATATTTCAAAGAATAATACCAATAGAAGTAAAAGAGTGATCTAAAGCTGCTAGGGTGGGATTGGACCAGGGATAATCAAAGTCCTTAAATAAGAACCAAGCTAAGAGATGAAATAAAGAATTTTTTCCATTAACTAAAAGTATTATATTACATTACAAGACTGTAAAACTTGCTTGAGAATAAAAATTTCTTAATATTTATTTTTTATTTTCTATTATACTCCTCCCGATGCGCCAATTTGAACCTCTTATTTACACATCAAATGGGTAGAAGAATCCTTGAGAGGATGGTTGAATTTCCCTCAAAAATTTCTAAAAAATATGGACCCTATTCTAGATCCAACTTGCAGCCATAGGAGGAGGCACTAAATGCCCTAAGCCAACCATGTTTATGTCTTCCTATTGTAGGGAGAGATTCCATAAAATCTCTTCAGTTCTATATTGCTCAAAATTTTTTCAATATATCTGTAAATTGTGCACAATAAATATGTTAAAATATATAAAATATGGAAACCACATAAAATTCTTCTAGGTACCAATTAAGCTAGGAAAATCTACCATTAGGTGTAAATTTTGGGTTCAAGCATCATTTTATGTGCTTAGGTGTGGACTGGCAGGTCTTATAATTTACCTAGTGAATTTTTCGAGGTTATATATTAATGACGAATAAAGGTATATAATGACATTAATGTTTATCAAATTTAATTTAAAGTATTTATTAAATTAATATAATAATAATATCCTTCTCAAATTAATGTAATAATTTAATCATAAACAATATATTAAAGTATTTCCCCAGATGTGGGTGTTATGCGGCACGACAAAATGCATGCAAGGAGATAGATGGCTCCCATAAGCAATCCACCTGCCTCAGCTCCTCCCTCCCCCTCCATGTCTTAATGCCGAAGCATGGGAGGATTACATTTTTAGTTTGGAAAATTGCCTCCGGGCTCATGGGAATTTCAAGGGTTAATGAGATGCAGGAGGGGCATAAAAAAAAGTACAAATATGAGGCTAGATGCCACATGATGCATGTGTGTGAATATTCCCTCCTCATGAGGCTTACCCTTGAAGTCATTTTCAATCAGAAGGAGCATCCAATTGTGTTGAGAATCATAGTGAGCTTCCATAGAAGGGTTTCCTAATGTGAGGTATGGAAGAGGAGGACGTACTGGTCTCTTTCCACCATCTAGCCAACCCTCATGTTGAGGAAAAAAATGGGATGTATGCATGGGGGACGCTTAGGGGTGCAGGTACCCGATGATAATTATGAGGTCCTTGAAAGGCAGGATGATCCTGGATATGCGCCTGACATCCATGTTCACATAAAATGCCAAGTTGATGTGCTGGAGTTTTGGAAGCCCTATTCGGTGTAGCGAATTCGCGAAGTACCTTGGCAAAGCGCTACTGGCTCATGAAGAATTTTTTTCCTACCTCTTTAGGTCAATGACAACTCTTGGAGGACAAGATCAAACACCAAATTACCTAAGTCAACCATTCATTGGAAAAATAATGTGAGGCTATGGACCTCATATTCTATGACCATGAGCTTCATTTCTAGGTGGGAGGGCAGCAAGCAGCGAACATCTTCTACCCCCTGCATTTCGCCACCCTTAAGCCTCTGAGTCCTTCGACGCCGGTGAGGCCCAAACCCAAAATAACTAGACTGGGGACAAAAGTGCGCGTCAATAGGTCCAAGAAAAATGTAGACACCTCAACCACTTCTACAGAATGTACGGTTATGGAATACAATGACAAGAATAGAAAGCGCATGGAAGAAGGAAGGGTACTAGCTATGCTCGAGAGCGGTGGCGCTCCCTCTAGCAACAAAATGGAGCACAGGGAAATTTTGGATAGTCTAAATGTAGGGTGGGTGGATGGTTATGTGGACGAACCCAAGGAACCCAAGTGTACTCCCTTCGGCCCCTACACTTGTTGGATTCTAGAGGAATTACCTCCCTAATTTTTTTATGGCTTTTGGTGTATGTTTTTCAAGTTGGCAAAATCTCAAGTTAGTTTTTTTTTCTCTGTTAAACTAGACTCTTTATCTATCTTTTTGGTGTACCACTATGCTTTTGAACATGTTGTGACTCATGATTTGGTTTCCCTCTGTTTGACAGCTCACCACTGCCAACCAAACCTTGACTTTTATTGATTCAAGGGTAGACAGTCGTTGGCCCCCTGATTTCTCTAGTTACCTAGCGTGTAATATATTTTTGTACAATAATAGAATAGATGGAACTTTACAAAAAAAATGAAATAGATTAAAGTAAACAACCCTTATAAATGTATATATATTAATGAATTCTATATAACAAGATTAGAATGTTTTTTTTTTGTGTGTGTTTCTTGTCGAATAAAACTTTTCTCCTCGTAATGCTATAGTGAAGATACAAGTTGATGACGTATTTTATGATATATAATTTCAATTTTCCCCTTTTCCACACAATCTCGTATGAAAAGATATTTGATATTAATATCTTTGATGTGATTATGAGACATTAGATTTTTTACTTATGGTCATTGTATACATGTTATCACAATAAATAATTAAGGAATTATTTTTTCCTATTGCAAATATATCATGTTTCTCTTCAACCAAATTTATTCATATGTTGTTGGTATTGTTGCAATATACTTTTCCGCTATATAGATAATGAAACAATTATCTCTTTATTGAAGAAACACAATTTTGTACTTAATACTATGCTAAAAACATAACATCAAGTAATTTTTATTTCATAAAATTATCCATCACAATCACCATTTATATAACCAACTAAAGAAAAAATATTGGTTGAAATATACAAATCCCCAAGTTTCTTATTCCACAGAGATGCCTCAAAATAAGTTTTTTTTCTCCAAAATGAATCATATTTTACTTAAAATGAAAATAGAAATTAAAATTCACTCTTGTAGCATCAGTTATAATGGTAATAAGTCACATGGAATTTATTAATAAATTCCTATAGTATTTAGTATCTACAGTTTCTAATTCATCTCCCATAGATAAATTTCATTTTTTTTATAGGTATGCCCATGGATTTACTATTTTCCATTTTCCATTAGTAAAGAAGACATGTAACATATTTTTCTTGTAAAATAGAAATTCCATCATTCTTTTTCCTCACTTTTCTGCCAATAAACTAATGCATCAACATCAAATAAGTCATTTCAAATTCATTCACATAGTCTATCCAGACTCCTTCACTAACAAATTACTTAAGGATGTATATATCAAGTCATATACATATACATAAACAACACATATATAATGTATTTCATTTGACTTGGTATATGATGTGGGTTCACTTCAATTATATTAAATATATATTTTCAAAAAAAATAATTATCCATCATGCTATACCATGCTCTTCAGGATTGTTTAACCGTGCAAAGTGCCTTTTAAATTTCTAATATTTATGTTCATTTCTCATAACTTCATATCTTTGTTGCTATTCAACATAGCCTTTTTCTTTGAAAACACCATTATGAAATGTTGATTTCACATAATGTTTAAAAAAATAATTTTTAATGTGATTCTAATGAAAAAATAGTTTTTATTGTACTTATACTTGAAATTTAAGGATATGCTAAGTGAAACCCTTTTCCCCTGGCCTTTCCTTTTTCTTTTGTATGGACTCATCAACTAGATAATTTATTTTTTACACCTTTTTTTATATAGTTACTGATCCTTTTTGGATCATTATATTATTTTTCATCCATCTCCGTACTTTTAGGGTGAAAAAATAAAACAAATCATATTACAAAAGTATTTTTTTGTAACGGGGCCCACTTTTGGGAATTGGGGTAAAAAAAAAGTTTGGGGCTATTTTGATGCCTTAAATGATTTTTTTGGGAATAAAACTCTTTTTTGTAAGTGTTGCACCCCTTTCATTATTTTTATACTTGAATATATCTCCAATGGTGCAAGGATCATATCAATTTGATATTGAACACAAAAGTTATGCCTCCCAAAAGTTGACGTATCATGATTGACCACCATAATTCAAGAGAATGCAATATCAACCTTAATTACTCATGGAAAATGGGATAGAAATGTGGACCCGATGTATAATACTCTGGAGGGGTCAAGTTATAACTTATATTGAGGTTTGAATGAGTCAAATTTAACTCCTAGCTAGATTTTTGGTTGTTATAACCAAGTCACTAGGACAAAATTGGGTTTCATTTTATTCGAGTGCAATTTATTTTATAGTAGAGAAAAGTAGATCGTATTAGATAGAGAAAATGTAGAATAGAGAGGTTTTGTGTTCAATTGAATCATATATAACATAATTCTCACTTCTTTATATTTGCATCATCTCTATGCATATAAAGAGAGAGCAGAGTATCCTCACATTCTAGTTTGGTTTTCTCTTCAAAGGGTTTTTCAAGTAATATCTTGGTGTTATTGTGGTTTGTGAGATATTTTTTTATATGTTACCTATTTTATTTATTTTAGAAAAAAACAATTTAAACAAAGATATAATCAAAGGAAAATAAACCTCACACTATACATTTTTATATTTCAATATGTTTTTGTCATGTATTTTATGACAAATAGAATAATGGAATATCCATGGTGGTTTATGGATCTTATTGGTATAAAAGCAAGTTTCTTTTGGTATATTATGGGGATTTGTAGGAGATCAAATAAATTTAAGAAAAAAGTTATAAAACCTAGTCATGGTTGATGAATATATTTTTAATGGTCCTTGAGATTTGACCAAGGAAAGATTCACAAGGATGAAAGAGAGGGTCACGGATATTAGCCAAAATATGAACCTCCTTATAGAAGCTCTAGAAAGTAAGCTTATAATCAGAGAAGGTGAAGATCTAATCCAAAGGTTAGATCAAAGGGTAAATTGGGGGATTGTGAAGAACCAAAGAAGGAGGATAAGAAACAACTCAAGAAATAGCAACCCAATTTGAGGGATGTGAACCATTCATTGACCATATTCAATATGGGATTGATGTTCAACATCAAGTTGTATCAAGGTGATATTGATACTTTGAAATAAAATCAGTGGTTGAAATAGTTATATTTTTATTTAGTGCTCACCACATAGAGGAGGAATATAAAATTTTATTTACTCATTTGAAACTAGAGGCCCATGCCTTGACCTAGTGGGAAATCCACACAAGAATCGTATGGCTATAGGGGGATCCTCTAGTAACTAAGTGGGAGGATTATAAAACTATTATAAATTATCAATTCTACCTTATCAAGTTTGTCAAGGACCAATGGATAATGTAGCATTACTTTAGGAATAGACAAGGGAAAAGCTCACAAGAGTACATGATTGGATTCAAGAAGGTGGAAATAATTTTAGATATCTCTCCCAAGAGCCAAAATGTACTCCTAAAGTATATAAGGGGGATACACAGCCATACGTAGAAGAAAATTATGTTTTTCAAACCAAGAATAGTGAGTGATGCTGGTTTGTAGGTAAAATTCCTGGAAAACATAGGCCAAAAGTAAAGGAAGTCAAATACTTTAAAGTAGAGGGAATAGTAGGAAGCTTCTAAAAAAGTGAATAATAAATGGAAAGGGGTGAAGGACTAAAATATGGTAGCCATAACACACTCTTTAAAATATCCCAAAAAACACTATAAGAACTATAAAATTGATGGTCACACAAAGGATAAGTTCTAGAAATTACATCTATAACTCAATGGCAAATAATTGGATGAAGGACATGAAGAAGAAAAATATCATGGCTATAGATTTGAGTAATCAAATGGAAAGTAGCTGAGACATGAATGAGAAAATTTTCTATACAATAGTATAAAATGGGAAGAATTTAATTAGCCTTTAGAAAAAATAAGAGATGGATATGACCAAACTCTTCTATATAAGATACAAGTCAAGAAGAAAAAAATTGATGTTTTGTTTGACTTGGGATCATATGAAAATACAATGTTAGTATATCTCATAAAAAAATTAGGATTGGAGGTTTAATATAATCCTTGCCCATATATATTAGTATGGTTAAACACAAATGCATAAATGAAGGTAACAAAATAATGTAAAACAAAATTTGCTACGAGTGTTGAGTTTATTGATGAAATATAATTTGATGCAGTTTGACTTGATGTATGTGAATTGTATTTGGGAGTCCCTATATTTACATGTGGGATGCAATAGTCTCCAAAAATCCAACCAATAAACCTCATCAAGAATAGAAAGTCCTTCACCATCAACATGCACAAGGAAAAGTATAAAATTTAACTAGTAAGTTCCAAACAAGCTAAGAAATTTATCATTTCTAGCAAGAGGTAATTTCTGTTACTTTTAAGGTAAATAATTTGGTAGAAGATTCAATGTGAAAATTTTTATCTCTAGATGTTTTCAATAAGGAACAATGATAAAAACTAGAGAATTTTCTACAAGCATACAAGGGAGTGTTCCAGGATCCTAAAGGGTTTCCTCCCAAGACAGAAGTAAAGCATGATATCTAAATTTTATTAAAATATTCATTGAAAAACATCAGTTTGTACATGAAATTTGTAATGGAAGTAAAATAGGTGAAGAACCAATCATATCAACTGCTCGAGTAGGGTGTTAGTCAACCAAGTACCTAACCATGTGGGTCACCCAACAAAATTGTTCATAAGAAGTATGGGACTTGCAAAATGTGCATTTATTATATAGAATTGAAAAAAAATTCTCAAGAACAAATACCACCCGCCAAGGATAAATGTTCTATTGAAATACTTATAGAAAGAAAAAAGTTCACAAAGTTTAACTTAAAATTAAGGTATCACCAAGTTTAAGTCATAGAAGACATAAAAAACTGCTTTCAAAACTGGACAAGGTTTGTATGAGTTGTTAGTCATTCCATTTGGTTTATGAAATACACTAGTTTCATTCGCGATATTTATGAATTATAGAATATGAACATATTTAGATTCATTTTTTATTATGTATTTTGATGATATGCTCGTATACAATTCTATTTAGGAGAAGCACATTTCACACTTCATGCAAAATTAAGAGAGATTGAAGAAGCATCAGTTATAAGAAAGTCTCAAGAGATGGTGATTTCATAGTATTCTTTTGTTTATCTCAGATATGTGAATGGTGGAGGAGAGCTTAGGGTATAACCTAACATTATGGAGGACATCATGAAGTGGTTAATGCCTACTAATGTTTTTAAGGATATGAGTTTAATTGGGGAAGGACAATACTTGATAAAACTCAGAGCCTCATTTAAACAATAGTAGCACCTCCACATGCAATAATAGTGAGTGAAAAGAGATTACAGTGGTGAAAATACTGGAAGAAGGCCTTTAAGGGTTTAAGGAAGAAAATTAGTCAAGCATAAATTCTTGCATTATCAAATTTCTAATAGCCCTTTAATGTCAAGAAAAGTGCAATTGGGTATGTTATGGAAGTAATGTTGATGCAAAAAGGAAGGCATGTATGCTATCATTATGAATATTTTCATGTGGTGGTTATCAACTATGCTACTTATGACAAGGAAATATATGCCCTCATACAACATGTCAAAAGGTGGAAACAAATTATAATGGGAAAGCAGATAATCATCCACACAAATCACCTACCACTTATAGTACTTGTATGTTACAACAAACCAAGAATTGCATGTAGGTGGGGTTGTTACAATAGTTTGATTTGGTGATATGGTACAATAAAGGAAACACAAATAAGTAGGCCATCATGCTTTGAAGGCTACCCATATCAAAGATCATAGCTTTGTGAAATCTGATGTAAATGAATCCTTTCACTTATGATTCGTACAAAGAGGCATATATATAATACGAGGACTTCAAGGGGGTGTTTTTATAGTTGTAATGCCAAACAAATGTGGACAACGCTAACAACATAGTTGACTATCATTTCTAAAATGGTTTACTCTATAGGCGGGACATGTTTCCTTAAAGCTGAGAAATGCAACTAATAAAATAGTCTTACACCTCCAAGGTTGTAGGGAATTTAGTTATAGAGAGTAAAATGGTGAAATTAGAGAGGCCTGTATGAGCCCAATATGTAGATAGGTTCATAAGAGAAAGTATGCTACTATACTAATAATCTTTGTAATAGGAAATATAGTCTATACTATCTCTTACCTGTACCCACTCATCCTTGGGAAATAATTTCAATGTAATTTATCGAATTATTACCAACAAAAAATATACATGACGACATATTTATTGTATATTAGAACTTTAGTGAGATTTTCGTTTTCATTCCCTATAAAAATACCATCAGTAGGAAAGAAGCAACAAAATTATTCTTTGATAGGCCTGGGTGCATTGTGGGCTACTAAGGAGCATAATTTCTTATAGGAACACAATATTTATTAGTTCATTAAGGACTACATTGTGGGATAATACAAACACAAATTTTAACATATCTATAACATTCCATCCACAAAGAGATGGGAAAAAAAGGGAATCAGTAGGACATTGGTGCATATTTTTAGGGGTTACAATAAAAATAATTCTAATACTTGGGAGGAAATTCAGTATATATATATATATATATATATATATATATATATATATATATATATACGAATTTCCTCTAATATTAAATTATTTTATTATGACACAAAGCTGTGTGCAGTATCTACTAATTCCCTTGGTTATATATATATATATATATATATATATATATATATATATATATATATATATATATATATATATATATATATAATAAGGAATTACACACTTCTAATCTTTAGTCCCCATTTGAAACTTGTTTTGGATATTTTACACCATGTCCTTTGGATATTTCATATTCATAGGAAGGAGTGAGGGAGGATCTATGAGGGGGTGATTTAAGGGGAAATAAAAATTTTGAGAAGACATAAATCCATCTACAAGTAAAGGATACACGAAATAAATAATAGGAAAATTACAAGTCCATGAATGATCAACATAAAACAAATAATTTATTCACGGTGGTAGACAAAGTATGGTTACAGTTTAACAAAGAGAAGTTATAGGATATTTGTAAGAAAATCAAGGCTTTATGATATGATCCTTTTGAGATAATGAAAAATGTGGGAGATAATTCCTACAGACTCAATTCACCTCCATACATTTCCATTTACTTAAAGGTGATTATGGAAAATCTAAAATTCTACGAGCCTTCCACACTAGTTATAGAAGACTTAGCTCCAAATGCTAATGTAGAGTTTACATATGATAGATTTTTTCAAAATAGGTAGAAAACTAAAATACATGGGAAACATCACGTTTATAAAATTGGGTTGATAGCTTCAAGGAATGGTCAAATGGTACTCCAAGGAGAAGGTAAAAAAACTTTTTTTTCAACTCATTTAGTAAAATATTTTGGGAAGTAAAAGCCTCAAAAAATGGAGAGGTATGATATTGATTGGATAAATATATTATTCTTCATCCATCATGATTCTTTTAGAATAGAAAAATCAAAGAAAAATACTTGTAGGAGAAGTCTTAGTGGTGGGACCTAATTTGGAAAATTGTTGAGGCCAATTTGAGGCCTTAAATGCAAATTTTGGAGGAAAAAATTTTCCATATAGGTTTTTCACCCCTACAATTGAATACCTCTACGATGATGAAATAATTACATCAATCAAATTATGGGCACAAAATTTATGCCTCCCAGAAGTCAACCTATCATGTGTAACCATCGTAATTTGAGAGGATGCCATGTCAACCATGATAATCATAGAAAAAGGGATAACCATATCTACCCTATGTATAATAATCTAGAAGGTTCCACTTTTATCTCTTATTGAGGGTTTAATGGGTGAAATTTAACCCAAATGGGAGGAAAAGTGGTTTCATTGTATTTGAGTGTTTTTGTTCCATAATATAGAATTGTAGTTGACAATGGATAAACAGAGTAAAAATTAGATAGGGTTTGTTTTTTGTAGCGACCCATGACCATAGGTTTAAATAATTTCTATTTGCATCATTTCCATTAGAGAAAGAGAGAGAAAAGCACCCTCACTATTTCTCCTGAATGGGTTTCCTTGTCATATTTTGGTGTTATTGCGGTTTGTGAGTGTTTTTTTAATTTTCCTTTATTTTTTCAATTTTATATATTGCACAAATAATAATAAAAAGTAACTTAAATAAATCCAAAAATTTAAGGATAATTTACTCTCACAGTGTAGATTTATGGATTTCAATATATTTTTATTAGATCTATTGTTCGAGTGGAATATCCACAAATTTTATGGAACATTGTAACTCATTTTCATGATATTATAAAAAACCTCACAAGTTTCATTGTGTTAATGGATGGAATCTCTTGATCCATTTATTTTCACTATGCATCCTATGTTACAAAATATTTATTAAAAATCTTAGATTTGCTTAAATTTGATACATTAATGAAAGAATAGAATATCTAATTCAATCCAAGAATATTTCCTTTCTTGGAGGAGGGATTTGACAAAGAGTAATTTAGGTTAAAGAATATAATGGAAACACAAATGTAATTTGAAAATACTTGGACTACTACTCAAAATTGTTGAAATAGAAGATTCATTTCCTTATATAATAGTTTTTGGATTTTATTTTTACTCTTTAATTCCATTACTATTCATCCTTTTAATAAAAAGATACATCAAAACTAAACAATACTTTTTTAGTTCATGGATTATACAATCTATAAGTCTTTGTTGCTTCTTAATAGCCAAAAATAAATTTGTTTCACACTTTTATCATCTAAATTATTTTCTTTGTCTTAGAAAGAATATAAACATATTTAACAGAACCAAAAAGTAAAAAATGAGAAACACCATTTTTTATTCCACTCCATGCCTCACGCAAAGGCATAGTTTTCACATCTTCTTATTAGGAATATAATAACAAAATAAGTGGATGTAGCTTTCACTTTAATCAAAAAATCATTTAATAGAATTTTACCTTTGAACATGCTCTCGGTGATCTCAAGGATTGTCCAATTATAGCATTTGGATACACCAATTTTTTGGGGATTATAACTGTCTACCAATTTCCTATGAATTCCATTCTTTTTTGAAGTAATAGTGGAATTAATTACAAGTAAATTCTCCTTTCTCTATTTGATTAGAGGCTCGGTATTTAGCTAAAAACTGAAAGTGCCAGAATTGATCGGAAACTAGACGACAACAATTGGCCCATCGCCAAGAATCCAATGCAACTCTTTTGGTTGAAAACACATTCTGGATGAAGAATTTATAGCCTCCTCACCGCAATTCAGACCACGCAAATTCAAAAAAAAATTGCAGAAAAGTACCATGTTGATGACATGGCAACTCGTTCAGCATAGAGGGATTGTTCTTCATTTTTTTCCCAATGAGACTCTGAGAAGTGTCACTACAGGATTCACGAGTTTGGGTTTGAGAAGGTGAAATCTCCCAATGTCCTGCAAGGTGGAATTTGGGTTCATGATGAATTATTATGTGTTGGAATTATTTTTATATTTATTAAGGTAGGATATATATATATATATATATATATATATATATATATATATATAATTCCAAACATAATTATTATAATTGTGCATATATTATATTAAACCCAAAGTTTCGCAGATTATATTAATCTAAGGTCCGAGTTTAATAAATGGTGGAGTGACATGTTATATATTAGAAAGTCCAATTAAAAAGGTTAATGTTATATGGGAACGTGGATTTAAATGTGGAGAATTTTATTAATGGGGGAGAACAAATTTAAATGTGGCAAAATGTACACAGGATGGACAGAGGGTAGGTTGAAAATGTGACCTCCCCGTCCTAACTCAATGCTATTACTAAGAGACCACAGGGCAGGGCTTGTAAAGCCTCCACACCCAACCTCCATTGAACTTCAACGGTCTTCGAGGGCGGGAATAGAGGGGGCCAACCTGCGGGCTAGCCCTCCTCACATGCGACCATACCACGTGACTTATACCTTAGCACCATAAGAAATAGGCTTGGTGCGCATTTTAAACCGTGCTTATCATCTGTCAATCTGTTTTTAATTGATTGAAACTCATAGTTAAGGACGACGGGTTTTTAGGCAGTTCCTCTAGTTTCGACGGACTGTGAACCTTCGCAAGGCTAAATGGAGTCTTGTGTAGATTTGGAGGAGGAATCTGTGGAAAAATTGAATAGGCCATATCTTGAGAAATGTTTGTCCAATTTTGGCTCACGAAGAGTCATCATTGGTATATTGGCATGCTCTGAACACATTGGAATAGGTTTCAGAGGCAGAGGAGAAATTATACAAGTGTTGTATCACTTTGAGGAAAATTGAAGCTTAGGGCCACCATGAAGGAAGGCCATGCCTAGATCTGCTGAAGGCCAAACGGAGTGAATAAATAGTCATTTCTGATAGATTTCAATATTTTGAACTCATTGAAGTAAGTATTAGGAGCACTTGATTCATGTAATTAGTAATCTATCCACTTTTGAGCTAATATAGAGGCCCAAGGCACGGAAGCTGGACCAACGAGATGTAGCCTAGGAGGGGTGAACTCCTTCATCAAAAATCTATGTTGATGGATAAATTATGATGGTTTGTTTTTATTTATGTTTTTGTTGTTGAGCATTTTAAATTCATACTTTATGCTCTTGAATTCACTCATAAAAACCCACTTAAATTACATGTTTGACACACATAAGAAACAAGGAAAATATGCAAATCAAGCATAAGATCAGTAAATAAATTTAAAATATGAAAATGAAATTAGCACAACAAAACTAGAATTAATCCTCATAACACTATCTATTGATAATGTCTTTAAGAAATAATAACTTTGCTTGTGAATAACAACTTTAAATTGTTAAAAAATAAAATGGGATCAAAGTATTTTGTTAAAAAATTAAACCCATGTTATTTTTAAAATACCATTCACTAAATAGTAAAATGATTATTTTTGTTGACTAAAAAATTTTACACATGACCACATATATCTACATGTACTAGCTCTAATAGGTATTTTTCTCTCCAAGATTTTCCTACTACAAATGAGTCTTTATGTTGCTTATAGAGCATGCAACCTTCATAAACTTTATCAAAGAAATCAATAATAAGAAATTATTTGATGTTTTTATTATTATTGAGCCAAGAGACTCATTCTACAACCGAGTATGAAGGTGATGTGTAATTATGCCAGTCCCTCTTAAAATATAAATAAGATATTCTATAAATAGAAAAGCAAGGTCATGTATCATTAAAAAGAAAAAAAATTATATCTTCATATTTAACTAATTGTCCATATTACCTAATATAATTTCATGTAAATTAATTAGAAGTAAAAAAATATATATATTTAATAAGATGTTTAAACCTTATACCTTTCAAAAATATTTTAAGACTTGATATCAAATTCATACACATTTTTATCTAGAATTTTTTTTTTAATGTTTTAATGTTTGTATAGAATAAAATATTAAATGTAAGTTACTAATAAAATATTGCAATATAAATTTAATCAAAAGTTGTTACATATATCATGATTCTATAATAACCCAACAAAGCCAAAAGGAATGTCGATAAATAAGTTAGCATAATAATCTCATCAGACAACAAAATTGACTCATAGCATAACTGGGACATAAAGAAAACCATTCATAAACAAACTTGAGGGAAAAAAAGGCCCAACACAATCTACAAATGAGATAGTGTATACAAGGAAAGGACAAAACAAGGCTATGTTTCTTCCTACAAACTTGAGAAGAAAGGGCATCCTTAGGTAAAAAGAAAGGTACTTGATCCAATGATGGCACCTAGATCTATGCATTCATAGAAAAACTTCCCAAGAAGCGCTTATAGCCCACACTTGGAGAGCTAATATACCAACATATTTTTCTCTCTGAAAATATGGCAGAAATCTATAGGGAGAAAACAAGCCTTCACTGAAGAAATTTATTCTAGCTAGTGCCATCAATATCATCCATTGCTAACCATAGAGCACAAAGAAGGATACCCCAAAGGGACAACACCTAAGCTCACGTGTTGTTTTAGGAACAACCATTCCACCCCCAGAGGTGCCATCAAGATATCCAATAGGATAGATGTATTTTAGGGGCTTATCCTACTAACAAAACCTATATCTTTTAGATATGACATGACTAATCTCAAAAAAATATTTAACAATTCTGAGAGAGGTAGAAGGTTCTGGGTACAATTCTTGAAAATGTAGGCATTCTGACAGTACCAAGTCCCAAAAAGCCCAAAAACATACAGGAGGATGGGTCTATGTGTCATGTGGCAAACAACCTAGTTGTGTAGGTAAGAGATGATGGATGCTCTGTTCAGCCAGCTATTGATCAAGAGAATAGAGGTAACTTCCTACCATAAATAGAGGGTAAAATGGAAATCCATAAAAAATATGGCCACTATCTCATTGGAAGATTTATAAAGAGAGAAATGCCTAGCCAAAGAAACCCCTCTTAGCTAAATTCTCCCAAGTTAAAACTAGGTTGGAAATAACCAACCATTTGAAGAATTTCAACTTTACTCAAACCTCCCATTTCCACATCTAGGAAAGCCACTTGCACAGAGGGTATAAAAAAAAAACTAACTTAATAAATATGCTATGTAATCTTTATAATATTCAAAAATACAATTCAAACAATAAAAAAATAAACATTATTTTTTTTACTCTAAAATAATTTTTCACCTTAAGAAATTTGACCCCTCTTGACTCATGTTAAATTCGATCTTAAAATGGATCTACGGTGGTGTAGTGACTTTAAGCCTCTTATATTTTGGTGTCCATACCTCATGTTCCATAATGAAGAATCATCATTGTAGCCAAACTTTAATGCTTTATTTGCTTCTAAATAAAAAAAATGATAGAATATATTCTATTTTACAGCATATTAATCTAGGCTATAACCTCATCATGTTTTTGTTTATCATATATGATGCATTCACTATTCTTAAAAGCAACAAAATATACCTTTTCAATAAGGTGCCTCATGCTCAACAAATTATGTGGAAAAACTAGGAATATATAGGGCATCATTGACATGTTTCACCTCACCTTTGTTTTTAGTACAGTTTGTTAATTCACCTTGAATTTGAATTGGTTTCTCAGCTCTAAAGATTACTTCAAATTTTATAATTTCATCCATATTAACAAAACTATATCCATTTCTAGTCATGTTGTAGCTACTATCCAAAAGCAATATTTCCATACAAACCTTATTACCTAATAAAAACCCAAAAATATTACCTAATCACAAGCAAAAAATAAAATGTCCCTATCTCCTTTTTCTTAATGGCTATAAATATTTACAAGGAAAATATTTAGTTTGGGATTTAACATAGTTTTTACCTCCTTATTAGTCTCATTATCTCTTCCTTTGTTATGTGTATGGAAACCTCTTCCTCAACATTAACCTCCTCTATTTTATTTTCTTCTTTTTCATCTAGTAGGGATAATTGCTTAAGATTTTTTAGAAAATCTATTGATTCCTTAGTGATGAGACTGAAGAGATCACATAAAATCATTTAAAAATGGTCAGAAGTTAAATATTTAGTATTTTCAGTGGAAACATCAACCACAATGAATCTTGTAAGAAAAATTCTTTAAAAAAAATCAACAAATTTTTAATTTATTAAAGATTTTCTATAAAAATTACTTTAACTTACTATTTCCATAACTCTATCAAAAAAATTACATATTCATGCAAAGAGTTTCAAACTCTCTCTTCTAAAAGATTGCACTTTAGATTATTTATTTCTTGATAAACTTGTTAAAACTTGCACTTTAGATTATCTATTTCTGGATATACTTGTCTTATCATATCCTACCCCTCTCATTTTCTTATCACAATGAATCTTAGAAAAATAAAATCATGTCTTACATTTGCATAAAGAAAAAGGATTTTTTAGTCATTTTTTCTATTTTCCTTTTATTGATCTAGGTCCAACTAGAAATAACTTGAGAATTAATTGATTTTACGAAGTTTCTTATTCTTAAGCATCACAATTACCATTAAAGAAACACAATTTTCATTTTCATGTTTCAAAGACCATCATTCTTTCTTCAAAGAATGAATATTTCAAATTAAGAAATACTATAATCAATATTATTATTAATCATTGCTTTAAGCTTTAAAAAATCTTAACCAATAACTTAAATCTATAGAAATTTGATCTTTGAAATTAATGTTTTTTTAATATTACCCACGAGACAAATTTCTCTCATATGAATTCTTAATTATTATACATGAAAAAACAAAATCATAACAATTTTAAAATTAAAGCAAATCATCACATAACTCAATATTCTCTACTGTTATGATTTATTTCATAATGAATATATTTATTTAGAGATATTCTCTAGTCTTATCATTTATTTAATAATGAATATATTTATTTATACATTTAATTTTTTATTTTGTAATTTTTTTTTTAAGAAATGATCTAATCAGTATTGATTATGTTGCATACCTAAATTTAACTAATCCTAATTTCCGCAATCACTATTCCAATAAAAGACTAATTAACATTATCATCTCAAGTTAAATTGAAATAACCCTAATTTATAAAATTAACACTTATGAGCATATACATCTTACAACAATAAAAATTAACCCTTATTTTAGTAAAATTATGATAATTTTATTTTATTTTCATAAATTTATAATAATTTAATAATATTAATAATTGTTTAATTATATGTGTTTGGAGATTTCCACACTTATTTATCTTAATGATATTTCGATAATAAGAATTGTATAATGGAATAAGTCATGATCATTAAGGATCATAAAACTAAAAGATTTCAAAAATACTACTAAGAAGTCCTTTAAATAAATAAGGTTTTTATTAGAATAAATTATTTTATTAAATAGAAGACCAAGTCAATGAAACTAATGAATTAATCAATTAATAAAATATTAAATCAAATTAATAAAATATTAAATGAAATGGATTAAAGATCTAAATTAAAAATAAAAAATTTTAGAAATAGAAAAAAGGCTTATAAAATTGAAAGTAATATCTATAAGATTGAATTTAAATGATAAGTTATAATATTTATTAGTGTTATAAGGTGTAACTAATTATTTAGTTATAATTATGAACATAAACAAAAAGGACAAAAAAATGGCCTAGAAGAAAGAGGAAGAGGAATATATATGTAAAAGTTAAAAAGATCAAATATGAATAAGCAAAAGATAAAAATAATTGCATTAGAAAAGTATCTGATATTAGATTTATAAATTAAAAAAAAAAAACAAAACCAAAAGAGAGAAAAAAAAATAAAAAAAAAAAAAAAAAAAAACTAAATAGAGAAAAAAGACAAGAAAAGAAAAGAAAGAAGCAATGTCAAATAAGAGGAATAGACCAAAAATTGTTGAATGAGGTGATGAATTATAAGGTGATTATAGGGTTACAAGAGTAACTTAACCTATAGCCAATCTTTGCTACTAAATTACTGAGATGCTTCTCAATACATAAACCCCAGTAATCATCCGAGAATGATATGATACTATAATTATAGAGTAGGTGCTAAAATAAATTTTATATAAGTAAAAACCATATAAAAACAAAATAAAATGAACAAACAATAAAATCTCATATCCACTTATTTACAACCATTTACCCTTCTGTATCATTCTATAAATCTACACCTGATAAAAAAAACTTGAAGGTTTTTGGGTGAGAAAGTTCTATCGTGGGAGCCGCATGGCATGTGGTTAGCTTAACCATTCGCGCATAACGTATAAGGTTTAAAAAACATTGAAAGCCTCCATACACTGCAATAATGGCGGCTGTTGAAGGCGGCATTCAAAATCTGGAGTTTAAATCTCCAGAAGATGATGCATGATATCCAGTGTCCATTAAGTTTGGCCGAAACCGTGAAGGAGAGCTTAAAGGACCCGCATACTTTGACGTGCATTACGGAAGTGGACATCGAAGAGGGTAGGTTTATAGCATCAATTTGAATGACCGTAACTTCATCGAGGAAACGAGAGCGAGATTTCGATGTGAGTCCACTCAACTACAAGATTCGCAGCACTGCGAGTTGGAATGGGGAAGAGCCATATGTGCTGCATACCGCAACGACCTTTAATATTTTGATGCAAAATCAAAGCACAACAATGACATTCACTATTCTGATGCAAACTCAAACCACAACAACGACTTTCTCTATTTTGATGCAATTTTCAAACAGGTTCCCTAATCTTTTACCAGTTTATTCTTTACTTTATTCTCTATTTTTTTCATAATATGACATCGTAAATATATTATATATAATATATTTTACTGACATCGTAATTATATATAATATGTTAATTTATATAGTAAAAGATAAAAAACACACTAAATTGAAAAAGAAGGAATTGCAGCTCACAGGTGAGTACTGCACCTGGAGACTGCAGTCAAATCGAGAGATCACTGTACATTCATTAATCAGAAAACATACGTCTTTAAGTACATAGAAAATAAGTAGGAGGTTGTAACCAGACTCCTATATTCTAGGAACTAATCCTAAACTAAGGAGGTACGTTACAACAATGTAACCATTTCTCCATTAATATACAAATAATATTAATTATTTTCAACTCTCCCCCTTAATGGAGAAATGATTACACTGAAATCCTAGCATCCCTCTAAACAATTCAAAATTTATACGCCCGAGAGGCTTAGTAAAAATGTCAGCCATATTGTCACAAGTTTTACAATATTCAACAAATATTTCCTTTGACTAAAGTTTCTCTCGAACAAAATGGAACTGAGTATCGATATGTTTGGTATTTTTATGAAATACTAGATTGTATGCTAGCTTGATGGTAATCTAGTTGTCATTTTTAATGGTAGTTGATTCTTTCTGTTCTTCTACTGCATCATTGATAAGTCTTCTCAAACAGATAGCTTCACATGTGGCTGCACACAATGCTTGGTACTCAGCTTCACATGAAGATAAAGCTACAATGCTTTGCTTTTACTGCTCCATGCTATGACCCTGGATCCAATGTTGAATGTGTAACCTGTGATAGAACTTCGATCATCCAAGTTACCTGCCTAATCTAAATCTGAAAATTCTGCTAGAGTAACATCAGATGTGTCAGTGTATAAAATACCATAATTACTAGTACCACTAAGATACCTCAACATGATTTTTGCTGCGACCCAGTGACTTTTGAGTGTTTTAGACATAAAATGGCCCAACATACTAACAGAGTATGCCAAGTTTGGTATAGTTATAGTAAGATATATCAGACTCCCAACTAGCTGTCTATACATAGTGGCATCCACCTCTTTAGTGCCATCGTCACTACACAACTTTAGATTCTACTGCAATGGTGTTGTTGTTTATCTACACTGCTCCATTCTAAAATTTTCTAGCAGACTTCTGGCATACTTCCCTTGAGTAAGAAAAGTCTGTCCAGAATCTCTTCATACTTCCAATCCCAAACAATAATGGAGATTTCCGAGATCTTTCATTTCAAACACTTGTGACATATTCCGTTTGATTTCTTTGATCATATTATTAGCATTCCCTGTTATAATCATATCATCCACATAAAAAGAAATCAAAGTAATTTTCCTCTGTTTATTATACTTGGTATAGAGATTTGGATCATTCATGCTCCTATGAAAACCATGTTGTACAAAGAATGAATCGATCTTCTCATACCACGACCTGGGTGCTTGTTTTAAACCATATAGTGCCTTTTTAAATCTACAAACAAGATTACCCCTTTTTAACAAACCCTCCAGGCTGAACTAAACAAATTTCTTCTTTCAAATCACCATTCAGAAATGCAGACCTAACATCTAGCTGGTGTCGCTCCCACTTATGTTTTGTTGCTAAAGAAATTAAAATTCTAATGGTGTTTAATTTTGCTACAGGAGAAAAGGTGTCATCAAAATCTATTCCCTCTTGCTATGAGTAACCCTTTGCTACCAGTCTAGCTTTAAGATTTTCTATACTCCCATCTACATTTATTTTGGTTTTATACAACCATTTGCATCCTATGGGTGTTTTAAGTTCAGTCAGTTAAAATAAATTCCAAGTATGGTTTCTAATAATTGATTCAATTTTCTCATTCATTGCAACCCTCCATGCATCAGATTCACTTGCTTCTTTATAATTTGTGGGTTCTACAATGTTTAAAATATTTTTCATTAAAGAATAGTATTTCAATCTGGATGGTACTCGAGTCTTCCTACTTGATCTCCTTGGTAGGGGACTTACCTCAAATCTTTCTACTTCAGACTTATACGAGCTCGCATCATTGACGACATGACTTGTTTCTTATTCTTCTTTCTACTCCTGCTCTTGATCATCCTCCCTATTTTCTTCCATTAATAACGGAATGTGCCAATCATTATTACTATCATCCTTTCCTTCCTCAACCTGTTCATGAAATATCACATCTCGGCTAGAAAATATCTTATGAGTCACAAGATTAAATAAATTATATGCTTTAAACTCAGTGCCATATACATTTCATGGCCTTAGGATCTAACTTCTTTGTATCCACCTTGGGTATATGGGCAAAATTTTTTGACCCAAATACTCTTAATGACTCTCTACTGGTTTGAATCCAAATAATTATTCAAAAGGGGTTTTGAAGCCAAGACATTTAGTAGGACTCCTATTCTTCAAATAGACAACAATGTTAATGGTTTCCTCCCTAAAACCATTTGATAGACCCTTACCTTGAAGCATGCTCCTTGCACACTCCACAAGAGTTCTGTTCTTTTGTTCTGCCACTCCATTCTTCTGTGGTGTGTGAGGCATTATAAATTGTTGAACAATCCCATGATATTTGTAAAAATTCATGAACTCTCCCAACCTGTATTCTCCCCCTTGATCTGAGCGGAGAATTTTTATGCATTTTCCTGTGTGCTTTTCTACCATAGATTTGGGCTCTTTAAAATACTATAGGTTCTGACTCTTTTTATTCAAAAAATATATCCAAGAGAATCTAGTGCAATCATCAGTAAACAAAATGAAATAATATGCACCACCTAGTGACCTGGTCTGCATAGGTCCGCATATGTTTGTATGTACCAGCTTTAGAATATCTCTTTTCTTTCTATTAACATGCAAAGGAAATTATTCTCTATGCATTTTCCCTAATGCACATCCATCAGAATCCAACTGAACACTATGGAAAATAGGGAGTCCATCGACCATACCTTTTCTTTGAAGTAGAATGAGGTCTCGTAGATTAAGATGACCGAATCTCTAGTGTCAGAGGTTTTCGGTTGTCGATGCTGTTGCAACCATGGCTTGTTGTGGCATGCTTTTCACATATAGTCTGTACAGGCTCCCCACACGCACTCATGTTACAACAATTTCCATATTGCTATCCTTTATGACACAGCGAGTCTTGGAGAATTGAACTTGCATGTCCTGATCAATTATCATAGATACAAAGATCAATTTTTTCTTAATTCTGGGCACATACAATACATTCTTAATATGTCTAATGTCACCGCTAGGTAACTTTGCCGAAATATCACCATACCCTTCAATCTCATATCCGCTATCATCTCCTAGATAAATTTTCGACCCACATGAAGCTTCTTCAAGAAATTCAAACCATTCCTTCTTACCTGTCATATGTGAGGATGCACCAAAATCAACATACCATATGTCGTCCTCATCTCCCTTAGAATTTGAAAGGGCACAATTAGCTGTAAATAGTTGAAGTTCGTGGCTATGGTCTTCATCTTCCTCAAAAAAGTAAACCTTGTGCTTTCTCTGTTTATTCCTTGCTTCATATGTCTATCTCTTATAACAATCTTTAATCTAATGGCCATTTTTTCCACAGTAAAAACATCTCTTACTGGGAAAATTGTTAGAAGACATACCTTTAAATTGTCTATTTTGAAACGTGTTGGTTCCTCTCTACTATTGCTATTGTTGTGGTTGATGTTGCTGCTATGGCTGCTTCCCTCTATATTGTCTCCTTTTCTCCATCAGAGCAAGATCATTGCTCTGTGGTTTGAAATTCTGTCGTCGCTCTTCTTCTTGTATAAAAATCCCTGTCAACTCTTCAAATGCAGGGGATTTCTCCCTTGCTGCCAATCCTGTGATGAACATCTGATATTCATATTTCATTCCATTCAACGTGATCATGACCAGATTGGAATCAGACACTTTTTCTCCGATATCTCCCAATCTGTCCTTCGGGTCTTTAACTCTAGCAATGAATCCAGCAGCAGACTCATTTTCCTCCATCTTCATCGCAAACAGCTTTCCTCTAAGTGATAAGACACGATTTGTATTCTGTGTCTAGTATAAATTCTTTATCATCGTCCAAATATCAGTGGATGATTTTCCATATTTTATATGTGGGATAATATTGTCCTTGATGGACATCTTCAGTATGAATTTTTATTTTTTCTCCCTTTTATCCCAGTCCTGTTCTTGTGCAGATGTTCCTATTACCAAATTTGGTCTTTGCTCATTTTCTATGACAATCGACCACGCATTTTTGCTTTCAAGTAATGTTTGTATCCTGAATTTCCATTTGGTGAAATTAGATCCATTGATTTTGCCAAACTCGTGGAGATACAATTCCATACTATTATTCATATTGGATTGATAAACTTTTAGATCTTCTGATGAATAATTATACCCAACTAAATAATTGCAGGATACACTAAAAAAAAAAAAAATCAATACATACCAGATCCTGACCACTAATCTGCCACCAATCCTGGAAAATACGTAAATTCAATGTGCCACCACCGAGCAAGTCTGATTTTCCACCACCGAGAAAATCTGGAACTTCAATGTGCCACCACCGGGCAAGTCTGATCTGCCACCACTGGGCAAATCTGGAATTTCAATATGCCACCACCGGGCAAGTCTGATCTGCCACCACCGTGCAAATCCGGAACCTCAATATGCCACCACTGGGAAAATCCGTAACTTCAATGTGCCACCACTGGGCAAGTCCGATTTGCCAAAGTTGCAGATCTTTCCAAAGATAAAGAGGTTGGCACTTTTCTGAGGCTAAAAATCTGCACCCAAAACAAAATCGATGTATCTCCCGAAACTGGCATGGGTATGGCCTACACATACGCGCCAATGGCATATTTCGACGCACTGGCATGGGTGGGGACCTCACAGTTCCGCCAATTGTGCTTCTCAGCGCAACTGAAAGGGACAAAAATGCGCCAACCCTCTCTTCTGCTTAGAGATGATCAGTCATCTGAGACCTATGAGTTAGGTGTTGCTGCAGTCCATCTACTCCTATGAACACGAAGCTCCTGTGAGCACAAAGCTTCTGTGTACACCTCAGCCACTAAGGCTCCATAGTTAATAAAGTTGTAAAAAAAAAATTAAGCTCCCCCTACTCTGTGCTCTGATACCAAGATAAAAAACACACTGAATTGAAAAAAAAGGAATTGCAGCTCACAGGTGAGTACTACACCTAGAGACTGCAGTCAAATAGAGAGATCACTCTACATTCATTAATCAGAAAAAATACATCTTTAAATACATAAAAAATAAGTAGGAGTTTGTAACGAGACTCCTATATTCTAGTAACTAATCCTAAACTAAGGAGGTGCGTTAACCATTTCTCCATTAATATACGAATAATATTAATTATTTCCAACAGTAAATATATATAATATGTTACCTTATTGTTATATTATTTAAAATTAAGGTTTAGATTAAGCTTTTTTATCTTATTATGTATTAGATAGATGAATATTTTGTTAAAGTGTTTCTTGATATGAAATCACTAATTCTGGTTATTCTAGGTCATTTAGGGTATTGTTAGAAACCCTAGTAAAACATCTAATGTGATTGCAGATAGGCCAGACTAAGTACATGACCAGATTAAATACATCATCTAAATTTACAAGTAGCGTTGTTACATTTACTATTGCTACCGAGGTTTTATGGGAAGATGGCCCATCTAAAGGTGAAGATACCATTGTTTCTATCAACGATTTCCGCTTGGTGTCACATGGAAGAATTGAAACTCACCCTGCTATACAGTTTCTTGAAAGGGCGTTGTGAGAAAATGAAAAGAATGCTTCTGTTGATGTGAAGGATGCTCCAAATCTTCCAGACAAGTCTCTTGTTGTTCCTCGCAATCTGAATCTCTGACTCAGCACTCCTCATTCTCACAATCCGAATCTGTCTGTTCCGAATGTGCCAGTCAAGGCTCCTCTTGTTCGTGTTCATCTGGATCTGCGACTCAGAGTTCCTCTTGTTCACAATCTGAATCTATCTGTTCTGAATGTGCCAGTCAAGGCTTCTCTTGATCTGATTGTTCCCGTTGATCTTGAGGATGATTAAAGGCAGAAACAAAAAATCGACCACAAATTAGGTCAGGAAATGATTTGGGCATAAGTGGTTTTAAATATAGAATTCATATATTTTGAAACAATACACAGTTATCACTATTCTGAAACAATACGCACTTTCCTTCTCTTCATCTGAATGTGATCTGAATGTGCCCATTGATCTTGAGGATGATTAAAGGAAGAAACAACAAATCGACCACAAATTAGGTCAAACAATAATTTGGGCATAAGTGGTTTTAAATGTGAAATTCATATATTTTGAAAAAATACACACTTATCACTATTCTGAAACAATACCCACTTTCCTTCTCTTGATCTGAATGTGCGTGTTGTTCTTGAGGATGATTAAAGGAAGAAACAACAAGTCAACCATAAATTAGGTCAACGAATAATTTGGGCATAGGTGGTTTTAAATGTAGAATTCATATATTTTGAAACAATACACACTTATCTCTATTATGAAATAATACCTACTTTCAAAAATCTGTGTAAATATTTTGATTCAGTTTTTTATACATTCTAAATTAATATATGCATTTAGTTTTTTTTTAAATGTATTTATAACAACCAAGATTTCAAAGTTGTTTTTTTAATATATTTCGTATAAATAAACATTGTCTAATATCCTTTAGATTTCTTGGAATTTATAAACACATTTTTAGTATGTAGATGATTTAATAATGTGATTTAAGTTTATCAATTTCATCTTTATCATTACAGTGTCAATATTGTATTTTAAATAAATTCTACAAAATAGAATACATGTTTTATTTTTATTGTTAATTTTTTTAAAATTTATAATTTAAAAATAAAAAATAAAATATAAATTATGAATTAAATAAAATCATTATGATATAAAATGCTATATTTTTCATGTGGTATAATATGTTATATATATATATATATATATATATATATATAGCTAACATGGGTGCTGGTTGGGTATCAATAATAAAGCAAAGCTTTTTGCATAGAAAAATATTGTCATTTTTGCAAAAGAATAGGTTGTTATTCATATTTTTGAGGACTCAAAATTGTGCTTCTTAAATCCTATGCAAAAAATCATAAAAGTAGCACAACATGCAACCACATCATTCATTAGACATCCATATACCCTGAAAAACAGGTAGGTTGAAAACCAATTTTTTTTTTTTTTTTAATTTTAATTTACAAGTAGCGTTGTTACATTTACTGTTGCTGCCGAGGTCTTATGGGAAGACGGCACATATAAAGGTGAAGCTACCATTGTTTCTGTCAACGATATCCGCTGGGTGTCACATGGAAGAATTAAAACTCACCCTGCTATACAGTTTCTTGAAAGGGAGTTACGTGAAAATGAAAAGAAAGCTTCTGTTGATGTGAAGGATGCTCCAAATCTTCCAGACAAGCCTCCTGCTGTTCCTCGTGATCTGAATCTCTGACTCAGCACTCCTCGTTCTCACAATCTGAATCTGTCTGTTCCGAATGTGCCAGTGAAGGCTCCTCTTGTTCGTGTTCATCTGGATCTGCGACTCAGAGTTCCTCTTGTTCACAATCCGAATCTGTCTATTCTGAATGTGCCAGTCAAGGCTTCTCTTGATCTAAATGTGCCCATTGATCTTGAGGATGATTAAAGGAAGAAACAACAAATCGACCACAAATTAGGTCAGGAAATAATTTGGGCATAAGTGGTTTTAAATGTAGAATTCATATATTTTGAAAAAATACACAGTTATCACACTTCTGAAACAATACGCACTTTCCTTCTCTTCATCTGAATGTAATCTGAATGTGCCCGTTGATCTTGAGGATGATTAAAGGAAGAAACAGCAAATCGACCACAAATTAGGTCAAACAATAATTTGGGCATAAGTGGTTTTAAATGTAAAATTCTTATATTTTGAAACAATACACACTTATCACTATTCTGAAACAATACCCACTTTCCTTCTCTTGATCTGAATGTGCCGGTTGATCTTGGGGATGATTAAAGGAAGAAACAACAAGTCAACCATAAATTAGGTCAACCAATAATTTGGGAATAGGTGGTTTTTAATGTAGAATTCATATATTTTGAAACAATACACACTTATCTCTATTATGAAACAATACCTACTTTTAAAACTTTGTGTAAATATTTTGATTCAGTTCTTTATACATTTCGAATTAATATATGCATTTAGTTTTTTTTTTTAATGTATTTATAACAACCAAGATTTCAAAGCTGTTTTTTTAATATATTTCGTATAAATAAACGTTGTCTAATATCCTTTACATTTCTTGGAATTTGTAAACACATTTTTGGTATGTAGATGATTTAATAATGTTATTTAAGTTTATGAATTTCATCTTTATCATTATAGTGTCAATATTATATTTTAAATAAATTCTAGAAAATAGAATACATGTTTTATTTCTATTGTTAATTTTTTTTAAATTTTATAATTTAAAAATAAAAAATAAAATATAAATTATGAATTAAATAGAATCATTATGATACAAAATGCTATATTTTTCATGTGATATATATATATATATATATATATATATATATAGTTAACATGGGTGCTGGTTGGGGTATCAATAATAAAGCAAAGTTTTTTGCATGGAAAAATATTGTCATTTTTGCAAAAGAATAGGTTGTTTGTGTATTCATATTTTTGAGGACTCAAAATTGTGCTTGTTAAATCCTATGCAAAAAAATCATAAAAGTAGCACAACATGCAACCACATCATTCATTAGACATCCATATACCCTGAAAAACAGGTAGGTTGAAAACCAAATTTTTTATTTTATTTTATTATTGAACCCTTCAAAGGGTATTCACTCCTCACTCAATGACTTGTAAGGGAGTCCATCCATTAACCATTATGTCACATCTCCCATTTTACCTCCAACAAAAAAAAATTCCATTTAACTAATCCAGTGAATCCTAACAAGGGATTATGCTTATTCTTTTACAAAGGTGATCTGTTCAGGATCGATTCCCCACCTTTCGATGTATTTCCCTTGTATCAACTTTGTTCCACTTTACATAATAAAATGGATTTGAACACCGATATGACATTTAAATAACTTGAACTCTTCATCACTATAATTACCATAACAATGATATATATGTTTATAACAACTATAAACATATGTTATAGATCTATAACAATTATAGCAATGATAAACAATTATAAGGAATGGGCTATATAATTATGTATAATCATAAGTCCCACGCTTGTTGTACTTATTTGACATACTCGTAGACCATGGAGGGACGTAGAGGGAATCGATTTGGTATTCACACCTTTGTCATGATTTTAATTATCCATATATCTATATGAATTTTCATAGGCTTCTGCCTTCATGATTCCACGTACTCCAAGTTTTCACTTGGTGGATAGCGTATAAGTCACGATGGAATGGACTTTACCTATGGTTATATCTCGGCGTACATATAAATCAAGTCGATTTAATTTTTTCACTCATCCTCGTTTCGATTTCAAACGATTTCCATTGACTTGGCCTCCACGTAATATGAGTTTGTGATTTGATGCGTCATAGGGTAAAATGGAGACGGAGAATCAGTCTCCACGTAAGCTCACAGATATTTTTCATATCCCTTTTGGTTTCGCCACATAGGCAATAACAATTCTCTCCCCATTTTAGTCACGTGGATTCGTTCCATGACGGTCCCGGTTACTCCCGTCACCTTCCCTTGTCGACTACGCCAAATCTATAACCTTGCCAGCCCAATTCGACATTTAATGTCATTACTTGTGGGGTTGTATATTGAATGCAGGTTCTACTTAGCTTATTACTACCTTGATCCATGACTCCTTCCCTCAGATCTCGCCAGTTGGGCGGCGTCGATTTACTGTGGCTTTAGGGTTTTTGTAAATCGATCCAAGTATAATTTCACATATGGCTTTGTTCAGGGTTCTTTTTGTTTTCTTCTGCGTGTCAATATTGTTCATGACCGAGAGATCTTTTGATGCCATAGCTCTACACCGAGCTCCGCCACCTCTTTGGTGTCTCTCCATACTTCTCAGGATGATTCAGGTATGCAACTATTGTAACCGCTTAGTTCTTACTGTAAAATCATGGCTTCCTTCTGCGGATTTACATTTTACGCTCCTTTCGTGAGCCCTTGCGGCGATAATTGAACTTAAAAGTATCATATGCTTTTATTTTGTTACAGGTGATTTGCATCCACCCAATTGTTACGATTTCGTCGAGTCTCATACATTTCTGTGTTAGTTTGCAGAGATTTTTTGGTTTGCCTCTCATACGTGAGGGGGTGCGTATTGAATCCATTCGTTGGCATTTCCTTATGCAAAATTTTCAGAGCGCGTTATGAACGACAGCTCTTGTGTTTTATCATCCATCTGAACGCATTAATGGTTTTCTCAGGGTTTATTATTTTGGCACTGGCGTAACGCTCTCGTTCATTCCCATCTTGACCTGTGTAGGTCGCGCTCATACTAATTGTGTAAGGAAACTTTCATTGTTCGATTTTGAGCCTCCATTTTCAATATTTATTTACTTCTAACAATTTCTCTATCTCCTGTGTACGCGTACAGGCTCTGGATGGGTTCAACTTCTACCTCACCAGGTATTATCAGTTTTCTTAGACCTCCTTTTTGTTCTCGCACACTTTTGTTCTACTTATCTCCTTTAGTAGTCGATTTAACTTGGGTCGTTGACTCGTGCAGGTAATCTAAACCTTGCGTCTTGCTCGCTTACCTTTCTCAGAGAGTAATAGCGGCCTTGACGTTAATGTTGGCTTCGTTTTCCCCACTTGCAGGTCGGTATTCACCGAACACTGGTTGAAGGGAATTCCTATAGCTGTGTAGTGCTCGTTAGAGAGCTTAAATTTTTTTATTTATGAGTTGTATAATCTGGACAATTCCATCGTTAAGTCTTCGACTGGACAAATTAATTATGGCTACTCCCGTGGCATTTCGAGACAGTCCTCAAGCCACTGGGATTAATACTCTTTTCGATTTTTGTATATATAGACATGTATATCTTGGTCCACATGCTAATCTCATAGCTTTTTATATCGCTTTGCATCGTTCAGCTCATGGTTTCATTTATGAACCGCGAGAAAGTTAATGTACTATTTTCTCTTCATATTGAAATTTGGTTACATATATTCTTATTCCTCAGTTTTGTTATTGTATTCAATAATGGTGCATTCTATTTATCCTTCTTGTATTTATGAATGCTTTCGGGTACTTTTCCTGGTGTATGACATTCCCATACTGCACTCGTGTATAGTTTTACTAGTGCAGTAGCTAAGTCTTTCCAATACATCTTGGAAATAGTACAACATATCGTCATTTCTGTTTTATACCCTACTTATAAATGCGCACCTGATATTTGTCAAATTAATCTACAGGCAGTGTATAATTATGTATTTCTCTTTTCATATTTAACAAACATATGTATGTATGATCTGCTGTTTTACCTCCTTGCCTTGGGTGCATAAATGGACTAGGGTACATATACTTCAAGATACTATACTGTACCTATATTTCAATATACTATGTTGTACATGCACTTCAATATACTATGTTGTGGTGCATATGCATGTTGTTTATTTGCATAACTATCCTTTTTTCTTTTCACTTTCTGTTTTCTAATGTTAGGATGGTTCTAGAATATACTATCATTGCATAGTTTCTTGCCATACAGTAGTTGTTTTCTTTTGCTAAAGTATGGGCTGCTTGCATGCAATATAAATTTACCATTGAGCTTCTGAGTATATATGAACTATGTGCTGACTATAGAATCAGTTGATACAGTACCTACTTTCATTCTTTAATACCCATTGAAAATTTACAATTTCCCTTCTGCTACTTCCAAGTTTAGTACTGACAACTCAGTTTTCTCTATATCTTATATTTATACATATTAAAATCATGCTATGAAACAAAAGCAGATTAAAACCAATTTATAGATTCCTTCTGTGAAGAAATAGGTATCCACAGATTTAAACCAACACTAGTTTAAAGCTTACGATAGATTCTCCTACACAGATTTTAGTTCTACAACTATTTAGAATTTCAAGGGTGTATTCCTTATGATGGATTCTGTTAAATGTAGAACTTATATTCTAATATAAAATTAACTTTTATATGTAGCCAATTCATACTATATGAGGTAAACACACCAATAAATTTAAATACATACCACTCATGCAATTGACCAACCTCCCAACCTTAGAGTCCTTTTGTCTCCAGAACTCACCCCCGAGCTGAGATCATCTCCTTGTCACAGATCAACCTCTAATCTGTACAAGAGCATCTTATTTAAGCTATTGTTCCCCAAAGCATGTTTCTAATTCTGCGTCCAAAATCTCAGGATGCTTTTCTTCCTGTTTGCCTAGGCTTCCCAATTTAGGGACACCTTAAAGCTGTTTTATGCTTTTCCTCAGCTTTTCCAGCTTTTTCACCTCTTCCCAACTAATTTCCTCATCATTGGGGAAATTTATATTATTCCTCAAAAATCTAAATTAGAATAATTTCTTTGAAGAATTTTTTGAAAGATTCTGGCGATTATTTGCCTTATCCATCCTCATGGATTTAGCAAGTGATCTCATAAATCTCATTTTGGTCAACCTGCACACAATCATTTTATTCATTTCCTCAAATCAAATATTTAATTACATTCACCAATTTCTTATCCTTTGGGGTCCAATCCCCTTAGGATTTAAAGTTCAAATGTCTAGCTTTGCAATTCAAACACATAAATTGGGGGTGTTACATATTCCCCCTCTGAAAATAAACACCGTCCTCGGTGTTGTTATTCAACTACTAGAGTTCATTTTTCAAACAAAAATGGATATATTTCCATCATTTCAGCTTCTCTTTCCCAGGTAGCTTCTTCAGCAGTAAAGTGCTTCCACTGCACCTTTACTCTTGCCACCGTTCTGCTTCTCAATTCAATTTCTTCTCGCTCCAATATTTGAAACGGTTCTGGCAGAAACTCCCCTTCTGGTTCCACCTGTACAACATTCCAATCAACTATGTGAGAAGCATCATGCACATATCTTTTTAATAATGAAACATGAAATATATCATGAACTCTAACATGGGGTGGTAAGGCCAGTTTGTAAGCCACTGGTCCCACCCTTTCTAAAACTTCAAAAGGACCACAATATCGAGGAGTGTCACACCTCCAAATTTCACACAGGAAATTTTTTTTTTCTTCACGAATTTAGGCTTTTAAGCATAGGTTGATTATGACATTCTAATTCTTTTCACCATGATACTTTTCATCATCACATCATGTCACAATTAAACCCTCTACCACTACTTCTTACCCTATGTTTTTTTAGCTCCAAGTGTGAAGATATTTTATATGATTTTATTCATTATACAGGTCTCGTATAACCTCGAGAATTCACCTTTGACTTAATGGTCACATATCTCATTTAATTATTGAATCTATAATCAACCCTATGGTCCATTAGCATGGATTATATAATATGGTTTGAATGAGCCTTTTCCCAAGAGAATTTCGACCCTTCCACTATCCATAGCTACGATTTTCCGCCATGTATATTTGTATAGACTTTGGGGTATCAATTTTTCATATAGTTCGATGTACATATTATTATGAATTGACTCTTTTATGCGTTTGGCATTAATATATATACGCCTGGGTTGATATGACCACACGTCATTGTACCTAATATTTTTAATCGAGTTTAAGATATGGAACTGGGCGTCGGGATCAGTCTACACGTAAGGCATATAATCACAATTGATTTAGGTTTGTGCGTTCATCGCCACGGTGTAAATCTTATCCACGTTAGGCGTCATGATAAGTAGATTAGTATTGTATGGTTTATGTCGTTCTCCATACCCCTTCGTTCGTTTACATGGTAAATCCACGTCACTAGGGCTTGCTCGGCTTACGCGGTGTACAACACTCACGCCGGTATATGCACAGAACACATTGAATTTAATTCGGATCTACACCCCATTAATGTTATACGACAGTTTTAACTCTCCACTGCTACCCTTCGATCTGTGTCTTGGGCTTCTACGATTTTTCCAAGTGGACGATGGCGATCAATTCTGGTTAGGGTTCAGGTGTCTGTCGAAGAATTATATAAGCCTTTGGTGTTGAGTTGAGTCGATTTTTCGCGTTAATCAATTTGTTGTGCACCTTTGCGTCTGCAAATTCTACTTCTGCAGAGGGTTTGCTATTCTCCGTTACAGATAAGAGTCATGGCGTACCTGTTTCACCAACACGATACCAGGTAATTATTTACGCATTCATTTTTACCTATCGTATGTTTGAATGATCCAGAAGGTTGCTCGTAACTTGCCATACGCTAGTTCTGAGTATATCCTCAGTTGTTCGTAAGGTGAATGCGTTTTGTTTTGAGGATTTCGAGTTATTCTCTGAGTGAAAAGTTTGGTTGTTTTCCATTTTTCGGGTTATCGTCGACCATACTCTAGCGATTTCATAAAATGAGAACTAATATTTTTCCCACGATGGTGCCAATGGCTAATTCCCATTTTGGTTTGAATTTGTTTTCTACAGGTAAGCGAAGATCTCTTGCATGCTTATGAAAGCAGTCCATAAACCTTTCAATAGTTTTGGATGCTAGCATAGGTCTCCTTGCCATCTAGGTCAGTATACTTATGGGATTACTTCCCTTCTCCTGTTGCATTGTTTCGTTGGGCGTCGAAACATTGTTCTCCTGTGATGTTGCGCAGTGTTCCTTGAGGAACGAGACTCTGTTAGAGTCGTGTTTTTTTTAATTGGTGTCGCTCCTGGATAGCGCTTGTTTAAATTTTTTCTATTGAGATAGGGGTTTTGAGTTTCATACCCTAGCCTGATAGGCTCAACATGTATTACGATATTTTTGGACATATATACTCCCTATTGTCTTAGGTCGAATTCAATATACGACGCTACAGTATAAATTTACATGGACTGTCTAAATCGTGTATATGACTTCATACCATGGAATTTTGCTTTGTTTAGTTTGCTCGTCAGAACAGTATTTGGTTCTCGGTAATACTAATGTTGTTCCAGATTCCTTGGTTACATTCATCAGAATTTCCAGGAAGTTATATTAAATTTTTATCTCTTCTTCTAATGTATTTCGTTCATTATTTTCTGTGGTTAGGAATCTCCACTCTGGTACTTGTATCATAATTACAGTTTCCTCTGTTCATGGTTACACTGAACTTGTTTTACCATTATCTGTCTAGACATATAAATGGCATGCGGGGAATTGTGAGTCCATTCTCATTTATAAACATATGGTTAATATGTATGCAGTTCTAGAATTTATATTCTCCTATTTTCCAAAGTTGTATATATATTTCTATTCGCCAGTTTCTTCTCATTTTCCTATATCTATTTACAGCTCTTGTCTACCTATATTCCTGGTGGTAGGTGTTTCTGTAGAGCTGGTCATGGGGTTGGAACTCATTCCCTTTTTCCTCTTGGTCAAGGGAAATAGTGGTTACATAAATGTTACTGTGTATACTGTTGAAAATAATTCAACTCTTTGCTCCTATACTTCTCAACTGTTTAATCATAAATTCTACACTCTATGTATTCATTTTCAGTGCTATAATATTAGAGTAGTTTCATGAGGCCACTCTCTCTGTTAACTATTTTTTTTATAAATATTTACTCCTTTCCTCCACTATACTAAGTGTGGCTTACATACAACCTTGTTGTTTTAGACCATTTAATTTTCTGGAATTATAATGCAATGGTTTGCTGACCCTGAGGTCAGTTTATAGAGTCTCTCATTCCATTCTTTCATACACAGTATAGATTTTAATTCATTTCCTGCTATTATTCCAGTATACTACAGTGAATTCAATTTCTCTCTCTTGTAGATATATTAAAATCATGCTAGGAAACAGAAGCAGATTAAAACAATTTCACAACCTTTTCCTGAAAGAACAAGGTATCCTCAAATTTAAACCAACCTTGGTTTAGAATTTCTGTGGGATTCTACTTTACAGGATTTTCCTCTACAACTATACAGAATTATCAGGTTACTGCCTGATGATTAAATTCTGTTAAATGTAGACTAATAAAATTTAATACCTTAGAGACAAATTTTGTTTTTTTATATGTAGCCAATTCATACCATAATAAGCAGGAAGACAATTTAACTCAGAGACATACCACTCATGCAGTCGACCAACCTCCCAACCTTAGAGTTATTCTGTCTCCCAGAACTCACCCCCGAGCTAAGATCACCTCCTGGAACAGATCAACCTCTAATCGGTACAAGAGCAGCTTATTTAAGCTATTGTTCCCCAAAGCATGTTTCTAATTCTGCGTCCAGAATCTCAGGATGCTTTTCTTCTTGTTTGCCTAGGCTTCCCAATTTAGGGATTCTTTAAAGCTGTTTTATGCTTTTCCTCAGCTTTTCCAACTTTTTACCTTTTCCCAAATACTTTCCTCATCATTGGGGAAATTCAGATTTTTCCTCAAAAATCTAAATTTAAAACTTACTTTCTTTCAAGGATTTTTGAAAGATTGTGGGGAAATATTTGCCTCATCCATCCTCACAGATTTAGCAAGTGATCTCATCATCTCATTTTGGTCAATCTGCACCACAATATTTTATTCATTTCCTCATTTAAATGATTAATTACATTCACAAAATAATTATCCTTTGGGGTCCACTCCCCTTAGGATTAAAGTTCAAGTATCTAACTTTAAAATTCAATCACATGAATTGGGGGTGTTACATATTCCCCCTCTGAAAATAAACACCATCCTCGGTGTTGTTATTCAACTACTAGAGTTCATTTTGCAAATAAAAATGGATATTTTTCCATCATTTCAGTCTCTCGTTCCCAGGTAGCTTCTTCAGCAGTAAAGTGCTTCCACTGCACCTTTACTCTTGCTACCGTTCTGCTTCTCAATTCAATTTCTTCCCGCTCCAATATTTGAAGCGGTTCTGGTAGAAAATCCCCTTCTGGTTCCACCTGTACAATATTCCAATCAACTATGTGAGAAGCATCATGCACATATCTTTTTAACAATGAAACATGAAATACATCATGAACTCTAACATGGGGTGGTAAGGCCAGCTTGTAAGCCACTGGTCCCACCCTTTCTAATACTTCAAAAGGACCACAGTATCTAGGGGTCAATTTCGCACAACTCCCAGCATAAAGGGTGCTCTTTTTGGGTTTAATACGCAAATATACATGCTCCCCAACTTTAAATTCTCTATGCACTCTTTTCTTATCCTCATAACTCTTCTGGCGATCTTGTGCTGTCTTGATGTCCTTTTGTATCTGTTTGACAATTCTTTCCATTTATTGTAAAGCATCTGGTCCCAGCATTAGTTTGTCTTCTGGCTGACTCCAACTCAAAGGAGTACGACACTTCCTTCCATACAGTGCCTCAAACAGACTCATTTTGATGGAGGATTGGTAGCTGTTATTATAGGAAAATTTAGCTAAATGTAAGAAATCTTCCCACTTTGAGGGTCTATCCATCACATACATTCTCAGCATGTCCTCCAAAATTTGATTAGTTCTTTCCGTTTGACCATCAGTCTGAGGGTGGTAAGCAGTGCTAAAATTCAATTTAGTTCCCATTCCTCCAAATAATCCATTCCAAAACGCTGCTGTAAAATTAGAATCCCTATCAGAAACAATCACCTTAGGAACCCCATGGAGCCTTACTACCTCCTTGAGGAACACATTCGCTACTTGAGCTGTTCCAAAGGTGGATTTCACTGGTATAAAGTGAGCAGCTTTGGTTAAAGTGTCTACTACTACCATTACAGAATCATGCTGGTATTTGGTTTTGGGTAAACCTGTAATGAAGTCCATGGAAATTGTTTCCCACTTCCATTCTACAATGGGAAAAGGGTTCAGAAGGCCGGCAGGATGCTGACGTTCAACCTTAACTAATTGACATTCCATGCATCTACTTAAATATTCTGCTACATCTCTCTTCATTCCTGGCCAGAACAACTTCTTTTTCAGGGATGTTAACATTTTCTGATATCCTGGATGTCTTGCATAAGGTTGTTTGTGGTACTCATCCAGAATTTCCCTTTTTAAGGACTCTACATTGGGAATATACAATCTGTTTTTATAACAGATCAGCCCTTTTTGGTTTTGAGTGAAATCAATTTTCTCCTTTTTCTGTAATTGCACCAGAAGTGTTTCATAAATTGGGTCTTGGTTTGCTGCCTTATTCACCAAATCTTCTACATCAATCTGAGCACTACTTCCAATATTATTGATATCCTGACAAGCATTTTTGCTCAATGCATCAGCAACTTTATTTTCCTTCCCTCTAATATGTTTTATGTCCATGTCAAAATCACTTAAAAAGGACAACCATCTAGCTTGTCTGGCATTCAAATCAGTTTGGGAAAAGAAATATTTGAGACTAATATGATCAGTCATCAATGTAAATTTTTTTCCAAGAAGATAGTGCCGCCACATTTTCAAAGCATGAATAACAGCTACTAATTCTAAATCATAGGCACTATAATTCTGTTCGTGTATCTTCAGTTTCCTAGATTCATAGGCAATCACTAAATTTTCCTGCAAAAGAACTCCTCCCAATCCTTCTCTACATGCATCCGTACATACCACAAATTCCTTATCAGGATCTGCAATCTTCAGTATAGGGGCTGTAGTAAGTTTCAGTTTTAATTGGTCAAAACTGTTTTGGCATTTTTCAGTCCATTCAAACTTAACACCTTTCCTTTGTAAGGAAGTGATGGGATGTGCTATGGCATAAAATCCCTCCACAAATCTGCGATAATAGCCTGCAATCCCCATGAATGATCTAACTGCTGAAACATCAGCGGGTACTGGCCATTCTTTTATAGCCTTTATCTTTTCAGGGTCAACAACAAGGCCTTGTTCAAAAATAATATGACCCAAGTATTGGATCTTGTCTTTATAGAACTCACATTTGCTAAACTTGGTGTATAGCTGATTTTCCTTTAGAGTTTGCAATACTATCCTTAGGTGTTCTTTATGTTCCTCCTCACTTTTTGAGTAAAATAAGATATCATGTATGAACACAAGGACAAATTTATCCAAGTACTTGTTTAACACACTATTCATTAGGCACATGAATGTGGCAGGGGCGTTTGTCAAACCAAAAGGTAGGACTACAAATTCGTAGTGGCCATACCTGGTTCAAAAGGTTGTTTTGCTGATGTCTTCCTCTTTAATTCTAAGCTGGTGGTAACCAGTTCTTAAGTCAATTTTCGAGAATATTGAAGCTCCTCTCACTTGATCAAAAATATCATCAATTCTAGGCAAAGGATATCTATTTTTAATGGTCAACTTATTCAGTTGCCAATAATCAATGCACATCCTGAAAGTTCCATATTTATTTTTCACGAACAGCACCGGTGCTCCCCAAGAAGACACACTCGGTCTGATATACCCTTTATCTAGCAGTTCTTGTAATTGCATTTTCAGTTCCATAAGTTCAGGAGGAATCATTCGATAAGGCGCTCGTGAAACAGGTGTTGCTATCGGCACCAGATCGATTGAGAAGTCAATCTCTCTTTTGGGGGGAAGATGAGGGATTTCCTTTGGAAAAATGTCCTTGAATTCTGTTATTACTGGTACAGAATCTAGTAATTCTTCTTCAGTTTTCTGTTCTATTTCTTCCACATGCACTGCATAAACTTGGTGTCCTTTTCTAGCTATTCTTTTTAATTGCAATGCTGAAATTTGTCTTACAGAAATAGGTTTTTGTTTCCCTTTGAGAATAAAAGGTTTCCCTTCCTCATCTACACAATGAAAAGTCTTATCCCAACAATTCATCAAAGCTTTCTTCTTTTCCAGCCAGTCCATTCCTATCAATAGATCATATGACCCTAAGGGTAGAATGTTCAAATTCACTTCTGTTCGAAACTCATTTAATTGGATTTCTGTTCTGGGCAGTTTATGTGTTACCTTTCTTCTTGTTCCAGTGGCCAGCTGTACCAACCATGACTGTTGAAATCTTTCAGTTTTTAAGTTACATTTTTCTACAATATTTGGACTAATGTAACTCAAAGAGGCACCTAGATCAATCAAAACAGTAACAGGTAGGTCAGAAATCTTACCCTCCATTTCCACCATGGTTGCTTGATGTTCTGCTTGCCGATTTTCCAGGGCTGCACTGATAGTTGGTATGTTTCTGGCTATATCATTTACTGTTGTCGCTTCCTGATCTCTCATGAGCATATGAATGTTTCGATGAGGGAAGTCCCTCAAAAGATGGGGTTCTCCACAGCCTCAACATTTCAAGGGCTCCTTCATTCTGACTGTCCCCTCCTTTTTATTGTCTCCATCTATTGGTTTTGAAGCCACTTGAGACTGGGCAGTTTGACTTTCTTTGGGTTTATTAAACCTTTTCCGCTGATGATCTCTGCCAAAATTCTTCAAATAGGTTGGTTTTTGTTTTCTCCCTTTGAATTCATTCTTATTTACCCAACTTTTCCCTTGTTCAGTTTTTCCTTTAAACTGTTGGTAACACAATCTAGCTTTTCTAACAGCTTCGTCCATTGTTTTTGGGTTGTCAAACTCAATTTTCTCTTTGTATACAATAGGAAAACAATTCAGAAACCTCTGTACCTTTTCCTTTTCTTCCCTTATGTAAGGTAGATATCTTAGTAGATTGGTAAATTTAGTAACAAACTCATCGATAGTGAGTTGTCCCAATCTAAGCTCATGAAATTCTTTTTCTTTGTCATCATAGTACCACTCATTCAAGTAGCGATTCTTGAATTTAGCCTGAAAATATTCCCAAGTAACTGTCTTTTCATCTATAGCATGCACCATCTTTGTCTCCTCCCACCACAAGGTAGCCCTACCTTGTAGCTGGTAGAGAGCTAATCTGGCCTTCAGATTGCTTTCATATTCATAAACCTAGAAATACTTAATCATATTCAGCAACCAGGCTTCAGCATCTTCCTCTTTCTCCCCATCATATGAGGGAGGTTTGATTTTTCGGAATTCCCCTTGTAATTCCTTTTTCTGCTTATTCTGATGCCTAATAGCATCTTCCTCATCAGATTCATCAGTTTTCCTCTTTCCGGAACCTTCGCCTTCTTGGCTGTTCCGTGAGGTTAATTCCCTGATGAGCTTTTCCTGCTCCTCACTGGCTAATGACAATCTGTCATTATGGATTTTTATCTCAGCCAGTTCTTGTTGCAAATTCTGCAACATAGCCATCATGGCCGCATTGGGATCTGGCTCACCATGTAGATTGACATAAATTTTTCCACCTTCTTCCATTCTATCACCCCACTGTACACTACATAGCACAGGTCAGTGAAAAGAAAAGAAAAAAAAACTTTTGTTACAACAATAAAATTACACAGTGAGTACACAGCAATCATGAGCACAATGTCACCAGCCCAGTTTTATAACTTGGGCTCTGATACCATTTGTCACACCTCAAAATTTCACACAGAAATTTTTTTTTTTCTTCACGAATTCAAGCTTTTAAGCATAGGTTTATTATGACATTCTAATTATTTTCACCATGATACTTTTCATCATCACATCATGTCGGAATTAAACCCTCTACCACTACTTCTTACCCTATGTTGTTTTAGCTCCAAGTGTGAAGATATTTTATATGATTTTATTCTTTATACAGGTCTCGTATAACCTCGAGAATTCACCTTTGACTTAATGGTCACATATCTCATTTAATTATTGAATCTATAATCAACCCTATGGTCCATTAGCATGGATTATATAATATGGTTTGAATGAGCCTTTGCCCAAGAGCATTTCGACCCTTCCACTATCCATAGCTATGATTTTTCGCCATGTATATTTGTATAGACTTTGGGGTATCGATTTTTCATATAGTTCGATGTACATATTATTATGAATTGACTCTTTTATGTGTTTGGCATTAATATATATACGCCTGGGTTGATATGACCACACATCATTGTACCTAATATTTTTAATCGAGTTTAAGATATGGAACTGGGCGTCGGGATCAGTCTACATGTAAGGCATATAATCACAATTGATTTGGGTTTTGGTGTTCATCGCCACGGTGTAAATCTTATCCACGTTAGGCGTCATGATAAGTAGATTAGTATTGTATGGTTTATGTCATTCTCCATACCCCTTCGTTCGTTTACATGGTAAATCCACGTCGCTAGGGCTTGCTCGGCTTACGTGGTGTACAACACTCACGCCGGTATATGCACATGACACATTGAATTTAATTCGGATCTACACCCCATTAATTTTATACGACAGTCTGAACTCTTCACTGCTACCCTTCAATCTGTGTCTTGGGCTTCTACGATTTTTCCAAGTGGACGATGGCGATCAATTCCGGTTAGGGTTCAGGTGTCTGTCGAAGAATTATATAAGCCTTTGGTGTTGAGTTGAGTCGGTTTTCCGCATTAATCAATTTGTTGTGCACCTCTGCGTCTGCAAATTCTACTTCTGCAGAGGGTTTGCTATTCTTCGTTACAGAGAAGAGTCATGGCGTACCTGTTTCACCAACACGATACCAGGTAATTACTTACGCATTCATTTTTACCTATCGTATGTTTGAATGATCCAGAAGGTTGCTCGTAACTGGCCATACGCCGGTTCTGAGTATATCCTCAGTTGTTCATAAGGTGAATGCATTTTTTTTTGAGGATTTCGAGTTATTCCCTCAGTGCAAAGTTTGGTTGTTTTCCATTTTTCGGGTTATCGTCGACCATACTCTAGCGATTTCATAAAATGAGAACTAATTTGTGTTATGCATTTTCTGTAGCGTGCTTTGCGTCCCTTCAGGCAAACGTCTACTATTCAGTTGATATTTATGAGGTGGGTTTTTTTCGTCCCGTTTCTGCATATAATTGTTATTTCCTCCTTTTCCTATTCGAGGGAGTTTCATATTAATCCCTACTCTGTTTAAAATTTCGATTCCAGGAGCTCGTCGAATCTGAGATTTGCGTTTCACAGGTAGTGTCTTAATACCATGAGCATTTTCTTCATTCAATTGTTTTCCCATGATGGCACCAATGGCTAATTCTCATTTTGGTTTGAATTCTTTTTCTACAGGTAACCGAATATCTCTTGCATGCTTATGAAAGCAGTCCGTAAACCTTTCAACAGTTATGGATGCTAGCATAGGTCTCCTTGCCGTCCAGGTCGGTATACTTATGGGATTACTTCCCTTCTCCTGTTGCGTTGTTTCGTTGGGTGTCGAAACATTGTTCTCCTGTGATGTTGCGCAGTGTTCCTTGAGGAACGAGACTCTGTCAGAGTCGTGTTTTTTTTAATCGGTGTTGCTCCTGGATAGTGCTCATTTAAATTTGTTCTATTGAGATAGGGGTTTTGAGTTTCATACCCTAGCCTGATAGGCTCAGCATGTATTACGATATTTTTGGACATATATACTCCCTATTGTCTTAGGTCGAATTCAATATATGACGCTACAGTATAAATTTACATGGACTGTCTGAATCGTGTATATGACTTCATACCATGGAATTTTGCTTTGTTTAGTTTGCTCGTCAGAACAGTATTTGGTTCTTGGTAATACTAATGTTGTTCCAGATTCCTTGGTTACATTCATCAGAATTTCCAGGAAGTTATATTAAATTTTTATCTCTTCTTCTGATGTATTTCGTTCATTATTTTCTGTGGTTAGGAATCTCCACTCTGGTACTTGTATCATAATTACAGTTTCCTATGTTCATGGTTACACTAAACTTGTTTTACCATTATCTGTCTAGACATATAAATGGCATGCGGGGAATTGTGAGTCCATTCTCATTTATAAACATATGGTTAATATGTCTGGAGTTCTAGAATTTATATTCTCATATTTTCCAAAGTTGTATATATATTTCTATTCGCCAGTTTCTTGTCATTTTCCTATATATATTTACATCTCTTTTCTACCTATATGCCTGGTGGTAGGTGTTTCTGTAGAGCTGGTCATGGGGTTGGAACTCATTCCCTTTTTCCTCTTGGTTAAGGGAAATAGTGGTTACATAAATGTTACTATGTATACTGTTGAAAATAATTCAACTCTTTGCTCCTATACTTCTCAACTGTTTAATCATAAATTCTGCACTCTATGTATTCATTTTCAGTGCTATAATATTAGAGTAGTTTCATGAGGCCACTGTCTCTGTTAACTCTTTTTTTTATAAATATTTACTCCTTTCCTCCACTATACTAAGTGTGGCTTACATACAACCTTGTTGTTTTAGACCATTTAATTTTCTGGAATTATAATGGAATGGTTTGCTGACCTTGAGGTCTGTTTATAGAGTCTCTCATTCCATTCTTTCATACACAGTATAAATTTTAATTCATTTCTTTCTATTATTCCAGTATACTACAGTGAATTCAATTTCTCTCTCTTGTAGATATATTAAAATCATGCTAGGAGACAGAAGCAGATTAAAACAATTTCACAACCTTTTCCTGAAAGAACAAGGTATCCTTAGATTTAAACCAACCTTGGTTTAGACTTTCTGTGGGATTCTACTTTACAGGATTTTCCTCTACAACTATACATAATTATTAGGTTACTGACTGATGATTAAATTCTGTTAAATGTAGACTAATAAAATTTCATACCTTAGAGACAAATTTTGTTTTTTTATATGTAGCCAATTCATACCATAATAAGCAGGAAGACAATTTAACTCAGAGACATACCACTCATGCAATCAACCAACCTCCCAACCTTAGAGTTATTCTATCTCCCATAACTCACCCCCGAGCTAAGATCACCTCCTGGAACAGATCAACCTCTAATCGGTACAAGAGCAGCTTATTTAAGCTATTGTTCCCCAAAGCATGTTTCTAATTCTGCGTCCAGAATCTCAGGATGCTTTTCTTCCTGTTTGCCTAGGCTTCCCAATTTAGGGATTCTTTAAAGTTGTTTTATGCTTTTCCTCATATTTTCCAGCTTTTTACCTCTTCCCAACTACTTTCCTCATCATTGGGGAAATTCAGATTTTTCCTCAAAAATCTAAATTTAAAACTTACTTTCTTTCAACGATTTTTGAAAGATTGTGGGGAAATATTTGCCTTATCCATCCTCACAGATTTAGAAAGTGATCTCATCATCTCATTTTGGTCAATCTACACCACAATATTTTATTCATTTCCTCATTTAAATGTTTAATTACATTCACAAAATAATTATCCTTTGGGGTCCACTCCCCTTAGGATTAAAGTTCAAGTATCTAAATTTAAAATTCAATCACATGAATTGGGAGTGTTACAAGGAGCCAATTTTGCACAACTTCCAGCATAAAGTGTGCTCTTTTTGGGTTTAATTCGCAAATGCACATGCTCCCCCACTTTAAATTCTCGGTGCACTCTCTTCTTATCAGCATAATTCTTCTGACGATCTTGTGCAGTCTTGATGTTTCTTTGTATCTGTTTAACAATTCTTTCCATCTCTTGTAAAGCATCTGGTCCCAACATTAGTTTATCTTCTGGCTGACTCCAGCTCAAAGGAGTACGACACTTCCTCCCATACAGGGCCTCAAACGGACTCATTTTGATGGAGGATTGGTAGCTGTTATTATAGGCAAATTCAGTTAAATGCAAGTAATCTTCCCACTTTGATGGTCTATCCATCACATACATTCTCAGCATGTCTTCCAAAATTTGATTTGTTCTTTCCGTTTGACCATCGGTCTGAGGGTGATAAGCAATACTAAAATTCAATTTAGTGCCCATACCCCCAAATAGCCCTTTTCAAAAGGCTGCTATAAACTTAGCATCTCTATCAGAAACAATCACCTTCGGAACCCCATGGAGTCTTACTACCTCCTTTAGGAACACATCCGCTACTTGAGCTGTCCCAAAGGTAGATTTCACTGGTATAAAGTGAGCACTTTTGTTAGAGTGTCTACTACTACCATTACAGAATCATGGTGGTATTTGGTTTTGGGTAACCCTGTTATGAAATCCATGGAAACTGTGTCCCATTTCCATTCTGCAATCAGTAAAGGGTTTAAAAGTCCAGCAGGATGCTGATGTTCAACTTTGACTAGTTGACATTCCATGCATCTACTTAAATATTCCGCTACATATTTCTTCATTCCTGGCCAGAACAACTGCCTTTTCAGGGCTGTTAACATTTTCTGATATCCCGGATGTCATGCATATGGTTGTTTGTGGTACTCATCCAAAATTTCCCTTTTTAAGGACTCTGCATTGGGAATATACAATCTGTTTTTATAACAGATCAGCCCTTTTTGATTTTGAGTGAAATTAGCTTTCTCCTTTTTCTGCAATTTCACCATAAGTGTTTCATAGTTTGGGTCTTGGTTTGCTACCTTCTTCACCAACTCTTCTACATCGATCCGAGCACTACTTCCAATGCTATTTATATTCTGACAAGCATTTCTGCTCAATGCATCAGCAACTTTATTTTCTTTCCCTCTAATATGTTTTATATCCATATCAAATTCACTTAAAAAGGACAGCCATCTGGCTCGTCTGGCATTCAAATCAGTTTGGGAAAAGAAATATTTGAGACTAATATGATCAGTCATCAATGTAAATTTTTTTCCAAGAAGATAGTGCCGCCACATTTTCAAAGCATGGATAACAGCTGCTAATTCTAAATCATAGGCACTATAATTCTGTTCATCTATCTTCAGTTTCCTAGATTCATAGGCAATAACTGAATTTTCCTGCAAAATAACTCCTCCCAATCCTTCTCTACAGGCATCCGTACATACCACAAATTCTTTATCAGGATCTGCAATCTTCAGTATAGGGGCTGTAGTAAGTTTCAGTTTTAACTGGTCAAAACTGTTTTGGCATTTTTCAGTCCACTCAAACTTGACACCTTTTCTTTGTAATGATGTGATGGGATGTGCTATTGCAGAAAACCTCTCTACAAATCTGCGATAATAGCCTGCAATCCCCATAAATGATATCACTGCTGAAACATCAGCTGGTACAAGCCACTCTTTTATAGCCTTTATCTTTTCAGGGTCAACAGCAAGACCTTGTTCAGAAATACTATGACCCAAATATTGGATTTTATCTTTATAAAACTCACATTTGCTAAACTTGGCATATAGCTGATTCTCCTTTAGAGTTTGCAATACTATCCTCAAGTGTTCTTTATGTTCCTCCTCACTTTTTGAGTAAATTAAGATATCATCTATGAACACAAGGAAAAATTTATCCAAGTACTTGTTTAACACACTGTTCATTAGGCACATAAATTTGGCGGGGGCATTTTTCAAACCAAAAGGTAGGACTACAAATTCGTAGTGACCATACCTAGTTCGAAAGGCTGTTTTGCTAATGTCTTCTTATTTAATTCTAAGCTGGTGATAACTAGTCCTTAAGTCAATTTTCGAAAATACTGAAGCTCCTCTCACTTGATCAAAAAGATCGTCAATTCTAGGCAAAGGGTATCTATTTTTGATGGTCAACTTATTCAGTTGACGATAATCAGTGCACATCCTAAAAGTTCCATCCTTCTTTTTCACGAACAGCACCGGTGCTCCCCAAGGAGACACACTCGGTCTGATATACCCTTTATCTAACAGTTCCTGTAATTGCATTTTCAGTTCTATCAGTTCAGGAGGACTCATTCGATAAGGCGCTCGGGAGACAGGCGTTGCTCCCAGCACCAAATCGATTGAGAAATCAATCTCTCTGTTGGGGGGAAGATGAGGGATTTCCTTTGGAAAAAATTCCTTGAATTCTCTTATTACTGGTACAGCATCCAGTAACTTCTCTTCAGTTTTCTGTTCTGTTTCTTCCACATGCACTGCATAAACTTGGTATCCTTTTCTAGCTGTTCTTTTTAATTGCAATGCTGAAATTTGTCTTACAGAAATAGGTTTTTGTTTCCCTTTGAGAATAAAAGGTTTCCCTTCCTCATCTACACAATGCAAATTTTTATCCCAGCAGTTCATCAAGGCTTTCTTCTTTTCCAGCCAGTCCATTCCTATCAGTAGATCATATGACCCTAAGGGCATAATGTTCAAGTTTACTTCTGTTTGAAACTCATTTAATTTGATTTCTGTTCTGGGCAGTTTATGTGTTACCTTTCTCTTAGTTCCAGTGGCAAGCTGTACCAACCATGACTGTTGAATTTTTTCAGTTTTTAAGTTACATTTTTCTACAATATTTGGACTAATGTAACTCAAAGAAGCACCTGGATCAATCAGAACAGTAACAGATAGGTCAGAAATCTTACCCTCCATTTCCACCATGGTTGCTTGATGTTCTGCTTGCCGATTTTCTAGGGCTGCACTGATAGTTGGTATATTTCTGGCTATATCATTTACTGTTGTCGCTTCCCGCTCTCTCATGAGCATATGAATGTTTCGATGAGGACAGTCCCTCAAAATATGGGGTTATCCACAGCCCCAACATTTTAGGGGTTCTCTGATTTTGACTGTCTCTTCCTTTTTACTGTCTCCATCTATTTGTTTGGAAGCTACTTGGGATTGAGGAGTTTGAATTTCTTTGGGTTTATTAAACTTTTTATGCTGGTGATCTCTGCCAAAAATTTTCAAATAGTTTGGCTTCTGTTTCCTCCCTTTGAACTCATTCTTATTTACCCAGCTTTTCCCTTGTTTAGTTTTTCCTTTGAACTGTTGGTAACATAATCTGGCTTTTCTAACAGCTTCGTTCATTGTTTTTAGGTTATCAAATTCAATTTTCTCTTTGTAAATAGTAGGCAAACAATTCAGAAACCTTTGTACCTTTTCCTTTTCCTCCCTTATGTAGGGTACATATTTGAGCAGATTTATAAACTTAGTAACAAACTCATCAATAGTGAGTTGTCCCAGTCTCATTTCATGGAATTCCTTTGCTTTGTCATCATAGTAACGTTCATTTAGGTAGCGGTTCTTGAACTTAACCTGGAAATCTTCCCAGGTGACTGTCTTTTCATCAATGGCATGCACCATTTTCGTCTCCTCCCACCACAAGGTAGCCTTGCCTTGTAGCTGGTAAACAGCTAATCTGGCCTTCAGATTGCTATCATATTCATAGACCTAGAAATACTTGATCATGTTCAATAACCAAGCTTCTGCATCTTCCTCCTTCTCCCCATCATAGGAGGGAGGCTTGATTTTTCGGAATTCCCCCTGTAATTCCTTTTTCTGTTTGTATTCATGCCTTACTGCATCTTCATCTTCAGACTCATCATTTTTCTTCTTTCCAGAACCTTCACCTTCCTGGCTGTTCCGCGAAGTTAATTCCCTGATGGGCTTTTCCTGCTCCTCACTGGCTAATGACAATCTGTAATTCTGGCTTTTTATCTCAGCCAACTCTTGTTGCAATTCCCGCAACATAGCCATCATGGGCGCATTTGGATCTGGTGCATTATCCTCATCACGCAGATCAACATAAATTTCTCCACCTTCTTCCATTTCAGCACCACTGTACACACTCAACACAGATCAGTGAGATAAAAAAATAAAAAAATAATTTATTTATTTTTTTTCCACAGAATTAAATTTATTCATTGAATACACAACAACAGTGAGCACAATGTCACCAGCCCATTTTTATAACGTGGGATCTGATACCATTTGTCACATCTCCCATTTTACCTCCAACAAAAAAAAATTTCCATTTAACTAATCCAGTGAATCCTAACAAGGGATTATGCTTATTCTTTTACAAAGGTGATCTGTTCAGGATCGATTCCCCACCTTTCAATGTATTTCCCTTGTATCAACTTTGTTCCACTTTACATAATAAAATGGATTTGAACACCCATATGACATTTAAATAACTTGAACTCTTCATCACTATAATTACCACAACAATGATATATATGTTTATAACAACTATAAACATATGTTATAGATTTATAACAATTATAGCAATGATAAACAATTATAAGGAATGGGCTATATAATTATGTATAATCATAAGTCCCACTCTTGTTGTACTTATTTGACATACTCGTAGACCATGGAGGGACGTAGAGGGAATCGATTTGGTATTCACACCTTTGCCACGAGTTTAATTATCCATATATCTATATGAATTTTCGTAGGCTTCTGCCTTCATGATTCCACGTACTCCAAGTTTGCACTTGGTGGATAGTGTATAAGTCACGATGGAACAGACTTTACCTATGGTTATATCTCGGCGTACATATAAATCAAGTCGATTTAATTGTTTCACTTGTCCTTGTTTCGATTTCAAACGATTTCCATTGACTTGGCCTCCACGTAATACGAGTTTGTGATTTGATGCGTCGTAGGGTAAAATGGAGACTGAGAATCAGTCTCCACGTAAGCTCACAGATAGTTTTCATATCTTTTTTGGTTTTTCCACATAGGAAATAACAATTCTCTGCCCATTTTAGTCACGTGGATTCGTTCCACGACGATCCCGGTTACTCCCGTCACCTTCCCTTGTTGACTACGCCAAATCTATAACCTTTCCAACCCAATTCGACATTTAATGTCATTACTTGTGGGGTTGTATATTGAATGCAGGTTGTACTTAGCTTATTACTGCCTTGATCCGTGACTCCTTCCCTCAGATCTCGCCAGTTGGACGGCGTCGATTTACTCTGGCTTTAGGGTTTTTGTAAATCGATCCAAGTATAATTTCACATATGGCTTTGTTCAGGGTTCTTTTTGTTTTCTTCTGTGTGTCGGTATTGTTCATGACCGAGAGATCTTTTGATTCCATAGCTCTACACCGAGCTCGGCCACCTCTTTGGCGTCTCTCCATACTTCTCAGGATGATTCAGGTATGCAACTATTGTAACCGCTCGGTTCTTACTGTAAAATCATGGCTTCCTTATGCGGATTTAAATTTTACACTCCTTTTGTCAGCCCTTGCGGCGATAATTGAACTTAAAAGTATCATATGCTTTTATTTTGTTATAGGTGATTTGAATCCACCCAATTGTTACGATTTCGTCGAGTCTGAAACATTTCTGTGTTAGTTTGCAGAGATTTGTTGGTTTTCCTCTCATATGTGAGGGGGTGCGTATTGAATCCATTTGTTGGCATTTCCTTATGCAAATTCTTTAGAGCGCGTTATGAACGACAGCTCTTGTGTTCAGACGTTATCATCCATCTGAACGCATTACTGGTTTTCTCGGGGTTTATTATTTTGGTGCTGGCGTAACGCTCTGGTTCATTCCCATCTTGACCTGTGTAGGTCGCGCTCATACTAATTGGGTAAGGCAACTTTCGTTGTTCGATTTTGAGCCTCCATTTTCATTATTTATTTACTTCTAACAGTTTCTCTATCTCCTGTGTACACGTACAGGCTCTGGATGGGTTCAACTTCTACCTCACCAGGTATTATCATTTTTCTCAGACCTCCTTTTTGTTCTCGCGCAATTTCGTTCTACTTATCTTGTTTAGTAGTGGATTTAACTTGGGTCGTTGACTCGTGCAGGTAATCTAAACCTTGCGTCTTGCTCGCTTACCTTGCTTAGAGAGTAATAGCAGCCTTGACGTTAATGTTGGCTTCGTTTTCCCCACTTGTAGGTCGGTATTCATCGAACACTGGTTGAAGGGAATTCCTATAGCTGTGTAGTGCTCGTTAGACAGCTTAAAATTTTTTATTTATGATTTGTATAATCTGGACAATTCCATCATTAAGTCTTCGACTGGAAAAATTAATTATGGCTACTCCCGTGGCATTTCGAGACAGTCCTCAAGCCACTGGGATTGATACTCTTTTCGATTTTTGTATATATAGACATGTATATCTTGGTCCACATGTTAATCTCATAACTTTTTATATTGCTTTGCATTGTTCAGCTCATGGTTTCGTTTATGAACCGCGAGAAAGTTAATGTACTATTTTCTCTTCATATTGAAATTTGGTTACATATATTCTTATTCCTCAGTTTTGTTATTGTATTCAATAATGGTGCATTCTATTTATCCTTCTTGTATTTATGAATGCTTTCGGATACTTTGCCTGGTGTATGACATTCCCATACTGCACTCGTGTATAGTTTTCCTAGTGCAGTAGCTAAGTCTTTCCAATACATCTTGGAAATAGTATAACATATCGTCATTTCTGTTTTATACCCTACTTATAAATGTGTACCTGATATTTTTCAAATTAATCTACAGGAAGTGTATAATTATGTATTCCTCTTTTCATATTTAACACACATGTATGTATGATCTGCTGTTTTACCTCCTTGCCTTAGGTGCATAAATGGACTAGGGTACATATACTTCAAGATACTATACTGTACCTATATTGCAATATACTATGTTGTACATACACTTCAATATACTATGTTGTGGTGCATATGCATGTTGTTTATTTGCATAACTATCCTTTTGTCTTTTCACTTTCTGTTTTCTAATGTTAGGATGGTTCCAGAATATACTATCATTGCATAGTTTCTTGCCATACAGTAGTTGTTTTCTTTTGCTAAAGTACGGGCTGCTTGCATGCAATATAAATTTACCATTGAGCTTCTCAGTATATATGAATTATGTGCTGACTATAGAATCAGTTGATACAGTACCTACTTTCATTCCTTAATACCCATTGAAAATTTACAATTTTCCTTCTTCTACTTCCAAGTTTAGTACTGACAACTCAGTTTTCTCTCTATCTTATATTTATACATATTAAAATCATGCTATGAAACAGAAGCAGATTAAAACCAATTTATAGATTCCTTCTATGAAGAAATAGGTATCCACAGATTTAAACCAACACTAGTTTAAAGATTCTGATGGATTCTCCTACACAGATTTTAGTTCTACAACTATGCAGAATTTCAAGGATGTATTCCTTATGATGGATTCTCTTAAATGTAGAACTTATATTCTAATATAAAATTAACTTTTATATGTATCCAATTCATACTATATGAAGTAAACACACCAATAAATTTAAAGACATACCACTCATGCAATTGACCAACCTCCCAACCTTAGAGTCCTTCTGTCTCCAGAACTCACCCCCGAGCTGAGATCATCTCCTTGTCACAGATCAACCTCTAATCTATACAAGAGCAGCTTATTTAAGCTATTGTTCCCCAAAGCATGTTTCTAATTCTGCGTCCAGAATCTCAGGATGTTTTTCTTCCTGTTTGCCTAGGCTTCCCAATTTAGGGACACTTTAAAGCTGTTTTATGCTTTTCCTCAGCTTTTCCAGCTTTTTCACCTCTTCCCAACTACTTTCCTCATCATTGGGGAAATTTAGATTCTTCCTCAAAAATCTAAATTAGAATAATTTTTTCAAGGATTTTTTGAAAGATTCTGGGGTTTAGTTGCCTTATCCATCCTCATGGATTTAGCAAGTGATCTCATAAATCTCATTTTGGTCAACCTGCACACAATCATTTTATTCATTTCCTCAAATCAAATATTTAATTACATTCACCAATTTCTTATCCTTTTGGGTCCACTCCCCTTAGTATTTAAAGTTCAAATGTCTAGCTTTGCAATTCAAACACATAAATTGGGGGTGTTACACATTGTAATAAAATCTTACATGGAGATATCATTTAAATACAACATATCTAGCTAAAAATTATTACAATCATCATGATATAATTTACCCACAAATATTCAATATTTGTATCTTTGTGGCTTTGGTGTTCCATCACTGAAAGCTTATCAATAAAATCATTTTCTTAAAATATAGAAAAATAATCTATAAAATTCAAAGGACATTCATTCCTAGGATGTCTCTTAGTGCATTGGGGAAAAAGACAACCAATGCCTTTTCTACTTGTTTTTTTTATATGAAAATTAACCATATGCATTGCGAGTGTGTGTAATATTTTGGTTTTATTGTCTTCTAAAATCCATCCTATTTCATTGTTAATAACGAAAGAGGAAGAAGAATGACCTACAAAACTCTTTCTCACTCTATATCATTTCGAGTGTCTCTCAAATGATTTTTAAAACTTGCTTAATCTCATCATAGGTGAGCTGGTAGATATATCCATGATGGATAGGTCCAAATTTTCCATGAGATATTCTCTAGCTCCCCTTAATAGTACAATATTTAAGGAGTGAGGTCCCATAATGAAATTATGTGCACTTCTGTAACATAGATGGAATCTTTCCTCATAGTCTTGTAAAGGCTCATTTTCCCATTGAATCATTATACAAATCTCATCTTTAGTTTCCATTTCTCTAAAATAATATTGATACTTATTATTAAAATCTTTCTAAATTTAATCCCATGTGGTGATATTATTACCTTCAAGGCTCATGAACCACCGGAGGGATGTATCCTACAAGGTGGATGTACACAACTTGATCTTATGCTCATCTTTTGTGTAGTCACAAGTTCTTCGCACAACAAAAAAAACTCAAACATAAAGGTTTAAATATTTTTTTTGATTAAACCATAGAAGTGTGGAAGCATAGATGGGTTAAAATTTTTCATTTTTTCTTCCATCTATATCTCCAATGGGGAACATAAACACTTTAGGTTGTATTTCCTTAGCCATAGTAGTGGTGGGGGTTGAAGGAATTTCTCCTCATGAAATCTCCTCAAATATACTTCTTTCTCACTTAATAGGTTGAAGAGGTATCTATGGATAGGGAAAGAAGCTCAAATTTAGCTTAAAAGGGTTGAATTTTAGTAGAATTGGGGATTTTTGATAAGAATTTTCATGTCTTGTCCCTAATTCTCCAAAGAAATAAATTTTGAAAATAATTCTATTATTATATTTTATGAAAGGATGCTAACATTTTTTTTTTCTTTTTGCAGAAAAAAAAAATGGAATAAGGAGTGAATCAATTAGAGAAAAATGTAGTACCTGATTGTCACATACTAGAAAATGGCACAAAAAAGTGATGATGCTCAGTATTGTAGCAACAATGTTGCAACTCCAAGGGACTTACAACTAACTATCAACCCGAGGTTTTTAGAAACTTAAGAGGGGTCAAATTTGTATCTAGAGTAGGAATTATCATATTCCTCTTTCAATTATCATATAGGTTGGAGTTACTGGAGTGAAGGTTAGATGAAAAAAACCAAGTTAAATTTCTAGACTAAGATATGCTATAGGAAAGTAGATTTGCAGAAAATGGAATAGCTGACACACACCTATGCTATGTGTAATAAATGAAAAGCACACTTGATAGAAAGACTGGATTGAAAATATAAAACCTAAGTTGCAAAAAACAACTATTTAAATAAAGGAAACTTTGTGAGGTATATATACTCCTAAATTTTGCATCAACATCCCAAACATGTTGTAATACATGATGGATGTTAAACCAAATTCTTAATGCTAAACTGGGTGAGAGAAGGGGATTATTTACATGATGCTATATGATTCTCTGCTTTTCTATAGAAGAGTCCAATGAGCCTGTAAAATAATTAGAATACTAATCCTAAGGAGAGGGAAAGAGGTGGTAATGCTGGAAAATGACGTCATTCAACTAGTAAAATTTTAAGGTAGCCTAATCCAAGATGTATCATCATGAAACCAAATTCTCTGTCTCTTGTAGCTACAAAAGAAATTGTACAACAAAATAGTAAACATTAGAATTTGTAATTGAAAAAGAAATGGAATAGAAAAATACTTTAAATTTCATTAGTAAATGATATGATTGATCAAGAAGGATTAAATCTTGCATAAATTACCTATAATGAGTAATTTATCAATGAAACACCTACTCAATCATGCATAAAACCATAAGACTATAACTTCTATAATTGATAAGATTATAAGCTAAAGAAGGAAATTTCAACGCATACTATCAATAGAATTACAAGAGGGATCTCAAGCTTCTAGGGTCAGACTAGACCAGGGATGATCAAAGTCCTTAAATAAAAACAAAGATAAGAGATATAATAAAGCATTGATTCCATTAACTGAAAGTGCGTTCTAACATTACAAGACTGTAAAACTTGCTTGAGAATACAAAATTCTTAATCTTTATTTTTTACTTTCTATTATACTTCTAATGTGCCAATTTGAACCTCTTATTTACACATAAAGTGGGGAAAAACATTCTTGAAAGGATGGTTGTATTTCCCTAAAACATTCCTAAAAAATTTGGATCTTTTTCAAGATCCAACTTGCAGCAATAGAAGGAGGCATTAAATGCCCTAAGCCAACCAATTTTAGGTCTTCCTATTGCAGTGAGAGAGTCCCTAAAATATCTTCTGTTCTATATTCCTAAAAATTTGTTCAATATCTCTATAAATTCACACAATAAACATGTTAAAGAATATAAAATATGGAAACCACATCAAATTATTCTAGGTACCTATTAAGATAGGAAAATGTATGATTAGGTGTAAACTATGGGTTCAAGCATCATTTTATGTGCTTAGGGGTGGGCTGGCAGGTCTTATAATTTACCTAGTGAATTCTTCAAGGTTATATTGTTCGGATTATCTATTCATGAAGGAATATCCACGTATGTGATTTATTATCAATGTTTCAGAAACACCAACTAGGTCCATTGTCAAGACATGAGAAATATGAAGAGAAAAGGTAAAAATTAATAGTATAAATTCCAACAAGAATAACATGATAAAGATACCTTAAGGCCAACTAGTTATATAATGATGAATAAAGGTATATAATGATATTGATGCTCATAAAAACTACTTTAAAGTATTTATTAAATTAATGTAATAATAATATCCTTATCAAATTAAAGTAATCATCTAATTGTAAACAATATATTGTAAATTAAACGCCTCTAATAAATGTATATATATTAATAAATTCTATATAATAAGATTAGAATGTTTTGTGTCTTTGTGTTTGTGTGTGTTTCTTTTGTAATAAAACTTTTATCCTCGTAGGGCTATAGTGAAGGTACAAGTTGATGACGTATTTTATGATATATAATTTCAATATTCCCTTTTTCCACCCAATATGGTATGAAAAGATATTTGATATTAATATGTTTGGTGTGACTATGAGAAATTATATTTGTTACTTATGGTCATTGTAGACATGTTATCACAATAAACAATTAAGGAATTATTTTTTCCTATTGCAAATCTATCATGTTTCTCTTCAACCAAATTTCTTCACATGTTGTTGGTATTTTTGCAATATACTTTCCCACTATATAGATAATGAAACAATTATCTATTTCTTAATCCTATGCTAAAAACATAACATCGAGTTTTTTTTTATTTGATTAAATTATCCATCCCAGTCACCATTTATATAACCAACTAAAGAAAAACTATTAGTTGAAATATAAAAATGCCCAAGTTGCTTGCCTTAGTGTCAACTCTAACCGCAAGCGTATGAAAAAAGCTTACTTTAGCTGTGCATAAAAATCAACCCTAACATCAAAAATGGATTTCAATTTCCTTAGATTTGCAGTTAGTGATGAGAATAAATGCTATAGAAATTCAAATCTATGCACTTAAAGACATTAAACAACAATAAAAGAAATAGTTGCTCCATGCATCGAATGAATAAGACAATAATGTTCTTAAAGAATTTTTTTTTATTATGACACCTCGGAAGGGAACATAGAAGGATGTTACCAGTCCCCCTCAATGGGATGGGTTCTTGTATGTCCTCAGTGCTTTATATCTAAGATATCTCTTTCTTAATGGTGTAGACAACCCAGACAAAAATGGAACTAAAGGGGAGTTTAGAATCAAAAAAAGTAGAAAAATATGACAATGATAGAGGATCAAAGTTAGAACAAAAGTATAGATCCAGAGCAATATTTAGGCAACAAGAGGAAGTGAATGAATGGAAAATCCCTTCTATTTATAACAAGATATTGAGTTAGTCTAGATATTGGTGCATAATTAAAATATTATTAACCAAATCTAGATCCAAATTTTATGGAATATTTTATTATTTTTGTTGGAGGGAAAAATAATTTGAATTTGGTCAAATATCTTTATTTGTAAATAATAAATAAATAAATGATTTATTTATTATTTTAAGAATGTGGTTGAGTAATAATTAAATAAATAATGATTTTTTAAATTATTTATTATAAATGAATAGTCAAATTTATAAAGGAATATTATTTGAATAATGTTTTAAATAATTATTCCTAGAAAATAATAAGATAAATAATGATTTATCTAATTCATTTTCCTGTTTTGGGTTAAATATGACTAGGAAAATTAATTAAATTGTTGTTTAATTAATTATCCCTTGTGTAAAACCAAACAAATAGGGATTTATTCAATATTTCTTCATGGGGTTTGTTGTTTAGACCATAAAAAACTTAATAAATTGTGGATTACTAAGTTATTTTTCATAGTGAAAGCAGTTTTATTAGGGTAAAATTGGTATTACATGGTTTACTTTGGTCCATCTAATAGTAACCGGTTAGATGAAAAAAAATTGGTGTAACAGATTGCCCCCTAGTGTGCGAGCATTAGGAGGTAATCGTATGACCGAAGTACATTGTAAGAACTCAATCACTAGACACCAAAGGGGGAATTAGAGAGACAAACATATAAGGTAGACTAAAGCACTAGAGGACAAGACCCTGAGGAGGCGAGACTTACAGGTGCGACAAGTCTCTTTTATGAGTGGGTATCTGTTCAACATGAGGCGGGGGAGGCATACCTATGCTGGCCGAGATAACAAAGTAAAAAGAACAATCCATCCAATAAAAAACAAACTGAACTATATAGTACATCTTGTCATAAACATGGACCAAATAAAAAAGTGATAGTGGATCCCACATACATACGTTGCTTGGGACAATAGCTAGGACTTATACAATAATATCTGAGTACATGAGATATAATTACAACCAAAGAGGCCCTGTAAACTAGGAAAGGGCTCTGAAAATATAAATGATATATCCAAACTAAAGAGGCCCTGCAAGCGGCTAAGGCCAGAATCATAAAATCTATGGAGTTGCATCCAAGGCTGTAGTAGATAAGTCATCTAGGCATGTGGGGGGCTACCTGAAGGGCCACTCCTTCATGAGGTCTGAAACATCTGTTAGGTCCCTATATTACTAGTTTAGATGCTTATTGTTATTAATGTACTCCCCTTATTGTTATTATTGTAGCCTCCTCTAACCCCAATATTGTTATTATTGTGCCCTTACATTGTTATTGTTAGGTCATCTAGGATTACATTGTGGCCCCATGGACTCCTATATAGAGAAAGGAGGTTTTTTCATTTGAATCATCCAAGAATTGTTCATTCATGTAATGTATTGGAGGTTTCCCCCTCGAAGTGGCTTATTTCTAAGGCATTGATATCTCTTTTATTCTATCTTTCGAGCTAGTTTCACAACATTTGGTATCAGAGGCTTTGGATTCTAGGGTTTCACTACTCCAAACAGGTCATCGTGGCATTTTCGCTATAATTTTTTTTCTACAAAGGTTCAGAAGCTGAAATTTTTGAGTACGAAGTTGAAACCTAGAGGAAAATTGTCACAAACTTTCAGAGCTTGGTTCGCAATATTGTCGAAGATATGATCTGTGGAAGTTAGGTATTTTTGCAGGCTCCTAAATTTAACCTAAATAGGTCATCGAGGCATTTTTTATTTACATTTTTTTCTATGAAGGCTAAAAATATAAAATCTTTAGAGCGCAAATTTGAACGCTTGAGTAACAGCATCGCAAAATTTCAGATCTTGGTTCATAATATTTTCGGAGATATGGTCTGTGGAAGTTAGGATTGTTTCAGTCTCCCAAATTTCATCTCAAAGAGGTGATCGTGGTAAAATCTTCATAACTCTCTCTCTGCGCATCAGATTGGAATTCTGTAAAAAGTGGATGCAAGAACAAGAAATGTGGTTTCCTATATATCAATTTTAGAGCTGAAGGAGGAAGCAGTGACACGTGGAAAGTCACAAAAGTTTTCTCTACTGAACTGATCCATAATTAGGTCATCGTAGGAGATTGGGCACAAATTTCTCTTCAAGAATCCAAATCAGGTCATACTTGTGGCATTCGAAAGATAATTCAGAGGGATAAATGAGTACCAAATTTTAGATATGGAAGAGCCAAAATCAAAGAGATAATTTATTTTAAATATTGCACTCCTAAAAAGCAAGAAAAAGGTGTGTATTTTTTTTCGAATTACATAAGTCTCGTTTGAAAAAAATTAGTTGGCATTTATTCCGAGGGCATATTGAAGAATATATATTAATATTGGGTTCTAAAATGGCCCCTAAAAAGAATTAAACACCCATTAAGACTTCAGAAGGCTCTACTATTAATCATGAAGACAAAGAAACACAACATGAGATATCAAAATTACAAGAGCAAGTGCACCAAATTTCACTATCGCAAAGAGCAACAAAAAATGAAATGGAAGTTTTGAAGAAAGGCATGTAAACTAAGATGAATGGTTTGAAGAAAGGCATGGAAGCTAAGATGAATGGTTTGGAAGCTAATATGGAAGGCATGGAAGTGGGCATGGAATCTAATATGGATGGCGTGGAAGCTAAGATCGATGAAAAAATGGAAAACATAAAAGTAGACATCGAAGGTTTGGCAAAGTTGATACAAGAAATTTTTCCTAATGGCGAAAATATAGTAGAGGAAACTCATGATGAGAAAAAAATAAATGTTAATCATGATTTCATAAACTCTAATTTTGGAGAGAGAACCACCATATTGCAAATATGGATATGAGGAAGTTTGATGGTAAGGATCCCGTAACATGGATACTACAGATGGAACAATATTTTGATCTCAATAATATGCAAAACACACAAAAGGTACGCATTACAACTTTACATTTAGAACAAAATACATTTGTATGGTATCGATGGCTTTGCTCCCGTAAAAAAATTGTCCCTTGGTCAATTTTTACGGAGGAAATGATAGCACATTATGAGGATACAAAGAGCAGCACCTTCTTTACCCAATTGATAAATCTCAAACAAAAAGGTTTAGTGGGGGAGCACATTGAGGACTTCCAAAAATTGAATATAAGGGTAACTGATATTCTAGAGGAACACAAGATTGATATCTTCATAGGTACTTTAAAGGATAACATCCAACATGAAGTTCACGTTTTGGATCCTGATTCATTGGAGAAGGCATTCAGGTTATCAAGAAAAATTGAATGTAAAATTATGGTGACAAGGAAGCCTGCGACTCACTTGTATAAAGAGGGAAGTGTTGCTACTCCTATATTTCCACAACCTACAATGTTGACACCACAATAATTGGAAGAAAAAAGGGAAAAAGGGCTTTGCTATAGTTGTGATAGCAAATATACTAAAGGTCATAAGTGTGTTGATAATAAATTATTTTACATAGATTTTTAAGAGGAAGAAGAAAATGAACAAGAAGAGGATATACACTAGGAACCAACCCTAGAAGAGGAAGAAATGAGTTCGGCCATATTGTGTAATGCACTGTCAGGAATTACCACTCCTCAAAATCTCAAGATAGAAGGGCATATCAAGAAGAAAAAAGTAATAATGTTGATTGATTCAGGTAGTACCCATAATTTTATTCATTGTAAGGTAGCCAAGGAATTGAATTTTTTCTGATACCTAGCACCAGAATGTCAAGTGATGGTTGCAAATGGAGGAACTATAAATTGCTCTAGAAAATGCCATAATATCAAGGTAACCATGGGGGAATATGTATTTAATAGTCCAATGCTTTCCATTATTATGGGAGGTGCTGATGTTGTACTAGGAGTACAATGGTTACAATCTTTGGGGATGGTAGCCTTTAATTTTCAAGAAATTTTCTTGAATTTTTTTTTAGAAGGAAAGGAAGTCAAATTACACAGTATCGCAGGGAATCTGGGAAAGATAATAAGCTCTAATGTCATGACAAAGGTTTTGAAGAAAGAACAAAAAGTCGTAATTTCACAATTATGCTCACTATAAGTTCCAACATCAAAATAATCTATTTCTGCAGATCTCCAAAAAGTCTTGGAAAATCATTCCAAGGTGTTTGAAACTCCCAAAGGACTCCCACCTATTCGTGATCATGATCATGCTATTCATTTGATTCTAGGAAGTGTTCCTCCAAACATCAGGCCTTATAGATATCCTTATGTCCAAAAGAGCAAAATTAAACAGATGATTGCAAAAATGTTAGAGGATGGTATAATTAAACCTAGACAAAGTTCCTTCTCTGCTCCAATAGTATTGGTGCACAAGAAGGATGGATCATGGCCCATATGTCCAGATTATAGGGAGCTCAATAAGCTCACCATTAAAGATAAATTTCCCATTCCTGTGATTGATGAATTATTGGATGAATTACATGGAGAAATTTGTTTTACCAAGTTGGATCTTCGTTCAAGATATCATCAAATTAGAATGAAGATTGAAGATATTCCGAAAATAACATTTCGAACTCATGAGGGTCATTATGAATTTTTGGTCATGCCTTTTGGCCTTACCAATGCACCTTCTACATTTCAAGGGTTGATGAATTCCATTTTCAAACCCTTCCTTAGAAAATTTGTGATAGTATTTTTTGATGATATACTAACCTACAGCAGGTCTTGGAAGGATCATGTTCAACATGTTGACAGGGTGCTCAAACTATTGCAGGAGAAACAATTATATGAAAAATCATCCAAATGTTTCTTTGGAGTACAAGAGGTGGAATATCTGGGTCGTATTGTATCTCACAAGGGTGTTAAGGTAGACCCTAACAAAATTAAAGCCATTAAGGAATGGAAACTCCCCACAACTATAAAGAAGTTGCAAGGATTTATTGGTTTAACAAGGTATTATCACAAGTTTGTTAAGAGTTATGGGAGAATAGCAGCACCTCTAACAACATTATTGAAGAAAGATGTATTTTCATTGACTCTTGAAGCAACTAAGGCCTTTGAACATCTTAAAGAGGCAATGTGCCTAGCACTGGTCTTAGCTATGCCAGACTTCACAAAAACGTTTATTGTGGAATGTGATCCCTTAGGAAATGGAATTGGTGCTATTTTAATGCAAGAAGGAAGCCCCACTGCTTTTGAAAGTCGCCCAATCAAAGGAAAGTATTTACAGAAAGCTATTTATGAGAAGGGATTGTTAGCAATACTACATGCACTAAATAAATGGTGACCTTACTTAATGGGAAGACACTTCAAGGTAAAAAATGATCATGATAGTCTTAAACACTTTTTGGAACAAATACTATCTTCAAGAGAGAAATAAAAATGGGTCACAAAGATGTTGGGTGATCACTTTGAAATAATCTACAAAAAAGGGAAGCTAAATGTTGTTGCAGATGCACTCTCAAGAAAAAATAAAGAGGTGGAAGCATTGCTTTGTGCCATTTATATATCCAACCAAATTGGATAACCGAAGAAAGGGATGAATGGAAGAGGGACGAAGAAGTGTGGACACTCATTCAAAAGTTGCAGCAAGATCCTAGTACATATGATATATTTATTTTGAAAAATGATTCCTTATGGTACAAATATCGCTTATATCTTTGTAAGAATTCCCAACTAAAACAAAATATTCTTTTGGAATTGCACACTTCTCCTTTGGGAGGACACCCGGGATTTTTAAAAACTCACCACAAGGTGAAGAAAGAATTTTTTTGGGATGGCCTTAAATCTGATATTCGAAATTTTGTGGTGGAATGTTTGGTTTTCCAGCAAAATAAATTTGAGACAATTAAGACCCCAGGTCTTCTACAACCTTTATCCATTCCAAGACAACATTGGGAGGAGATTTCAATGGATGTTATCATAGGTTTACCTAAGTTTGGAGGAAAGAGTGTCATCATGGTGGTAGTTAATAGACTTACCAAGTATGCACACTTTTGTGCATTATCTCATCCATTTAAAGCAATTACAATTGCTACTAAATTTATGGAAACAATTCAAAAGATACATGGAAACCCAAAGGTTATTATCAGCGAGAGAGATCCCATTTTTACTGAAAATTTTTGGAAGAAGTTATTTTCTTTTTTGGGTACTCAATTAGCTCATAGCTCATCTTATCATCCTCAATTCGATGGTCAAACTGAGATAGTGAATAAATGTTTGGAAGGATATCTTCGTTGTTTTGTATTTGATAAAAAAACACAATGGGTCAAGTGGTTACCTCTCGCTGAATGGTGGTATAACACTTCCTTCCATACTGCAGCAAAAAAGACCCCATTTATGGAACTTTATGGATATCATCCACCATCCATCACATCATCTCTAAGAGAAAATTCTAAGGTTCAAGTAGTGGAATATCACATCGAGCATCAACAAGAAGTTTTCCAACTCTTAAAGGATAACCTAAATTTGGCACAAAATCGAATGAAACAATAGGCAGATCAACATCGCAGCGACATAAGTTTTCATGTAGGAGACTAGGTATTTTTACGGCTACAACCATAGAAAAAAATTTCCCTCGAGCAAGCTAAGAAGGATAAAAAATTATCACCAAAGTACTATGGTCCATAGAAGTTTTTGAAAAAGGTTGGTACTATGGCATACAAATTGGAGCTTCCTATTTCTTTGTGAGTGCATCCAATTTTCCATGTTTCATCCTTAAATAAGGTTATTGGTGAAAATATTCCAGTTCAAATGATATTGCCAGAACTTCATGAAGAAGGAAAAATCATATCGGAACCTGAAGCAGTCACAGAAACAAGAACTCGACAGCTACGAAATCGATCAATTTCAAAGTATCTCATCAAGTGGAAGAACTTAACCATTGAATATTCTACATGGGAGGATGAGAATTTTATACAGAAGCACCCAGAGCTACTCAAGTGTTGAGGATATCACTTTTTTGAAGGAGAGGGGCATGTTAGGTCCCTATATTACTAGTTTAGCCCCTTATTGTTATTATTTTAGCCCCCTTATTGTTATTATTGTGCCCTTACATTGTTATTGTTAGGTCAGCTAGGATTACATTGTGGCCCCACTAGGATTACATTATGGCCCCATGGACTCCTATATATAGAAAGGAGGTTTTTTCATTTAAATCATCCAAGAATTATTCATTCATGTAATGTATTTGAGGTTTCCCCCTTGAAGTGGCTTATTTCTAAGGCATTGATATCTCTTTTTTTCTATTTTTGGAGTCGATTTCACAACAACATCTCACACACACCTGGGAATCACTAGTACAATTTGTTGCATCATTGAACCATCAAGTATACGGATCTCAATCATTCCATAAGCATTTGGAGTTGAGAAAAAATGAATTCAAAGGGAAATAAAGAGTCCCTTTTCTTGATCAGAGGTACAAAACAAGAGTGGAAGCTGGAACCAAGGTACGCCACCCTTTAGACCTATCTTCTGGAATGAATAAGATCATGTCAACATAAGCAGATCTTCCATAGCTGAGGCAATAAAGGATCTTCAACTAAGGCATGAGAGAAAATATTAGAGTGACTGATATACTAACACCAGGGATAATGGAGAAATGGGGGGTACTGAGTAGCAGGTTGATGACTTCCCTTGTTAGAGCATAAAGGGCATGGACGACGTAGCAGCTACTGACTTGACACTGGAGGGGATAAGGGATAGGATGACTGAAGGCCAAAATGTGCAATATGAGAGAGGAACAAAGCAATGAAGGATGGAGGACTATAGTGGGATACAAAGGGACTCGAAACACACTCTATGGATGCGATTATGACTCAAATCATATGTTCTAACAAGGGTGACTCGATGGTGCTGCCACACAGATGAGGCTCAGTAGGGACCATAAAAAAAGGAGTACAATATGGTTACTCACGATGAAAATTGATAGGGGAATAGACATGCATGAAGGCAGAGTGGTGCCCCAATTATAAGTGTTTTAAGTGAATAAATTCGATTTTGAAGAGTGGTGAAGTGACCCTTCTTGGAAAAAATGTGTCTGGGTGAAGTATAAAATCACAAAAAACTAAAGGATAGCCATTTTAGAGCTTGGTGGGAGATTTCCAATGGTGGTGACAGTTTTTCAAACCGAGCTACAGTTTGGTCGCAGCTAGCGAAAGAAAAATTTGGGGTTTCTCTTTTAATAAGGAATTTTCCCTCCAGTTTGATTCATTTACAAGTGTAGTTGTTGTGAATGGAGAGAGAAGAAAAGGCCCTAAATCTTGCGGTGATAGTAGCAGACAAACTGACCGTTGGAATCGAGATCTGTCAGTTGCAGGTAAGAGGCTTAACCCTACTCTTTCAATTTAGTGTTTTGAAAGTTTAGTTTAGGCACCCAGAGCTTAGGAACAGACCCCTACTCTTCTTCATAGATGGTTCACACTTTTTGGGGCAACATCTGCGACCCAGGTAACAATTTTTGGGCAGAAAAATATGACCTGTCTCAGGAATGGCCTCAGAAGTGTGACCTATCAAAGAGATGGATTTTAGTGTTGTTTTTGGCTGAGAGCTAGGTTTCTATGGTTGTAATATAGTCTTTCCTTTATGTACACTGAAAAATATGATGGTTTTGTGCAGATATAGCAGAATTGAAGATCAATTGGATAGAGAGAGACCTAGACACATTACGGTTGGAGATCTGAGAGGATCATGGTGTCCGCACTACATTGGCCAGGTTTGGGGTCATGAATTTTGTTGATAACCTTTTGACGAGAGATGGAGATCCATTGTTGGCCAATATTTTTAGCTATTGGGATTCAGATCATGATATATTTATAGTTCGGGGGCACCAGATCAAGTTGAGTGTCTAGGATATATAATTTTTGACTAGTCTCCCACCACTTGGGATGGTGGGAAATACAAAGCTAGTGTTACCGCGATGGCAGAATATTATGGAGTTTTAGAGTGCCATTCTTGACTCGGTCTCCCTGTGAAGGGGACACGGATATCGATTAGGGGTCTAGAGCTGCTAGAGACCCGTGTTGTGGCCACATCGGTGTTTCATATCCTGGGCAACTAGGTGCTCCACCACATCACTGGAGATCAGATGATGCTTGTTGAGAGTGTGTTGAGTGGGAATTATTATGCATGGGCCTGAATGATGTTGTCGTCGTTGAAAAAATAGTTGTCACTATGCAAGAGGGAGGTGAACCATGATTATATATACGGCACAGTGTTGTGCTTGCTCTATTTTGAGAAGATCCTAACAAATTGGACACATATTTAGATCCAGGATGGGGTCTCCAGAGAGACCAGGGTGCACCGTTGGGGGCAACTACTGTGTAGAGGGGTAGGTGGGGCATCCAGACAGGTGTTCCGACCCAAGTTTTTTTCTCATTGGGTTAAGATGCCACTATACATAGACGACTATCTCTATAGTGGGATGAGTTATCATGGGGACCCAGACTTGTCACTACTGCCAGGTCGAGCATGGGAGCCTGATTGTAAGTGACACATTGCTAATATTTGATGTACATTTTATAGTTTCAGAATATTGTATATGGTACTGATTCATTCACTTTTGGTATGCAGATACAACACGGGTGAAACCGAATGGGTATATCGAGCGGCATGCAGTATTAGGAGTTGCAACATCTGGTGGGTCGAGAAGTCCACAAAATGAGGATGTAGTTGCCCTCCTAGAGGAAAATTTTCGTAGATGTGAGAGGCTACTGACCGGTGTTTCAGAGCATGGCTGGAAAGACCTTGATGACCAGTACATAGAGCCATGTATTGGTCTACCCTCAAAGTGGCGAGGGGTCATGCGGCGCATGGAGATGGCCGGACAGGGGATGCACGATCTACTTGCCACCGAAGCCGATTCATTGGCCTTGGATCCTCGAGATAGTGATTAGATGTAGGGGCAGGTGGTGGCCCCTGTTTTTATGTTTGTATCATGCTATGGGCATGTCATATGTATCAGAGTTGATGAATTGTAAAACAATTTGAATGACACATATAATAGATATGCATCATTTTATGGTTTATGGTTATTGTATTGTGTGAAATGCGTGTGATAAATGCCAATCTAGAATAGTTTTTGCAATACTATATACATAGTGATTTTATGCTCTAGGTACATGACTGAAAGTAATTATTTCAAATTCACACATCAAAAGCTTCACTCGTAAATATCTTCTAAATAGGACAGGATTATGCACACGATAGACACCATTGAATTGCATGACAAGAAGTAGGGAATCTAATTGAACATGAAGGTGAAGGATACGATGGGAAAGGGCATCGACGAATAAACCTTGCATTGCTTCATATTTGGCCTGGTTATTGGTGGCAGTAACAATGCATATGCCATTGGAGAGAACAAGCGAATGCAAGGGAGTAAAAATGGCCTAGGCTGCCAAGGCTAGATTCCGGGAGTAGCAAATTGCACCATCGGCATAATTGACATATGGTGCGGATAGGGGGGTCCATCTGAAAGGTGCCACAAGACAAAAAATGAGAGGATGATGAAAAATTCTGGCAACCCAAACGCAAGGTAGAGATCAATCAAAAACTGCTAGAGGGAGTGCTCTGGGTAGGATTTCTACCACCCACACACCGAAAGGTGGATGGTGTGGGGGAGCTTCTTTGGGGGAAGCTTGTGCTCAGGTCACGAAAGTCATCATAGAAATGAATGGTGCTAGTCCTCTTATGGGTGGGAATGATGAAATCAGGGGTGGAAAAGGCTTCCATGATGTCATCATTATAGTACAAGATGGGGTGACTGGTGGAAGGGTAACCACATGATGCGACAAAGCTACCTCGATCATCATCATGAGAAGAAAGGATCACATGCACATCACCACAAGGGGTGATGTAAGAACAAGTAGATAAGGGATCCACTGATGTTCAGCATAGGGTAATCGCTGAAGGGACGTCAAGCGAAACAGAAGGGGAAGTCCTAGAGGGATCTTCCACTGTGGATCTCATAGATGATGATAGGTAGAGGATAGTGTCAGAAGAGTCTATCATATCGACATTTGGAGGGGGAATGTAAATGGTAGAGGAGGTATCCTCAGGTTGGCCTAAAGCATACTGTGTGAGGACGGGAGAGGAAGACTAGTTCTATTCAGTCTCGTACTCCTTAACTACTTCCAAAGAGGCACGATAATGATTGAGGTGAGGACAAAGGTGGGTATAATGTCCATGGGGATCACAAAAAGCACACGGGAAGTTGGTGTGAATAGTCTTGGGGTTCTTGGCTACAGTGAAGGAATAAAAAGAGGCTTCATGGACCTTAGACTCAGGAAACATGACATTAATCATGGGCTTGATATGAGGAAATTAAGGAAAATTATGGGTGGCATGACCAAAAAAATCGCACAAAGCACACAGGGGGTATGCTTTGGAGGCTGAGGAGGAGCAGGGGTTGTCTAGGAAACCTTGTCCTTGGGTGCCTTCTTACGGGTTTTGGCCCCCTCACTCAAAGCTTTCACAACAGGAGTAGGTTCCTGTTGAGGTGGCTCAGGCACAGAAGCAAAGGGAGGGGTTATGGCGACCAGTTGGATCAAGTTTAAAGCAGTATAAGGTTTAGGTTGACTAGTCAGGATAGATGCTGGGGGATCAATGTACTAGACTCGGATCCCCACGATCATGTTAGGAGGAAACAAGGTAGCCATAACAGGTACCGAAAATACACCAGGAGGGGGAGTTAGAAACAATATCTAGCCGGAGGGGTAATGACCAGGTAGGAAAACTCCAAGATGGTTAAGGCTAGGAGGAGCCATTCCAAGAGGGTAGATAGGCTCATGGATACTAGCTGCAGATGAGGGACCTTAAGGAGGGGGTCCTGAAGGCTGAGTAGAGGTGTCAGGAGCAGATTGTGGAGGGCAGGGTGCTGACTAGTCGAACCAATCCGTTTGAGGTCAGACCGAGAAGATTGCATCATGAAAAAATTCGACGAGCTAGGATCAGATATCAGAGGGAGACTAGGGAATGAACCAAGAAAAGAGGAGTCTCTGTATACTCTAGGTGAGACACTGTTCAGAGGTTCGACTATTTATTTATTGGCCACCGAAGAGATGATGGGCTTAGGGTAGGTCTGAGACTTCGGTTCGTAATATGTCAAATAGTCAATGGTGAGGATCTTTCCTTTATGACGAAAGCACATTTGACGGTGAACTGCATATGGTATAAGAAACATTGCATAAGTGTATCCACAACCAAATATAATGTTGTAGTCTAAGGGGGCATCAATGACTTCTATGTCAACACAAACAGTCTTTCCCGCAAGAGTAATAGGATACTTGCGGAACATGCGAAGGGGATGGGAAGAGTGGCCATCCCATGCTCAGAGGGTGATGGTGAAAGGCTCTAACTCAGGAGATCTGAGTTGCTTCCAAACTGAAGCAGACATCACACAGGTGGATGCCCCCTCGTCAATGAAACAACGGGAGATGTTGGCATTCCAGATCTTGACAGGGATTTGGAAGGCGATGGAAGTAGGAAGGGGGGGATGTTCTAACCGGTCAACATCAAATATGATCAAATGATCATCTAAAGGATCCAAAATTCCCATGGCAGTTAATATAGTTTTTTTTTGTGATGGGCACAATTTGAGGACTTCCAGCGTTGACATGGTAGCAGGGGATTGCACCAAGTCATCTACTATACTATACAAATGAGCAGCTTTACTAGAAGCAGTGTTTCAATGTAGTGGTCCATTGGGGATCTTGGTATGAACCTCCACCTTAACCTGAGGGATCAGTAAAGGATCATTGGGTGTCGAAATAGGCTCTGTGGTACATGAAGAAGGGGGATTGGGAGAAGACGTAGTAGGGGGCTTGTTGTAGTGACGATATTGAGTCTGAAGGTTGAGGTCAACGGTAATGGGTTAGCCATAGTTCATCATGAGGATCTGGTAATTAGAGGTATTGGGTGGAGGAGGAAAAATGGATGCCTAACTTCAAGGGGTTGGGTAGCCACGAATCTTTTTTGCGAGAAAGGATTAGTAAACAAAATAGGTTGGGTAGGGGCAACATTAGGAGGAATGGAAGGGGGGGCTTGTTATCCTCGAGATGCTGCTTGAGGTTCCCATATCTAATGCATTTGAGGTAAAAGAGGAAAATCGTGGGTGTAGTAACCATAGACACCACAACAATAACAAGGTTTGTTTGTGTGAATAGGCCTGTCCTTCTTGGGCTAAGTGCCCTGTTTCTGGGTTGCTGTGTTAGGTGCATTCCCTTGGGGATTATTTCTTGTATTACCTGGGGCATATTTATTTTGGTTTCCTTTCCTCTTCTTTTAGGAAGTAGGAGAATTAATCTTGCCCTTCAGTCCATACACCTGACCCTTAGGGGGTGGTGGCTACTATTGCGGGGGTTGAGAAGGAAAGGGAGGCTGAGGTGATAATGATGGAGGAGCTAGAGCATTGGGCTGTGGATACAGATAATAATGAGGTTGGGTAGAATTAGGGTAAACATGTTGGGAAAAAGGAGGAGGCATGATGTATCCTGGATACATGCTACCAATAGGTGGAAAAGAGCTGGAGGAGCTGGCCCCTCCCTCAAGGAAACCATAACCCATGGGAGGATGAGTGTACGGATCAGAAAGGGCTCCAACGACACCTTCAATGGGATGGGATGCCTTGGGTGCATTTGCATCACCGGGTCTAGGGAGATCAAGTAAGAAAGTATAAGAATAACTATATTGTGCATAGATCAGGTCATATTTCAACGCAATCCAGAGGGAAACTCCTCGGTTTGAGGGAAGTGAGATGCGACATATTTTCCAATGGTAGGAAAAAGGGATTTGAGAAACCAGTCCATATAGACAGATTTTGAAGGTAGGGGCTCGACATAGGCTCTTTCTTCTCCACCATTCTTGGACATGATCAAATAGGCGGGTCGCAGACGATTGAAAAAAATAGGTAAAGAGTTCAGTACCAGTGTCATAGCGAAGGGGAAGATGGAAGTAAGACCAAAAATCCCTGGAAAGAGTCACAAAAGTAGTAAGAGAGGCAGAGGCCTGGTTTGACATACCACCTGGAAGCTTTTCTAGTAAGCGTATGCTGGAAAATATGAAAATGGATGAGATCATTGATGATGGAGTTAGATGAACACCACGTGGAAAGAATGGATATAGTTCTTAGGATCCTCTCCAACAAAACCTTTAAACTTGGGGATGTCTAAAGGGAGCTTGGTTGGGATAGCAAGCCAACCAGGATCATGGTGTATGGGGTCATTAATCAACTAGTTAAAATAGGGAAGACTAAGGCCTACCATGTAAGGGAAAAAGGGAGTAGCCGAGATAGTTCTTGTTGGGGACCCACCAGTAGTATTCCCATCATTAGGGTCGGGGCTACCACCAGCATTAGGTCCTGAACCAGACATGGTGAAGGTGACAGGAGGAGATCTGGGGATAGAACCAGAAGGGTAACCCGATGAGCCAGAAGTAGAGTCAGAATGGGAACTCGGTGGAGGATGGACTCCAAACCTAAGTAGAGGAGTAATTCTTCTTATTGAAAACTTAGGATGAAGGCCTGGGAGTCTTTGGCGTAAACCCCTTGGGGGCGCAATTATGGAAAACAAACATAGATCATAGAAGGAAAAGAGACCAACAAGGGCAAGGAGGTGCAGGACCAAATTATTACAATGTCGAAACAAGGGTAGGGAGGTGCAGGATCAATTGATTAGAATGTTATAGTCTTGGTCTGGCGGTGTAAACCAGGTGCTCTTCACTTAAGGTGTGCGTGTATGTGATAAGTGTGTTAATTTTAATTAAGCCCAAAGGTGTGTAGAGAAAAAATAAAAAAGATGTTGTTTAACTTTAAATAAATTTGAAAATGTTATTAAAGGAAATTGAATACGACAAAAAAATAAACAGTTAAATATGCATCAATTTAAACCCAAGGAGGAGGGCTTCCTAACAAATAGTCTAAGGGTGGGTGAAATCTATTCAAAGAACAAAAAATGGCCAATGGTTCTAAAGTCGGGAGGGACAGGGATCTGAAGGTCAGATCTGCTGGAAGTAGGTGCAGAAAACAACAAAACATTAGAGGTAAAACTGCTGCAAAAGAGGTGGTGAAAGGCTACAACCTGAAGGGAAATAGAGGGGACCCTAAAGGAGGACAAAGAAAACTGAAAAGGGGTGTTATGGATGGATTAATAACCAATATGAAATGGATCTAAAAGTATAGGTTCAGATCTAAAAAATCTCTGAACACAGTGAAATCTCAGAAGGCCTGCTTCAGCTAAACTCCTCCTAAGTAGGTGGCAACGTACTAAAGCACTAAGGGGCTTGGTTCCTACTTCGACGAGTAAAAATAAGAAATTATAGGTTCAAGACAGGTGGAGAGAGAGGTCAGAAAACCCTCAATAGTTGCCTAGACAAACTTAGAAAAATCATAGAAAAATTCTTGCAAAAATTACAGGTTGCAGATTTTGACCTGTTTTCAGTAGAGGTCACAGGTTTCAAGCTAATTTATGCATCGTGAAGGTTGAGGTCACTAGTTTTTGCCCAAAAAGTGCGACCTACACTTCCAGCCATCTGAAGAGCAATTTTCAATAAAAAGTGTCGTCTCAGCTACGATTGATACTTGTCACTCGCGCAATAGGCCCAGAAACACATAGAAGTTAGATTTTTTATTGTTTTATGGTTTTAAAGGTTAAAAACAATATCAAGAAATGAAAAATAAGAAGCTGAATATAAAACCTAGGGGTTGAAGTAGATGGTCATGCAGGGATCTGAAAACGACAACGGTTGTAATTGTAAACCCTTGTGGAGTCGCCTGTTGTTAGTGTGAATTATAATTGCAAGTGTACGAAAAAAATCATTTCAGCTATCCATAACAAAAAACCCTAACATAAAATATGGCTTTCAATTTCCTTATATTTGTAGTTAGTAATCAGAATAAATGCTACATAAATCTAGATCTATGCAGTTAAAGGCATTAAACAAAAAATAAAAGCAAGAGTTGCTCTATGCATCCAATGAAAAAGACAAGAATGTTTTTAAAGAAATTTTTTTATTATGACACCTCAGAAGGGAACATAGAAAGATGTTTCCAGTCCCTCTCAATGGGATGGGTTCTTGTATGTCCTTAGCACTTCAGATATAATATCTCTCTCTCTCTTTTGATGGTGTAGAAAACCGAGACAAAATGGAACTCAAGGGGAGTTCACAAGCAAAAAAGTAGGAAAATATGAAAATGATGGAGGATCAAAGTCAGACCAAAAGTATAGATCCAAAGCGATCTTTAGGCAAAAAAGGGTATTGAATGAAGGGAAATTCCCTTCTATTTATAAAAAAATATTGAGTTAGTCTAGATATTGGTGCATAATTAAAATATTATTAACCAAATCTATATCCAACTTTTATGGCATATTTAATTACTTTTGTTGGAGGGAAAAATAATTTGAATTTGGTCAACTCCCTTTATTTGTAAATAATAAATAAATAAATGATTTATTTATTATTTTAAGAATGTGGTTAACTAATAATTAAATAAATAATTATTTATTCAATTATTTATAAATCATTTAGTCAAATTTAACAAGGAATATTATTTAAATAATGTTTTAAATAATTATTCCTAGAAAATAATAAGATAAATAGTGATTTATCTATTTAATTTTCATGTTTCGGGTTAAATATGACTAGGAATATTAATTAAACTATGGTTTTAATTATCCCTTGAGGAAAGCGAAACCAATAGGGATTTATTCAATATTTCCTGTTTAGGCCATAATCAACTTAATAAATTATGGATTACTAAGTTATTTTTCATAGCGAAAGAAGTTTTACTAGGGTAAAATTGGTCTTAAATGGTGTTCTTTGTTCCATCTAATAGTAACAAGTTAGATGACTAAAAATTGGTGTAATAGCTTGTTCCATATAGATACCTCAAAATAAGTTTTTGTGCTCCAAAATAAATCATATTTCGACTCGAAATGAATATAGAAATTGAACTTCACTCTTATAGCATCAAGTCTAATGGCAATAAGTCACATGGAATTTATTACTAAATTCCTATAGTATTTAGTATCTAAACTTTCTACTCCATCTTCCATAGATAAATTTCATTTTTTTATATAGGTATGTCCATGGATTTACTATTTTTCATTTTCCATTATTAAAGAAGACATGTAGCATATTTTTCTTGTAAAATATAAATTCAATTATTCTTTTGCCTCAATTTTATGCCAAGAAATTAATGCATCAACACAAAATAAGTGATTTCAAATTCATTCACATAGTCTATCTCAACTCCTTCACTAAAAAATTACTTAAGGATGATATATCAAGTCATATACATACACGTAAACAATACACATATAATGTATTTCATTTGAATTGGTATATGATGTGGGTTCACTTCAGTTATATTAAATATATTTTCCAAAAAAATAATTATCCATCATGATATAATGTGCTATTGAGGATTGTTTAAGCCTACAACGTGCCTTTTTAATTTGTAATATTTATGTTCATTTCTCATAACTTCATATATTTGGTGCTATTGAACATAGGCTTCTTCTTTGAAACCACCATTCTGAAATGTTGATTTCACATCATGTTTAAACCAATAGTTTATGGTGTGATTCTAATGAAAAAATAGTTGTATTTTACTTAGACTTTAAATTTAAGTGTAATACCCCTAGTTTCTATGCTTTTAATGGAAATTTTAATAAGTCCAATGAAGAAGTGGACCCCAATGGAAAACTAGTATGTGGATTTATGTTATTTTTAATTAATAAAAATAAATGGAAAAGTTATGTGCGCAATGACTAGAAAAAGAATTGAGATCTGAAACCTAAATCCATGAGGATGTGGATAAGGGTGACAAGACTTTCCCACACCTTCCAGAAATCCTTGGAAGGAATATTAACAAAATTAGATTTGGAGATAAACATCTAATTTCCCCAATAAAGAGGAAAGTAATTGGGAAGAGGAAGAAAAAGTTGGAAAAGTGGAAAAGACATCTTAAAATTCCCTCAATGAGGGAAAGCCTAGGCAAAGCAGAAAGAAAGCATCCTGAAATTTTTGGACGCAGAAATTGGAAGCAGGCTTGGGAAAGCACAGCCTAAATAAGCTGCTCCAGGATAGACAAAGGGATCTATCACTGGAAGGAAGGGTCTCAGCTCGGGGGTGAGCTAAGGAGATAGAACTCTACGGTTCAGAGGATTGGTCTAAGAAATTGGTATGCACACAGAACTAATATAATTCAGAGTTATATGAAATTTCTTATGTGTAAATAAAGATTTTTCTTTATCTAGTTAGTTAAATTTTGACATGTTGAGTTATTTAATACCCATACATTTAACAGATTTTGATGAGGTAGGAATACTTCAAATATGTATAGTTGTATGGGAGTAGTCTGATGAGATCCACCTGCTAGAATGTCTAAACATGTAATAGGTTTAAATATGGAGATCGCTGTCTCACAGAGAGAGTATTACGTCTATATAGTAAAAGAGAATACTATTATTACATTGCTTAGCTTGTGTATATACACATTCATGCGAAATCTAAACTTAGTTTCAGAAAATAGGTTAATAAACTGAAAGTTTTAACTGATATTCTATGTTCATTATAATATTGCATTACTGTAGAGAAAACTCAGAATTTAATAAATGAAGTACAGTTATAATCTACTATAGTACACCATTAATAAATAGAGATCTGAAATATAGAAGAAATGCAAAAAAAATTAGTCCATGAACGCAAGGGAGAAGATAGAAGTAGTGAGAAACCATAAAATGTATTTTACTTCTGAGTTAAGATTTTGATTTCTACACCGATTTCTTTAATTGATATAAAAGGAAATCTATACAGTCTTTGTACTAAAATGACATTAAAGTTTATAAATCAGTACTAAGTCGCATAAGTGATTTATGAAAAAAATTTAATAATTCCGTATTATAGAACATAAGTGCAATATAGATGTAAAAAGCTGACTGTATATATATATATATATATATATATATATATATACCCAAAAAATACAAACTCATGAATTTCATTATTTTCTTATCAGTACATTTTAACAATAGAAATTAAATGGTAAGATATGAATTGGCAAGTAAATAGAAGTATGCTTTTACTTTAAATATGAGAGTCTAGTAAAAGCCTGTGTAATATGAATCGAAAAACTGTAAATAAAAGGAAAGAAGAAATGGTTATATTATTACTGTAACTATGAAAATGTAGAGACAGTAATAGACCAATACAACATATATAACGTTCGACAGAGTATATGTGTGTGTGTGTGTGTATTAAACTGTTATGAACTAACTGTTGTCATTATCCATACTGGTATGCTCCCAAAACATAATCAAAACTATTAGATAAGGAAGAAAATTTATAAATAAAGTGGTGTAAGTATATATATCCGTATATCAAAATCATTGAAAGAAATCAAATATGTAATAGTTTCATGTCATGAAACTAGAGAGAAAATCTAATTAAATAAAAAAAAAAATTAAATTAAATTACACAGTGCAGATTTGGGGATATACCCAGAAATTTATTTACACATAATACAACAAGCCTCTAATTAATTCGGTAGCTTAGCTACTATTTTTTTTACTGTGTAAAACTTAAATGGACACATCTGTAGGATGTGAAGTACGATTTCATTCCAAAATAGAGGCCAAAATTCTGATAACAAACCTGTTCAAGGAAATAGTAATCGGTTAGTTGAAATACAAGTTGCGAGACAAAATTTTGTATTCCAACCAAGAATAATAATTCCAAGTGGAGTGTACCTGAAAAAAAAGAACAATATTCCCAACCAAGTAAGATTGTATTCATAATTCACAAGGTCAACCATACTTTATGAGAATTAATCTTACGATGGTTTCTAAAATCTGCATCATGAACCGGCATGAAATTGATAGTTTAAATTATTGCAAAATATATTTAATAAGGCAATGTAGCTAAAAATTGGATAGGCGAGATGAAATTAGTTAGAATGAGTGTTATACCTGTAACGTTCGAGACAAGAAACGAGGCTTGGATCCATAGTGCGAAGTAACAATACAACACTGGAACCATATTTGTGTAGCATTTTCTATGTCATATCAAGAGGGAGAATGGTTAACTTCATCGAAGGAATAAATCTCACATAGGCACGCAAATGAAAAATAGAGAACATAAGTCCCGATTCAATCTTGGAAAAATCAGAGTCTACAGGAAAGACAGTTGAATAAAACGACAAAAAAAAAAACTAAATGGAAAATTCCCACTATAAGCATACTAAAAATATACCAAAGAATAAGTAAAGAGTAAAAGTTATGATCGTATAAATGGTAGCATAGCTAAGTTTAAATCGAGAAGAAAGATTTGAAACCATATTATTCCATGTCAATCTGGGATTGTAAACCCTAGTATTATTCTCCAAATTTCAAATAAGGAATACGACATAAATTCCATAAACATCCGATTACTCAGATTGGGGAATAATGAGGAAAGAAATCTTCACATTAGAAAGATTATTAAAGTAAACGAAATTCCTTACAGAGTTGAATATGACTTACCAGGAGAAATAATAGCAGCGCCAAGGTTGGGGGAATAAATGACGTGAAACCCTTTCCATTCAGCCTCGTGCTAAAGAACATCACTCAGGAAACAAAATATAAGCCTGTGGTGAGAGGGCTCCGCCACCAGAGAATGCAGATTTGAGAGTTATACGAATAGTAGAAAATATTAAAACAGTAAGAGAAACCCTCTGGTGAAATTGCACCGTCCACGTGTTGCATGATCTATAAGGGAGAGACATGTGGGAAAAGCGTTCAAGAACTCTTCGATAAACTTGAAAACAAATCCCAAGAGGAAAGGGAAAGATACTTAGAATTAAAGGGTAAGTACCATAGCACATGGGCAACTCATAAATAGTAAATGAGATGGATGTGATTTATGTCAGACTTTAAAGATATAAGGCCACCTGGGGATACGACACCAAGAGTATTTAAATTCATAAGCATTGCATTAATACCCAACAACCCCATTAGGTGTCATACATATATGAATGGAGCTCCAAGGGTTGGACTTATAACACTAAATTTTTTTAAGGGAAATCTTAGTTGTGACATTGGAAATGATTAATTTGACAAAGTGGAATGAGTAAAAATAAAAAGAAGCAAGGTTAAAGATAGAAATAGAAATACACCTTTTCCATAAATTATAAAAGGGTATAGTGTTAAATAGTCAAGTTAATGTATATGTAGAAAGTGGTAGCATGGCATAGCTATAGTTCTTCATACTGATGCTCGTAAAGAAAAGTGGAAGGGTTTATAAGTATGTAGATTTCAAGGAGCTAAAACATCAGTCTAAGGAAATTTTGAATTAAAGAATCAAGTTTCGAAAGTGAACGAAATAATTTAATATATTAAGTGGGAAGTTTGTCTATATGAATAAAGAAGCTTCCATTGATATATATATATATATATATATATATATATATATATATATATATATATATATATATAACTCCCTAATAATTATACCCTATCGTGACCAAGTGAGAGGTGGCATCATTTTTGTAAACAAAGAACTAGGAAATTGTGATAAACCCCAAAAGCATATGGAAAGGGATAAAGGAAATAAGAGCCTAATGTACTAGGATGATTAATTAGAAATAAGAATATATTACTGGTGGAGAAGAAATGGTATATTCAGATAATGTCAAATGGTGACAAAAAGATAATTTAAATATAGAAACAAAGGTTGTCAAATTGTGACAAGCAACTATAAAAATAAAATATGATTAGTATAGAAAAAAAAAATTTTGGATGAAAGGCATTACACATGGTATCAAAGCATTAGCTAAAACATTGGGCAAACTATGTGCTCACACATAAATATATGTTGCTGTAAAATTTATGAAAGTTTAAAATTTTGCTAATGTTAATTTTATGAATAATGAACAGTATTGAAGTGTACAGCTATGAACCATGATTTAAGGGGATGAGTTGTATGAAGATCTCGATGGTGGAGAAACACGCTAGATCCAAATGCTCCATTGATGGCTATGTTGCATAGAATGCAACAAGAAGTGGCATAACTTAAAATCCATAATGACAGGCTATCTTTAGCCAGTGAGGAGCAAGACAGACTCATAAGGGAATTGACTTCACAGAATAGCCAAGAGAGTGAAGGTTCTGGAAGGAAGAGAAACAGGAGAGTCAATTTCTCAAAATATTATAAGGAAGATGGTGCCACTAGACAACAGTCTAGACGAAATAAGGAATTACAGGGTGAATTTTGGAAAATTAACCCTCCCTCCTATGATGGAGAAAAAGAGGAAGATGCTAAGGCATGGCTTCTGAATATGATAAAGTACTTTTAGGTTTATGAATATGAAAGTAACTTAAGAGTTAGGCTGGCTATTTATCAGCTACAAGGTAAGGCTACCTTGTGGTGGGAGGAGACCAATATGGTTCATGCTATTGACGAGAAAATGGTGACTTGGGAAGATTTTCAAGTCAAGTTTAAAAATTGATACTTGAATGAATGCTACTATGACGAAAAGGCAAAAGAGTTTCATGAACATAGATTGGGATAGCTCATTATTGATGACTTTGTTACCAAGTTCACAAATCTGTTACGCTATGTGCCTTATATCAGGGAGGAGAAGGCAAAGGTACAGAGGTTTCTAAACTATTTGTCCAGTGTTTATAAAGAAATGATAGAGTTTGATAACCCAAAAACGATGGATGAGGTAGTATGGAAGGCCAGATTATGTTACCAAAAATTCCGGGGTATGGCGGAACCGGGAAAGAATTGGCTAAACAAAGGTGAGTTTAGTGGAAAGAAACAAAAACTGGCCTATTTGAAAAACTTTGGTAGAAACCACTAGAGAAAGAAGTTTAATAAAGTGAGTGAAAACCAAACCGCTCAATCTCAAACTGGGTCAAAACCAATGAATGGGAATAATCAGAAGGAAGGTATTGATAAATGAGGGAACCTTTGAAGTGTTGGGGTTGTGGAGAATCTCATTTGCTGAGGGAATGTCCACACAAAAATATCCTGACAGTGCAAGTATTGTGTGAGGCCACTACAGTAAATGATGTAGCCAGAAACATCCCCAAAATTAGCTATGCCTTAGAAGATCATCAAGTATAACAACAGTCCACCATGGTCAAGATGGAAGGTATGATTGCTGACCAATTTTTTATAGTTCTAATAGATCTAGGTGCATATTTGAGTTATATCAGTCCTCAAATGATAGAAAAATTAAAATTAATGCTAGATAAGTTTCATCATTCTTGGTTAGTACAGTTAGCCACTAGTACAAAATGAAAAATAACTGACAATCTACCTCAAACATCCATTAATCTGAATGGATACCAAACATAATTAAATTTAAGCATTCTACCGTTAGGGTCTTATGACGTCCTGATAGGGATGGACTGGTTAGAAAAATAGAAAGCTATGATGAATTGTTTAGAAAAAACCTTATATTGCATTGATAAGGAGGGAAAACCTATAATAATCAAAGGGAAGCCTAAACCCATATCTGTGAGGCAAATATCAGCCCTTTAGTTAAAGAGAATTTCTAGAAAAGGGTATCAGTTGTAATCTGTACATGTAGAAGAGTTAGGACAAAAAGTAGAAGAAATATTCTAGAAACATTACCAGTGATAATAGAATTTAAATATGTTTTCTCGGATGAAATCCATCATCTGCCCCCCAAGAAAGAAATCGATTTTTCAATTTATTTAGTGCCAAGATCAACTCCAGTTTCTATAGCCCCATATAGAATGAGCACTCCTAAATTAATGGAGTTAAAAATGCAGCTACAAGAGTTGCTGGACGAAGGTTACATTAGACCAAGTGTATCCCCCTGGGGAGCACCGATGATGTTTGTGAAAAAGAAAGATAATACTTTCCGCATGTGTATTGATTATCGTTAATTAAACAAACTGACAATAAAAAATAGATACCCATTACCCAGGATAGATGACCTCTTTGATTAAGTTAGAGGAGAAACTGTGTTTTTGAAGATTTATTTAAGTACTTGTTACCATCAGTTAAGAATTAAAGATGAAGATGTCAGCAAGACAACATTTAGAACCCAGTATGGACACTACGAATTTGTGGTTCCACTGTTTGGGTTGACTAATGCACCCGCCACTTTTATGTGCTTAATGAATAGTGTCTTGAATAAATACTTAGACAAGTTTGTATTAGTATTTATTGACGACATTTTAATTTATTGAAAAAGTGAAGCGGAGCATCAAGAACACCTCAAGAATGTATTGCAAACTCTGAGATAAAATAAATTGTATGCTAAGTTTAGCAAATGCAAAATTTTCAAAGATAAAATTCAATACTTAGGGCATTCCGAAAAAGTGTTGGCTGTAGACCTAGAAAAGATAAAAGCAATTAGATAATGTTTTGTACCTACTGATGTATCATCAGTAAGATCCTTTATGGGAATTTTGGGATACTACAAAAGTTTTTTAGAAATATTTTCCACTTTAGCCTATCTTGTAACCTCATTGCAAAGTAAGGGAGTAAAATTTGAATGGACTAAAAAATGCCAAAATAGTTTTGAGCAATTAAAATTGAAACTTACCACAAAAACTATTCTAAAATTTTTTGATCCAAATTAGGAGTTTGTAGTATGCACATATGCTTGTGGAAAAGGATTAGGGGGAGTATTATTACAAGAAAATTCTGTTATAGCTTACAAATCTAGAAAAATTAAGAAACATGAACAGAATTATAGTGTTTACGATCTTGAGTTAGCTGGTGTAATACACGCTCTCAAGATGTGGAGACATTATCTTCTAGGGAATAAATTTGTGCTGATGATAGATCACATCAGCCTAAAGTATTTCTTCACTCAACCAGACCTGAATGCTAGACAAGCTAGGTGGTTGTCTTTCTTGAGTGAATTTGACATGGAAATAAGACACATCAAAGGTAAAGAAAAAAAAATTGCTGATGCCCTAAGTAGAAATGCTGGGCAAGGTATAAGTAACCTTGGGAGTAGGGTCAACTTTGACATAGAGGGACTGGTTCAAAAGGTAGTGGATCAAGACCAAAAATATGAAAAACTTTAGACTCAAATGATGAAAAAGGAAATGAAAGGGTATACAAAATATCAAAAGGGATTGATTTGTTATAGAGATAGATTGTACATCCCTAATGTACACTCTTTAAAGAAGGAAATTCTGGACGAATATCACAAAAAGCCTTATTCTGGACATCCTGGATATCAGAAATTACTCACATCTTTAAGAAAGAATTTATTTTGGCCTAGAATGAAAAAGGATGTAACAAGTTACTTGGCAAGATGCATTGAATGTCAACAAGTCAAAGTTGAACATCAACATACAACTGGGCTGCTAAATCCTTTACCGATTTCAGAATGGAAGTGGGAAACTATTTCTATGGATTTTATCACTAGATTACCAAGAACCAAATATCAACATGACCCAGTGATGGTGGTAGTGGATACTTTGACTAAAGCTGCTCATTTTATACCTTTGCAGTATACTTTTGGGACAGCCCAAGTAGAAAACATGTTTATGAAAGAGATTGTAAGGCTACATGGGGTTCCTAAAATGATGATTTCAGATAGAGACCAAAGTTCACTGCAGCCTTTTGGAGAAGTTTTTTTGAAGGCATGGGCACTAAATTAAATTTTAGTACTACCTACCACTCGCAAACTGATGGTGAAACCAAAAGGACAAACCAGTTTTTTGAGGATATGTTACGGATGTATGTGATGGATAGGCCAACAAAATGGGAAGACTACCTACACTTAGTAGAATTTTCCTATAACAATAGCTACCAAACTTCCATAAGGATGAGTTCGTTTGAAGCACTTTATGGCAAAAAGTTCCACATTCCCTTAAGTTGGAGGCAACCTGAAGATAAACTAGTACATAGCCCAGAAGCTTTGTAGGAAATGGAAAAACTAGTAAAATAGATTTAGAAAAATATCAAGACAGCTCAGGATAGACATAAAAGTTATGCAGACAAAAAGAGAGTTCATCAAGAGTTTAGTGTGGGCGATCATGTATATCTGAGGATTAAGCCTAAGAAGAGCACTTTTCACACTGGGAGTTGTGCAAAATTAGCTCCACGACATTGTGTACCATTTGAAGTGCTGGAAAGAGTGGGATCAGTGGCTTATAAATTGGCCTTACCCATTCATATTAAAGTTCATGATGTGTTTCATATCTCTTTATTAAAAAAATATGTGCATGATGTTACTCACGTTATTGATTGGAATGTGATCCAAGTGGAACCAAAATGGGAATTCCTGCCAGAGCTGCTTCAAATCTTGGAGCAGGAAGAAATTGAACTTCAAAACCAGACAGTAGCCCAAGTAAAAGCGAAATGGGGGCACTTTACAGCCGAAGAGGCTACTTGGGAACGAGAAGCTGAGATGATGGAAAAATACCCATCACTGTTTACATAGTGAGTTATTTAATTTTATTTTGTCAACACTAAGGACGGTGTTTGGTTTTAGAGGGGGGATATGTAGTACCCCTATTTTCTATGCTTTTAATGGACATTTGAATGAGTCCAAAGGGGAAGTGGACTATAGTGGAAAAATGTTATGTGGATTTATGTTATTTTTAATTAATAAAAATAAATGGAAAAGTTATGTGTGCAATGACTAGAAAAAGAATTGAGATCTAAAACCTAAATCCATGAGGATGTGGATAAGGGTTATGAGAGTTTCCTACACCTTCTAGAAATCCTTGGAAGGAATATTAAAAAAATAGATTTGGAGATAAACATCTAATTTCCCCAATAAAGAGGAAAGTAATTGGGAAGAGGAAGAAAAAGGTAGAAAAGTGGAAAAGACAGCTTTAAATTCCCTCAATGATGGAAAGTTTAGACAAAGTAGGAAGAAAGCATCCTGAAATTTCTGGACGCAGAAATTGTAAACAGGCTTGGGAAAGAACAACTTAAATAAGCTGCACCAGGATAGGAAAAGGGGGCTATCACTAGAAGGAAGGGTCTCAACTCGAGGGTGAGTTAAGGAGATAGAACTCTACGGTTGGGAGGACTCATCTAAGAAATTGGTATGCACATAGAACTAATCTAATTCATAGTTATATGAAATTTCTTATGTGTAAATAAAGCTTTTTATTTAGCTAGTGAGTTAAATTTCGATATGATGAGTTATTTAATACCCATACATTTAACGGATTTTGATGAGGTAGGATTACTTCAAATTTGTATAATTGTATGGGAGTAGTTTGATGAGACACATCTGCCAGAATTTCTAAACCTGTAATAGGTTTAAATATGGAGATCGGTGTCCCACAGAGAGAGTATTACTTCTATGTAGTAAAATATAATACTATTATTACATTTCTTATATTGTATATATACACATTCATGAGAAATCTAAACTTAGTTGCAGAAAAGAGGTTAATAAACTGAATTTTTTAACTTGTATTCTATGTTCATTATACTACTATACTAATTATTGCAGAGAAAACTCAGAATTTAATAAGTGAAGTACAATTATAATCTACTATAGTACACGATTAATAAATAGAGATCTGAAATATAGACGAGATACAAAAAAAAATAGTCCATGAATTCAGGGCAGAAGATAGAAGTAGTGAGAAACCATAAAATCTATTTTACTTATGAGTCAATATTTTTATTTCTACACTGATTTCCTTAATTGATATAAAAAGGAAATCTATAAATTCTATGTACATAAATGACATTAAAATTTATAAAGAAGTACTAAGTCGCATAAGTGATTTATGAAAAAATTTAATAATTTTCGTATTGCAAAACATAAGTGCAATATAGATGTAAAAAGCTGGTTGTATATATATATATATATATACTCAACAGATACAAACTCATGAATTTCATTCTATTCTTATCAGGACATTTTAACAGCAAAAATTAAATGGTAAGATATGAATTGGCAAATAAATATAAGTATGTTTTTACTTTAAAGATGAAAGTCTAGTAAAAGCCTATGTAATATAAATAAAAAAACTTTAAATAAACAGGAAATAAGAATTGCTTATATTATTACTATAACTATGAAAATGTAGAGACAATAATAAACTAATACAAAATATATAATTTTTGACGGAGTCTCTCTCTCTATATATATATATATGTGTGTGTGTGTGTGTGTGTATTAAACTGTTATAGACTAACAGTTTTCATTATCCATACTAGTATGCTCCCAAAACATACTCAAAACTATTAGATAAGGAAGAAAATCTATAAATAAAGTGGTGCAAGAATATATATCTGTATTTCAAAATCATTGAAAGAAATAAAATATGGAATAGTTTCATGTCATGAAACCAGAGAGAAAATCTAATTAAATAAAAAATAAATTAAATTTAGTTACACAGTGCAGATTTGGGGATATACCCAGAAATGTGTTTACACATAATACAAGCAACCCCTAATTAATTCGGTAGCTTAGTCACTATTGGTTTTACTGTGTAAAACTTAAATGGACACATCTGTAGGATGTGAAGCAGGATTTCATTTCAGAATAGAGACCAGAATTCTGATAACAAACCTTTTCAAGGAAATAGTACTCAGTTAGTTGAAATACAAGTTGCGAGATGAAATATAGTATTCCAACCAAGCAGAATAATCCCAAGTGGAATGTACCTGAAAATAAAGAACAAGAAATTAAAAACCACGAGTAATCATAACGATTCCCAACCAAGTAAGATTGTATTCATAATTCGCAAGGTTAACCATACCTTATGAGAATTAATCTCACAATGGTTTCTAAAATTTGCATCATGAACCAGCATGAAATTGATAGTTTAAATTATTTCGGAATATATTTAATAAGGAATTGTAGCTAAAAATTGGACAGGTGAGATGTAATTAGTTAAAATGAGTGTTATACCTATAATGTTCGAGAGAAGAAACGAGGACTGGATCCGTAGTGCGAAGTAACAATACAACACTAGAACTATATTTGCGTAGCATTTTCTACGTCATATCAAGGAGGAGAATGGTTAACTCCATCTATGTAATAACTCTCACATAGGCACGCAAAAAAAAAACAGAGAACATAAGTCTTGATTCAAGCTTGGAAAAATCAGAGGCTACAAGAAAGACAATTGAATAAAACAACTCAAAAAAAAGCTAAATGGAAAGTTTCCACTTTAAGCATACTGAAAATATACCAAAGAATAAGTAAAGAGTAAAAGTTATCATCGTATGAATGGTAGCATAGCTAAGTTGAAATCAAAAATAAAGATTTGAAACCATATTTTTCACGTCAATTTGGGATTGTAAACCCTAGTATTATTCTACAAATTTCAAATAAGGAATACGACATAAATTCCATAAACATCCAATTACTGAGATTGGGGAATCATAAGGAATGAAATATTCACATCAGAAATATTGTTAGAGTAAATGAAATTCCTTACAGATTTGAATATGACTTTTGAGGAGAAATAATAGTAGCGCCAAGGTTGGAGGAATAAACGATGTGAAACCATTTACATTCAGCCTCGTGCTGAAGAAGATCACTCAGGAGACAAAACATAAGCCTGTGGTGAGAGGGCTCCGCCACTAGAGAATGTTGATTCGAGAGTTATACAAATAGCATAAAATATTAAAAAAGTGAGAGAAACCCTAACTCTGGTGAAATTCCACCATCCACATGTTGCATGATCTAGAAGGGAGAGATGTGTGGGAAAAGCGTTCAAGAACTCCTTGATAAAATTGAAAACAAATCCCGAGAGGAAAGGGAAAGATACTCAGAATTAAAGCGTAAGTACCATAGCACATGGGCAACTCAGAAATAGTAAATGAGATGGATATGATTTATGTCAGAATTTAAAGATATAAGGCCACCTGAGGATACGACACCGAGAGTATTTAAATTCATAAGCATTGCATTAATAACCCAACAACCCGGTGAGGTGTCATATGTATATGAATTGGGCTCCAAAGGGTGGACTTATAGCACTAAAATTTGTTAAGGGAAACCTTAGTTTTGACATTGGAAATGATTATTTTGACAAAGTGAAATGACTAAAAATAAAAAGAAGCAACATTAATGATAGCAATAGAAATACACCTTTTCCATAAATTATAAAAGGGTAGTGTGTTAAATAGTCAAGTTAATGTATATGTAAAAAGTTGTAGCATGGGGTAGCTATAGTTCTTCATACTGATGCTCGTAAAGAAAAGTGGAAGGGTTTATAAGTATATAGATTTCAAGGAGATAAAACATCAGTCTAAGGAAATTTTGAATTAAAGAATCAAGTGTTGAAAGTGAACGAAATAATTTAATATATTAAGTGGGAAGTTTTTCTATATGAATAAAGAAGCTTTCATATATATATATATATATATATATATATATATATATATATATATATATATATATATAACTCCCTAATAATTATAACCTATTGTGACCAAGTGATAGGTGGCATCATTTTTGTAAACAAAGAAGTAGGAAATTGTAATAACCCCCAAAAGTATATGGAAAGGGATAAAAGAAATAAGAGCCTAATGTACTAGGATGATTAATTAACAATATGAATATATTATTGGTGGAGAAGAAATGGTATACACAGATAATGTCAAGTGGTGACAAAAATATAATTTAAATATAGAAACAAAAGTTGTAAAATTGTGAAAAGCAACTATAAAAATAAAATAGGAATAGTGTAGAAAAAAAAAATTGTGGATGAGAGGCATTACATTAAGTATATGCTAAGTGAAACCCTTTTCCCCTAACCTTTCCTTTTCTTTTGTATGTTCTCATCAACTAGAAATTTATTTGTTACTCATATTTTTATATAATGACTGATCCATATTGGATCATTATATTTTTTTTCATCCATCTAAGTGCTTTTAGGGTGGAAAAATAAAAGAAATCATATTAAAAAGGTAGTTTTAGTAATGGGGACCACTTTGGAGAATCGGGGTAAAAAACCTTTTTGGGCTATTTTGATGCCTTAAATTATTTTTTTTGGAACAAAAATCTCATTTGTAAGTGTTGCACCCCTTTCATTATTTTATACTTGAATATCTTTCCAATGGTGCAAGAATCATATCAATTGGATATTGAACACAAAATTTATGCCTCCCAAACGTTGACCTATCATCATTGACCACTATAGTTCAAGAGAATGAAATATTAACCCTCATTACTTATGGAAAATGGGATATCCATGTGGACACTATGTAGAAAAGTCTATAAGAGTCAAGTTATAATATATATTGAGGGTTGAATGAGTCAAATTTAACTCCTAATTCACTTTTGGGTTGTGTTATAACCAAGTCACTAGGAAAAAAATGGGTTTCATTGTATTCGAGTGCATTTTATTTCATAGTAGAGAAAAATAGATCAGATTAGATAGAGAGAGTGTAGAATATAGAGGTTTTGTGTTCCATAGCATCATATAGACTATAATTCTCACTTCTTTATATTTGCACCATTTCCATTCATTTAAAGAGAGAGAAGGGTATCCTCATATTCTAGTTGGGTTTTCTTCTCAAAGTGTTTTGAAAGTCACATGTTGGTGTTATTGTGGTTTGTGAGTGATTTTTTTATATATTACCTATTTTCTTTATTTTAGAAAAGAACAATTTAAAAAATATATATAATCAAAGCAAAATTAGCCATCATAGTATACATTTTCATATTTCAATATGTTTTTATCATGTATTTTATGAAAAATAGTATAATGGAATATCCATGGTGGTTTACGTATCATATTGGTATCAAAGAAAGTTTCTTTTGGTATATTATGGGGAGTTGCAAGGGATCAAATTAATTTAATAAAAAAGGCATAAAAACCTAGTCATGGTTGATGAATATATTTTGAATGATCCTTGATATTTGACGAAGAAAATATTCACAAGAAAGAAAGAGAGGGTCATATATATTAGGAAAAATATGAACCTCCTTATAGAAGCTCTGGAAAACAAGCTTATAATGAGATCAGGTGAAGATCTAATCCAAAGGTCAGATCAAAGGGTAAGTTGGGGAATTATGAAGAACCAAAGGAGGATAATAAATAACTCAGGAAATAACAACCCAATTTAAGTGGCGTGAACCATTCATTGACCATATTGAATATGGGATTGATGTTCAAAATTAAGTTGTATCAAGGTGAGATTGATACTTTGAAATTAAATCACGGGTTGCAATATTTAGATTTTTATTTAGTTCCCACCACATAGAGGAGGAATATAAAAAATTATTTACTCATTGGAAACTAGAGGGCCATGCCTTTACCTAGTGACAAAGCCACACAAGAACCCTAAGGCTAGACGGGGATCCTATTGTGACTAAGTGGGAGGATTTTAAAACTATTATAAAGTATTAATTATACCCTATCAGGTATGTCGAGGACCAATGGATCATGTGGCATCACTTTAGGAATAGACAAGGGAAAAGTTCACTAGAGTACTAAATTGGATTCAAGAAGGTGGAAATAATGTTAGATATGTCTCCCAAGAGCCAAAATGTACTCCTAAAGTATATTGGGGCATACAAAACCATCTGTAGAAGAAAATGACATTTTTTAAGACAAGAATAGTGAATGATGCTTGTTTATAGGTACAATTCCTGGAAAACATAGACAACAAGTAAATGAAGTAAAATACTTGAAAGTAGAAGGAATAGTAGGAAGCTTCCAAAAACATGAAGAATAAATGGAAAGGGGGGGAGGGAAAAACTATGGTAGCCATAACACACCAGCAAAAATATCCCAACAATGACTATAAAAACTATAACATTGATGGTCACACAAAGGATACATTCTATAAATTACATCTAGAACTCAATGTCAGAGAATTGGATGAAGGGCACGAAGAAGAAAAATTTCATGGCTATAAATTTGAGTAATAAAATGGAAAATATCTTGGACATAAATGAGAACATTTTTTATAAACTAGTGTAAAATGTATTGAATTTGAGTTTCGTTTAGAAAAAACAGGAGAAGGAGATGACCAAACTCTCCTATATAAGATACAGGTCAAGAAGAAAAAAATTTGATGTTTTGTTTGACTTAGGATTATAAGAAAATATAATTGTAATAGATATCATAAAAAATAGGATTGGAGGTTCAAGATAATCCTAGACCGTATATATTAGTATGGGTAAATATAAACACATAAATGAAGGTAATAAAATAATGTAAAATAAATTTTCTACCAGTGTTGAGTTTATTGATGAAATAAAATTCGATGCAGTTTTACTTGATGTATGTGCATTGTTTTTGGGAGTCCCTATATGTACATGTGGGATGTAATAGTCTGCAAAATCTAACCCATATAACCTCATAAAGTTTGAAAATCCTTCACCATCAACATGCACAAGGGAAAGAATATAATTTCACTAGTAAGTTCCAAACAAGGTAAGAAATTTATCATTTCTAGTAAGAAGTAATTTTTGTTACGTTTAAGATAAATAATTTAGTAGAAGATTCACTGTGAAAAACATTATCTCTAGATGTTTGCAATAAGGAATAATGATAGGAATTAGAACATTTTTGACAAGAATACAAGGGAGTGTTCCAGGAGCCTAAAGGGTTTTTGCCCAAGATCAAAGTAGAGCATGATATCTAAATGTTATTAGAATCTTCATTGACAAACATCAGCTTGCACATGAAATTTGTAATAGAAAAAAATTAATTGAATAATTAATAATAACAATTTCTTGAGTAGGGTGTTACTCAATCAAGTACCTCACCATGTTGGTCGCCCATCATAATTGTTCCTAAGAAGGATGGCACTTGAAAAATGTGCATTGATTATAGGTAATTAAACAAAAAAATGCTCAAGAACACATACGTCGTGCCAAGGATAAATGGGCTATTGGACTAGTTATAGCAAGAAAAAACTTGAGAAATTTTAACTTAAAATTAATGTATAACCAATTTCAAGTCAAGGAAGACTTAGAAAATTGTCTTCAAACTGGACAAGGTTTGTATGAGTTATTAGTCATTCCATTTTGTTTAGGCAGTGCACTAGTTATGTTCATGATATTTATGATCATAGACTATGACCATATTTAGATTCATTTTTTATTATGTATTTTGATGATATGCTCATACACAATGCCACTTAGGAGGAGAAAATTTCACACTTCATGCAAATGTCAGAGAGATTGAAGAAGGATCAGCTATAAGAAAGTCTCAAGAAATGGATATTTCATAGTATTCTTTGGTGTGTTTTGGATATGTGAATGGTGGATGAGAGATTAGGGTATATCCTACAAATATGGAGGGCATCATGAAGTGGTTGATTCCTACTAATTTTTTTAAGGATATGAGTTTGATTGGGGAATCACAATAGTTGATAAAATTCATAGCCTCATTTTAACAATAATAGCACCACCCCATTAAATAATAGTGAGTGAAAAGAGATTACAGTGGTGAAAGGACTGGAATAAGGCCTTTAAGGATTTAAGGAAGAAAATTAGTCAAGCATAAATTCTTGCATTATCAAATTTTTAACAACCCTTTGAAGTGGAGACAAATGCAAGTGGGCATGTTATGGAAGTAATGTTTATGCAAGAAAGAAAGCAAGTATGCTACCATTCTGAATATTTTCATGGGGTGTTTATCAACTAGACTAATTATGACAAGGAAATCTATATTGTGATATAACATGTATAAAGGAAAAAATAAAATATAATGGGAAAGGAGATAGTCATCCACACAAATCACCTACCACTTATAGTACTTGTAAGCTACAACAAACCAAGCATTACATGTATGTAGGGTTATTAATTTTTTTTATTTAGTGATTAGGTACAATAAAGGAAACAAAAATAAGTTGGCGAACATTCTTTGAAGGCTACCCACATCAAAGATCATAGCTTTGGGAAATCTGATGTAAATGAATCCTTTCACTTACGATGCATACAAAGAGGCACATATAGAATATAAGGACTTCAAGGGAATGTTTTGAGAGTTGTAATGCCAAAAACATGTGCATAATGGTGACAAGATAGTTTACTTTCATTTCTAAAATGGTTTACTCTATATGTCAGACATGTGTTCTTAAAGGTGAGAAATGAAACTAATAAAATAGTCTTACACCTTTGATGTTGTAGGGAATTTAGTTTTAGAGAGGAAAATGCTGAACTGAGAGAGGTGTGTGTACGATCCTAATATGTAGCTAGGTTCATAAGAGAATGTATGCTTTTATACCAATAATCCTAGTAATAGGAAATAGGGTCTATACTATCTCTTACCTGTACCCACTCATCCTTGGGAAATAATTTCACTGGAATTTATGGAATTATTACCAAAAAGAAAGAGACATGATGACACATTTATTGTAGTTGATAACTTTTGTAAGATTTCCATTTTCATTCGCTATAAAAATACCATCAGTAGAAACAAAATTATTCTTTGATAGGCCCGAGTGCATTGTCGGATACAAAGGAGCATCATTTCTTATAGGGACACAATATTTCTTAATGAATTTTGGACTACATTTTGGGATAATACGAACACAATTTTTAACATATCTATAACATTACATTCACGAAGAGATGGGAAAAAAGGTAATCAATAGGAATTTTGTGCATCTTTTGAGGGGTTAAAATCAAATGCATTATAATACTTGGGAGAAAATTCAGTATATATTTAACACTATTATAATAAATAATTCTACACTTCTACATGTTAGTTCCCATTCGAAACTTGTTTGGATATTTTACACCATTTTCTTTGGATATTTCATATTCATAGGAATGAGTGAGGGAGGATCTATCAGTGGATGCTTTAATGGGAAATAAAATTGTTGAGAAGATATATAAATCCATCTGCAAGCATAGGAGACACTAAATAAATAATAGGAAAATCACAAGTCCACGAATGGTCAACATAAAGCATATAATTTATTCATGGTGGTAGACAAAGTATGGTTAGAGTTGAACAAAGAGAGATTATAGGATATTTGTAATAAAATCAAGGCTTTGTGATATGATCCTTTTGAAATAATGGAAAATGTGGGAGATAATTACTACAGACTCAATTTACCCCCATACATGTCCATTTACTCAAAGGTGATTATGGAAAATCTAAAATTCTACGAGCCTTTCATGCTAGTTATATAAGAATTAACTCCAAATTCTCATGTAGAGTTGACATAGGATATATTTTTTCAAAATAGGTTGAAAACTAAAAGACATGGGAAGCATCACCTTTAGAAAATTGAGTTGAAAGGATAGCTTCAAGGAATGGTCAAATGGTACTCCAAGGAGAAGGCAGATGATTTCTTTTTCCATATTTAGGAAAATATTTTGGGAACCAAAAGGCTCCAAAAATGGGGAGGTATGATATCGATTGGATAATTTTATTATTCTACATCCGTCATGATTTTCTTAGGGTGGAAAAATCAAAGTACAATACTCGTAGGAAGGGAAAATTTTAAGGATGGAAATTGATCTTGAAGTTTAGAAACTTTGGCGAATCTCGTAGTCCATCATATGCAATCTATTAAATTTTTTACAATATTTCTCTAAAAATATTCAAATTTCTAATAATTTTATACATTCCCTATATAATTTTTTTGCGATTTTTAAGGCGAAACAATTTTAGACTATAAAATTTGGGGGAATCACTTTTAGAAAAAATAGAAATTAGCGAAACCCTTTTTTGGAAAATGCATGGAAAATTAGCCCAGCTACGAATATTAGCCCCTAAAATTTTCACCGCTCATAGGAGAAGTTTTAGTGGTGGGACGTAATTTGGAAAATTGAAGTTAGAATATTTTTTACGTCAATTTGAGGACTTAAATGAAAATTTTTGGATGAAAATATTTTCTACATAAGTTTTTCACCCCTACACTCCAATACCTCTGCAATGATGCAATAATCCCGTCAATCAAAGTATGGACACAAAATATACGCCTTCGAGAAGTCAACCTATCATGAGTAACCACCATAATTTGAGAAGATGCCATGTCAACCCATAATACCCATAGAAATATCGATAAAAATATTGGCCCGATGTATAATAATCTGGAAGGTTCCATTTTTATCTCATATTGAGGGTTGAATTGGTGAAATTTAACCTCAATGGGAGGAAAATGGTTTCCATTCTATTTTAGTGATTTTGTTCCATAGTATAGAATTGTAGTTGAGAGTGGATACATAGAGTGAAAATTATATACGGTTTATGTTTTGTAGCAACCTATGACCATAAGTTAAATCCTTTGTATTTGCATCATTTTCATTAGAGAAAGAGAGAGAAAAACATCCTCACTATTTCTCTTGAAAGGGTTTCCTAAGTCATATTTTGGTGTTATTGTGGGTTGTGAGTGTTCTTTTTTAATTTCTCCTTTATTTTTTCCACTTTATATATTTCATGAATAATAAAAATATAATAACTTAAATAAATCCAAAAATCTAAGAAAAAATTACTCTCAGAGTTTAGAATTTTTTATTTCGGTATATTTTTATTAGATCTATTGTTCGAGTGGAATATCCACAACCTTTTATGGAACATTGAAATTTATTTTCAATAATATTATCAAAAACCTCACATGTTTCATTTTTTTCATGGATGGAATCTCTTTATCCCTTTCTTTACACCATGCTTCCTATGTTACAACATATTTATAAAAAATATTGGATTTGCTTAAATTTGATACATTAATGAAAAAAATTTAATCTAAGAATATTTCGTTTCTTGGAGGAGAGATTTTACAAGGAGGACTTTAGGTTAAAGAATATAATTGAAATGCAAATGTAATTTTAAAATGCTTGGAATAATTCTCAAATTTGTTGAAATAGAAGATTCATTTCTTTATATAATAGTTTTTGGATTAAATTTTTACTCTTTAAGTCCATTACTAAACAACACTTTTTTAGTTCATGGATTATACAATATATAAGTCTTTGTTGCTTCTTAATAGCCAAAAATAAATGTGTTTCACATTTTTATCATCTAAATTATTTTCTTTGTCTTAGCAACAATATGAGCATATTTAACACAACCAAAGAGTTGAAAATGAGCAACACTATGTTTTCTTCCAATCCATGCCTCATACAAAGGCATAGTTTTCACACCTTATTATTGAGAATATATTAAAAAAATAAGTGGATGTAGTTATAAATTTAATCAAAAAATCATTTAGTAGAATTTTACGTTTGAACATGCTTTCATTGATCTCAAGGATTGTCTTCTAGCATTTGGATTCACCAATTTTATGCGGGATTATAACTGGCTACCAATTTACTATGAATTCCTTCCATTGTTTTTTGAAAGAATAGTGGAATTCATTACAAGTAAATTCTCCTTTCTCTATCTATACATAATTTCTTTAAGACATAATGACTTTGCTTCCCAATAACAAATTTAAATAGTTAAAAAATAGAAAAGGCATCAAAGTATTTTAACAAAGTAAACCCATGTTATTTTAAAAATACAATTCACTAAATATTAAAATGATTATTTTTGTTTACTAACAAAGTTTACACATGACCAAATATAGATATCTACATGTACTAGTTCTACTAGGTTTTTTTCTTCCAAGATTTTCCTACTAAAAATGAGTCTTTATGTTGCTTCTAAAACATTCAACCTTCATAAGTTTCATCAAATAAATCAATAATAAGAAATTATTTGATATTTTTATTATTGAGCCGAGAGAAGCATTCTACAGTGGAGTATGAAGGTGATGTGTAACTATATCTCTCCTTCTTAAAATAAAAATAAAATATTCTCTAAATAGAAAAGGAATGTCGTATATGAAAAAGAAAAAGAAAATATGCTATATACATATTTAATTAGTTGTCCATATTACCTAATATATTTCATATAAAGTAATTAGAAGTAAAAAAAATGTAATAATATGTTTAAACCTTATACTTTTGAAAAATATTTTAACATGTGATATTCACTTCATATATATCTATATATATAAAAAGTTAATTTTTTTTAAAATTTTGTATAAGATAAAATATTCAAAGTGATTTACTAATAAAACAATGTAATATAAATTTAATCAAAATTTGTGACATATATCATGATAAAGCCAAAAGGAATGTCGACAAAGCGGTGAAAAGAATAATCTCATTAGACAACAAGACTGATTCATAACATAACTTGGGACATAAAGGACATCCATGATAAACAAACATGAGGGAAAAAAATCCCCAACACAATCTACAAATGAGATAGTGCATACAAGGAAAGGACAAAACAAGCCTATGTTTCTTTGTACAACCTTGAGAGAAGACACAACATCCTTAACTAAAAAGGAAGCTACTTGATCCAAACTAGATCACTGCATTCGTAGAAGAACTACCTAAGAAGAGATTATAGCCCACACTTGAAGAGCTGATCTGTGAACATATTTTCTCTCTGAAAATATGGCAGAAAGCGATAGAGAGAAAACATGCCTTCATTGAAGAAATTTATTCTAGCAAGTGCCTTAGGGACTATAAAAAAAAGAGAGAGACTCCATGGACCAATTAGTTGTAACTTTCAAGTCCCCTACGATTACAATCTCCTCCACTACTAACCATAGATCACAGCAAAGGATACGCCAATGGGACAACACTAAGCTCACGTGTTGTTTCTCGAATAACCATTCCACCCGCAAAGGTGCCATCAAGATATCCAATATGACAGATGTATTTTAGGGGATTATAATATAATCAACAACTAGAGCTCTTAGGGATAACAGGACCAATCTCCAAAAAATATTTGACAATTCTAAGACACGTAGTGTGAAGTTTCAGGGTAGAATTCTCAAAAATGTAGGTGTTACGAAAACACAAAGTCCCGAAAACATACATCATGATGGGTCTATGTGTCATGTGGCAAACAACCTAGTTGTGTAGGAAAGAGAAGATGGATGCTCTTTACAGCGAGCGATTCATCAAGAGCATAGAGGTGACTTCCTACTATATATAGAGAGTAAAAGGGAAATCAAGAAAAATGTTGGCCACTACCCCATTGGAAGATTTATAAAGAGGGAAGATGTTCGGGCCAACGAAACCCCTCTTCAGTAAATTGTCCCAAGTTAAGACTAGGTTCTGAACAACAGACCAACTGCAACATTTAAACTTTCCTCAAACCTCCCATTGCCACATGAAATCCAATTGCAGATAGGGTATAACAAAAAAATCAACTCAATACACATGCTATGTAATCTCTATAACATTTAAATATACAATTCAAACAATAAAAAATTAAACATTATTTTTTTCACTCTAAAATAAGTTTGCACCTAAAGAAATTTGATTCCTTTTTACTCATGTTAGATTAGTTCTTAAGATGGATCTATGGTGGTGTAGTAACATTAAGCCTCTTATATTTAGGTGTCCATACCTCATGTTCCATAATGAAGAATCATCATGGTAGCCAAATTTTAATGCTCTATTTGCTTCACAATAAAGAAATGAAATAATAGATTCTATTTTACAACATATTAATTTTGGTTATAACCTCATCATGGTTTTTTTTATCATATGATGGTTTTTTTAACTACAGTTTGTTAATGCACCTTTAATCTCAATTGGCTTGTCACTTCTAAATATTCTAAATATTACGTCAAATGCTATAATTTCATCTATCTTAACAAAACTATATCCATTTTTAGTCATGTGTTTGTTGTAGCCACTGTCCAAAAGCCATATTGCCATATTTTCATACAAACCTTATTACCTAATAATAAGCCAAAAATATTACCTAATCACAAGCCAAAAATAAAGTGGCCCCATCTCCTTTTTCTTAATGTGGTATAAATATTTACAAGGAAAACATTAAAATTGGGATTTTCTAAAAATTTTACGTCCTTATGAGTAGCATTATCTCTTTCTTTGTTATATCCATAAAAACCTTTTCCTCAACATTAACCTCGGCTATTTTCTTTTCTTCTTCATCTAGTAAGGATAATTGCTTAAGATTTTTTTAGAAAATGTATTGATTCCTTAGTGATGAGAATGAAAAGATCACATAAGCTCATTTAAAAATAGTGAGAAGTTACATATTTAGTATTGTGAATGGAAACATCAACTGCAATAAATTTTATAGGAAAATTTCTTTTAAAAAATTCAACAATTTTTTGATTTATTAAAAATTTTCTATAAAAAATATTTTAGCTTACTATTTCCATAATCTATCAAAAATATTAAATATTCATGCCAAGAGTTTCAAACTCTCTCTCTACTAAAATATTAGACTTTAATAAAAATATTACACTTTAATAACGTTTAGATTATCTATTTCCTCACATACTTGTTGTTGTAACATATCCTACCCCTGTCATTTTCATATCACAATGATATTAGAAAAATAAAATCATGTTTTAGCTATTCTATAAATAAAAAGAAATTTAAAGTAATTTTTGTATTTTCCTTTTATTTATATTGATATAGGTCCAACTAAAAAACAACTTAAGTATTAATTAATTTTGCATAATTTTTTTATTCTTAAACATGACAATTACTTAAAAAAATAAAAAAATTTGTTCTCAGAATTTTCATTTTCATATTTCAAAAACCATAGTTCTCCCTTTAAAAAAATTAATATTTAAAATTAAAAAATATTATAATAATAATAAAATTAATCATTAATTTAAAATTTCAAAAACCTTATCCAACAACTTGAATCGACGTTTGATCTTCCAAATTAAAAAATATTATAATCAATATTATTATTAATCATTAGTTTAAACATTCAAAAAATTTAACCATTACTGTAAACTTTCAAAAAAATTATCCAATAACTTGAATCTACTTTAATATTACCCACTACACAACTTGCCGTCATATCATTTCTTAATTATTATACTTGGAAAAAATACAAAAACAATTTTAAAATTAAAGCAAATCATCACAAAACCCAATATTCTCTCCTCGTATTATTTATTTCATAATGAATATATTTATTTAGATATATTCTCTTATCTTATTTTTTTTTAATCATGAGCATATTTATTTATGTATTTAAATTTATATTTAAAAAAAAATAGAAATGTTGTATTTTATATTTAGATTTAGATTTTATAGTACTCATCACAAGTTCAATTATTTTTCCTTATGGCAATAATATATTGGGTATGTTGATGAAAATAGATTAAGAAAAGAAAAATGAAAAATGAAAAATGAAAAATACTACCAAAATTTAACAAAAAAACATTATCTTAAAAACCTAAATTTAACCAAATCACTATTCCAATAAAAAATTAATTAACATTATCAAATCAAATTAAATTTAAATGAATTTAATTATACAATTACCAATCATCATCAAATACATATTACAACAATAACATTTAAACATTATTTTAATAAAATTATAATAGCTTTATTTCATTTTCATAAATTCAAAATAATTTATTAATATTAATAAAGGTTGGATATTTCTACACTTATTTATATTTTATATTGATGATATTTTTAGAATAGGAATTCTATAAATGAATAAGTCAGAAGCATTAGTGATCACAAAACTAAAACATGTTAGTAGTCCTCTAAATGAATAAGGTTATTATTAGAATAAATTATTTTATTAAATAGAGACTAAGGCAATGAAAATAGTTAATTAATAAAATATTAAAAGAAATGGATTAAAGGTTTAAATAATAAATCAAAATTAAATAAATAGAGAAAACAAAAAACTAAAGAAATGGAGACAATATTCGAAAGTTGAATATATATATATATATATATATATATATATATATATATTGTTAAAATAAGTAATTTATTGTTAAATAATGGAAATTGAAACTCGGTGGGAAGGATAGCAATCATTCCTCCCGAGAACTTGGTTTAGATTGGAAGAAAAATATGGCTTCTGCTAGGGTTTCTCTGTGCCTAACCGCCGACGCCAATTTTGCTAAAGCCTCAACCCTGTTCGGCTCTGCCACTGTCAACACAACAAATCGAGTAGATCCTGAGGTCTCTATAGTCGTAGCTCCCTGCGGCTTCTTATTCTCGACTCCACTCTCACTTGGGGCACCTCCCCTCCAAGAAGCCACTGGCATCGTCAAGAATAAAGGGCTTGGGGATATTCTAGTCTGCACCTCTCGAGCTCTAGCAGCGATAGAGACCGCACAAGTTGTTGCCTCCTTCTGTGTCAAAGAAGGGACAAGAGATGTCACTCTCGCAGAGGTTAAATGCCTTCGTAAGAGAAAGGAAGCACACTCAGGCAATCTCGCAGCCTCGACTACTGTCGTGGCCCTACAAATGCTTAGTCGCATAGATTGGGGTGTTGCTACTGGTTGAAGTTACCCAGATACAAGAGGGCTACACTCATCATCCAGTCTCAAAAAAGACAAAGGCCTTATGGACCTAGGAATACAAGGATTCGACACAATTTAGACACAAATTTGAAGAGAAGAATAGAGGGCTTTAGATCATTCACCCTCCGTCTATCAGATCTAGATCTCATTTCTCTCAGGCAGAGTGATGATACTCTGGGTGCATGCCACGAATCTAGTGTAGGACCTCCTGCGAGATCTTGAACTTAGGTTGGGAATCCCCTCAGCACTCCAGAGATTGCTTTGTCAAGGTAAACAACTTGAGGACCCTTTGCCCTTGTCTTATTACAATATTAAAAGAGATTCTTTAGTTGTGCTCACCCTACGTCTAAGAGGAGGAGCATTTGGGAATACCTCCTTTGCTCTTGCTTTCTCCTATAAAGATGCAGTCCATGCACAACCTTCCAAGAAAACTGCTCAACCAATTAAGGCTCCCAAGCCTTTCTTGGTGGATAAAATGGAGGAAACTCCCTCCATTGAAATCACTCATCCAGCACTGGATGATCAACTGCAGACGTTTAAAGAAACAACCATCACTTGTGTATTTAATGGACTATGGGTTAGAACTACTGATCTATACTAGTGGATCCATTCCAACTGGACCAACAATAGCAAGGTATTCTTATGCTCAAAAGACTTCTTCATTGTGGCATTTTATTTCAATCAAGACTATCAGAAAGCCTTAATGGGAGGTCCTTGGTTCCGGAGAATGATAGGGCTATTCCTCACCCCTTGGTTTCCCGAATTCAATCCCTCTACAACAGCCATCACCAAGCTTCCCATTTGGGTCAGGCTTCCAAACCTTCCTGCGCATTTATGGCACTTCTCTTTCTTCAAAGTGATTTGGGATACCTTAGGCCTTTTCCTCGCTATGAATACCTCAAGGGGGGAGAAAGGAATATACACCTTCGGCAAAATATGCACGGAAATAGACATTAGCAAAGGGCTGGCTGATCAGATCAACCTCAAAATTGGGAACTTCCATTGGACACAAACCTTGGACTATGAGAACATGGCCTTCTGGTGTCGCCACTACCATTAGATGTGGCATATCCAGAACACATGTGCCATGTTCCTCGATGAAAATAAGAATATCAAACACAAATCCAAATCCAAGGGTTTGAAACCGTGTGATCCACCCCCCATGGATGACATATAGTCCTTCAGCTCGGATGAGGAGGATATTGAAGCAGAAGGGGAGAATGTTGAGCACCTAAAGGGCACACCCTAAGCCAGCCCTGAGGATCCCTCTGCACCTCTGATCTTGCAGAAACACATTCATGAGTAATCCTCCTCCGATTCAGATAAGGAGACTGCTTCAGCATAGAATAGTCTACAATTGGTTCCTCCCCAACCAAGTCACAATAGGTGGGTCAAAGTTAGTAAGAAGAAAGGGAAAAAATGTCATTTGGAAGCTTCAACCCGTTCTGGGTAGATTTCTTTGTCTAGCTGTCTAATCTCTGATATCCTTGTTATGTTATGCTTTTTCCATGGTTGCTATTTGGGACCGAGGTTGATAGTATAACATTTCTGGCTCCCCTGCTTTTCAGCTTCGCTTGTTTGCAAGCTCAGATTGTACTATATGTTTTTTTTCTAATAGAATTAACCTTATTTAGAAAAAAATATATTGTTAAATACCCTTCACCAGATTAATTGTATTTATTGTGATTTAGAGTGATTGAAGATTAATTGAAGATCCACAATTCATTATTTCATGTGTGAAATACTTTTGTTTTTGTGTTTCTTCTCTCTACCTTTCCAAAAAAGTGGTATCAGATCTAAGGAAGGATCATAAGATTCGTAGGCAAGTAGAGCCAGATAAGAAGGCCAAGAGCAGAAGGCCATAATTTTTTATTTTTTTTTAAACACGGAGGTCCGCACGTTTTTAGTGAAGAAATTGCGAAGGTCCACAACCTCTCCTAAAAAAAACTGCGGTGATTTAGACAAACTCACGATTTATTCCCAATCCAGTTTATTTCGTAGCTTGTTGCTTTCGAGGGGTGCGTAAATGATTTTCTAATATAAAGGCCGACAACAGTGAGCCAATTTTTAAACAAAATCCATGAAAATCCCAAAATTCAATGCAAGGTACGTGAGATTTGAAAGGGGTTTTCATACTTTATTAAATTCGAAGTATATGGGTGGCTTGTTTGTTTTTTCTTAGAAATTGAAAAACCCATACGTGGATGAGAGTTGTATGATTTATAGTAAAATCGTTATTAAATGAGTATTTGAAGTTCAAGAAGTCTTTTAAAAGGGATTATTTTAAAGGATTTAAATTGAAAGGTTTTTTAAAAGTGAGGTGTTAAAAGTTTGAAGGGTTTTTATGAAAAAGGTTATTTGAGAAGGGATTTTATATATAAAAAAATAGAAGGGTTGCAAAAGTGCATGGTATATATATATATATATATATATAGAGGGTTTTTTTATTAAAAAGAAAAACAAGGTGTATATACAATATTTGCTGGTTATTATTGACAAGAGAATTTAGGGCTTTGCAAAGTACGATAGTCCACAAATAATATTTTTTTGTTTTGTCAACCATGACAGGTTTTTTGGAGAAGATTCTTTCTTACGGGGGCATATATTAAAAACATTTTTTTTCAAGGGCGATATGGAAGATAGCCTCATGCAAGCATGCATGCAAATATGACGGAAGTCATGGGTTGCAAAGCACGACTAAAGAAGAGTAAGAAAAATGATAAAAAAGAAGAGGAAAATATAGTTGTCATGTTTAAATAGGTTCAGGCTGTAACCAAGGACCTAAGTTGTCTAGCAGAGACAAATATTCCTTATCTTTGAGTTTCATTCAACATGAAATTGATGAAACGGTTATGTGCAAAGTAGAAAAGGCTACAACTTCCAAGGAATCATGGAAGATTCTGGAAGAAGAATTTGGTGCAAGAGGGAGTGACATGTAGCAATAGGATATGTCACATGCAAATATGTCAGATGCAGATCTCAGAGTAGATGAGTAAGAATCTAGGAGGCCAACAGAATTTGGTGAAACCCATTATGCAAGCATGCATATGGATGAAGAAGATGCTACAGAGATTGAAAAGATGGAATCTGAAGCCTCTATATGTGAAACAAAGCTTGTTGAAACCCATTATGCAGGCATACATATGCATTATGAAGCTGCAACACAGATTGCAAACAGGGAAGTTGAATCCTCTGTATGTGAAACAGAGCAAGAGCATATCAATCCTCAAGCCCTCCACTGTAACATGGATGGTGCAGATGATGGTGAAGCCCATTATGCAAGCAAGCATATGGATGAAGAAGATGCAACACAGATTGCAAAGAGAGAAGTTGAAGCCTCTATATGCGAAATAGAGCTTGAGCATATCAATTCTCAATCACTCCATCGTAACGTGGATCGTGCCAAAGATGGTGAATCACACTTTGATGAAATACATGTGGATGATGACTGCAAAGTGAAATCTTCATTGGTGAATTTAGCCGGAGCTGGTGAGTTTGGTAAAGCTGAAATTGACAATGAGCACATGCATGCTTGGATATCCTACCATAGTGTGGATGAAAATTATTTTGATGTTATGTGTGGTTTCCTTTTTGAAACAAGGATTGATTATGGTAATATTGTAAATGCAATTTCTGATGAATCATTGAAGCTTAAAGCTACCTTTGTAGTTGATCCAGGTGGATATTGGTTGCCACCCGCCTATTCCACTTGGGGCACCACCATTGTATTGTCTCTTTCAGTTTTTTTCACAACTTACTATTTTTAGCAGTTTTTCGGGTCCTCAAATTCCGGAGTTGTTTTGAAGCCCCAAATGGAGATAGTATGCCGAAGTTACATCCCTGGGAAGTTGAAACATAAATTTACCCAAACGGGGCCAATAGTTTTGGTGCTTCATCTCCTAGGGTTATGTTTTTGGACGTTTAGAATTCTCCATTGTTTCTCCATAATAAATAGGCACTTGAGCCTCATTATAATATAGTTCAGAGGTCTGTAGTCACCACATCTCTTCTCAGAGATTCGCGACCAACACCCTAGCTATTTTATTTCCATCATGTTTGTAAGCATATTTCTGTGATTTGATATTAATGAAATGAAGCCTTATTTCCGCTGTATTTCTATGTTTATGGTTATTTCTGTATTCTGTTGCATTCCTGCATAAATCTGGATCAGTAGTATCAAAGCGGTCTGCTTTTTCTTGATCCTTCTTTTCATGTCCCCAACGAGGTCGAGGTATAAGGAGTTAGGGCTCGATCTGGTGGAACCTTTGCAAGATTATCTTCGCAAACCCTGATGAACGCCCATGGGGGACGGAAAGAAAGATGAGGGATCAAGAGATCCTATCAAAATATTGCTCAAGGAGGACCTCGAAAAACAAAGGAATGTGATGATGGATAAATTTTCCCAGATCCTTCAACGACTGCCCACCAACGTCACATCTACATCCAGCAGCTACTCTAGAGGCGCGACTCCCTTTAAGGTACAAGTAAACTTTGACATTCCCATATTTGAGGGTCAAATAGATGTAGATGTCGTAGATACATGGTTGAATCTATTAGAAGGATATTTCTCAGTTCATGACTTTTCCAAGCAGGAGAAGATTATTTTTTCACTCCTCAAAGCTACCCCCCATATCAAGCACTGGTGGGAAACCTACTATGAGAAAAATGATGAGACAGAACCCTCTCTGTTCTTAGCCGTACCCACTTGGAATTATTTTTGAGATGCCATCAAGGAATAATACTATCCCATGGGGAGCTACGAGGACAAGTACATACAATGGACCACACTGCGGCAACAAAGGGATCAAGATGTGCATGAGCTAACGAATCTATACCATAACTTATGCACAAAATTAGGTCTCAAAGATTCAGAGAAACATTTTGTGCTAAAGTATCGTGGTTGTCTGCACAGATACATTCAGGAGGAAATGGAGTTCCTCGACATCTCCTCACTTGGTATGACATATTGTTATGCTGCCAAGATTGAACAGAAATTCAAAAAGAAGAAGCAAGACTTTGGATTTGCGAATCAAAAGCAAGGGAAAGGTGCCCCCCAACCGCCGAACAAAGGACAAAGCCAAGACATGGTGGCCCAAGACAACCTGCCAAAGACACAAGAAAAGAACAACACTACGAGGTGAAAGAAGGACACGGGAAAGTGGTGTGAGTTCCATAAGAGCTCCACTCACAACACAAGTGAGTGTCGGGCCAAGCAGTCACTGGTGGCCGAGATGAGGGCTTCTAATTCAGATGCATGCTCTAACTCTAAATGAGATCCTGACAAGCTGAATGACAAAGGGAAGAAAATTATTGATGCGGAGCCCAATGCCACTGTTGCCACTACGAAGATCTAGAAGGAGGAACCAGAAGATCCAGAGGAGGAAAAGCGTCTCTTCCATTTCCGAGATGTGGGTAAAGGCTTCCCCGCTACTGTTCATTGTCGACAATGGGAGCCAAAAGAACCTCATTTCAATAGATGTCGTGAAGCGGTTGGGCTTGTTGACCACAGTGCATCCACAACCATACACCATCGAGTGACTTCACCAAGGACGGGATCTCTGCGTCAGCCAGTAGTGTCGCCTTCCCTATAGCATCAAGCCCTTCATAGATGACGTATTGTGTTGTAACACACCCCATTTCACACCAATTTTTTTTTTTTTTCTATGCACTAATTCTTGTTTCTAGAACTAGCGCCTACATTTAAACAGTTTACCCTTCTTGTTGATTGTAGCAGTACAATTTAATTTGTCTCAATAATAATTTATTTTTATCCATAATGGTACTTAATGCCAATGGCGTTTTGATTTAGACTTGCTAGCTCTCTGAACTTTTCTTTTTAAATTTTTCACGTAGCATTCTATTGAGATCATTAAAATCTTGTTCTTAATATGGATTTTGGTTTTGTTCCATTTAAACACCAAGTGTGATTATGATATGTGTTATAGTGTTTCCATGGTTTATACATTCCTAGTCGTAAAGCTTTATAACTTTGCTTTGCCCCTAGGTATATATGTCGGGACTATGCTCACATTCCCTTATATGCTATGGGATTTTCAACCCACAATTTCCAACATTGAATGCAACGTATACTCTATTCTCATGGTTCATAAATGACGTTCAAGTGATATTTTGGTGTATAGTTTTGTGTCTCATGTCAATTTAATAAGAATGAGTACTTTGTCTGTCGTGTATTGAAGTTCATTCTCGTTGCCATTCGAGCCACGTACTTGAGAATTTACGTTCAGATACTCTTCTAGGATTTTTAAATCCATATGTATGGTATTTTATATTGGTTTAGTGGTGAATCACTGAGCTTGTTTTATTGCTCTTGTCTATGCTAGTACGTTTGGTAATAACTTTAGTATGTTCGATGTTTAATATGAAGTGGCTTGGTTCAAGTCATTCAGTCGCTCCTCTATCTGTATGTGGATCGACGGATGGTCACCACATAGACGATTGGATGTATCTAGGGTTTATGGCTCCAACTTTTATAAAATACACCATCTCCATTCGGGTTTATTTCTTCTCTCTCTGTTCTCAACGCGCTTTTCTTTCGGCTTCCTCCCCTGATGAGGCATAGGTGCCGCCTCTGCACTATGGCAAGAGCTTGGCACACATTGATGACTCCTCCCTTGTTACCCAAGGTATGATGCTTAGCATGTTTAATGCAAGCATTGCATTGCTATGTCTCAAGATATTAAATATGGTGGCTCGTATCATTTTTTTTTCGTCAATGTTATGTAAGTCGATACGTCTGGATTTTCCATGTCACTGTACAAGGATACCAACGTTTTTTCATGAGGCTTTGTAGTTTGTAATTGGATGGATTTACCAAAATCCCCAAATTTCCTATGATTATGGTAGACAGCCCATACGGCTTCGTTGTAATTTCTTTTATAAAAAAATATTTTGTTCTAGGCGATAGATTATTTCTACATTTCATCTCATATCAGAATTGATATTCTTGTCTCGTTGTGATACGATTTGAGTGTAATTTTGTTGATGTCGGATTGACATGGGAGATTTCTTCCCCGCATCATTCGTTCTTTCCTCTCACCTACATAAAATTTGATTTATTCAGTGTATTCCACAGAGCTCTCAGCTCTCACTAATTCGTTTGAAGCCACTCTCATTCGTATCCCCTACCGTAGGTATATAATGTCGACGTTTTTATATATATATCAATTTTTTTTTCATAAATCTGAGGTTTGTAATGTATTTTTCTCTCAGCGTTCGTTCAATACGACCCAGTCGTCCATGGAATGATGGAGAACTTCCATCGTATCTGCATTTGAATGGCATCCTTCCTTGATTCATTTAGGTATCAATCTGGACGACTATGATGTTTATTATTCTTGAACTTGTCATTTGAATTGGCACAAAGAGTTACTCATTTTTTTCTCTGTTGTAACTTGGTCAGGATTTCATTTCACTCAGGTGCTTTCTCTTTCTCAAGTGAGGACAATTTTTTTAAACGCCCCTTTTTCCATTTCTCATTGGTTTACGATTGTTTTATTATTTCAGTTCGCTTACCCCAAAACCTTACAATAGTCTCTAATTCATGTGGTCAACGTGTTGTGCACAGGTAATGAACCTGATTATAAATTCCATGAAGTTACTTGTCGAGCTATTTCTTATGACGTTTAAGTGTTAATATTCGCCCTGATCCTATTCCAGGTCTGTATTCACCAGTTATTCTCAAATAGAAATGGAGGCATTTCTCCAGAACCTGTTAATTTCTATTTCCTAATTTGGTGTAAACTGTATATTGAATCTATTGAGATTCAGACATTTGGATAATTTTTGTTATTTATGTCCTGTTTGACAGTCGAGGGTTTGAACATCCCACTCCATAAAAGAACACTATTACATTATGCCCTGGTATTATCTGGTGGACTCAGATGGTTTTATATACTTCCTTTCCAGACATATATAAGTCTTTTCTTCAGAAATGTTTACCTAGAGTAAAGTCCACATGCTTTTTGCTTACTATGCATAAAAATATTTTAGTGAGGTTCTTGTATCTGAAATTTCTATCTTAGTTAATGTGTAACTCTGTATTTCCAGAATTTAACTCACCACAATCTTAAAAATCTCAGTACAGTATATATATTTATTCCATAGATTTTCCACTACTCCTACTGTTGTAAATTTATCCTATTCTGCTGATGTATAAATAGTTGGTTCTTTTCCCTATTGATAATTCACTATTATATCAATAGTAAGAAGTTGTCAAATGAAGTAATATTTCATGCTCTACCCTATTCTGCATGTAACTCATATGGTTATTAATTTATCTAGCAGGTAGAGAGATGATAATGAAATAAAATGAGGAATTTTCTTATTTAATTTTATGGTTTTAATAAGTTTGTTGGTACTGCTTCGACTTTTAGGTGGAATATATATATTTTTGTAAACTAATATTGCTTATGGTTCAGCTCAGATTTGTTTTCCTCTTTTTTTTTTGCAGTAGCTTAACAGATACACAAGTATACTTTTTCTAAGATTTTGTATCTATTTTGTTTGTACAACACTTAATATTTAAATGTCCTTCTTGTACAAAGAAAAATATTCTACTTTTAGATATCTAGATCATACCTAGGTTAACTTAATAACTGTACAGAAGCAGATTAAAGTTATAATCGTAATGGATTATAGGAGTATATAAATCTCCAGATTTAAACCAGCACAGGTTTAGAGCTTCTCGATGATTTTACCTATAATTTTTATTCCTACAACTCTACAGAATGGAGAGGATTAATTTCTTCTCAATAATTCTGTTAAATGTATGGAAGATCAAATTCAGATTTAAAATAAACTAAGATTCATAGTCATAATTCATCCAGCAAGCTAATTCAAAAATTCAGCCATACACAAATATTCTATGCATACCACTTCTATAATTGACCAGTCCTCCCAACCTTAGAGTTCCTCTATCCACATAACTCACCCTCGAGCTGAGATCATCTTCTAGAATAGACCAACCTCTAATCTGTTCTGGAATAGCTCATTTAAGATTTTTCTCCCAAAAGCCTGTTTCTAATTCTGCGTCCAGAATTACAGGATGCTTTTCTTCATGTTTGCCTAGGCTTCCATTATTTAGGGACTTTTAAAGCTGCTTTATGCTTTTCCTAGCTTTTTACCTCTTCCCAACAACTCTCCACCTCATTGGGGAAACTAGATTTTTCCTCAAAAATCTAGTTTGGAAATAAATTCTTTCAAGGATTTTTGAAATATTTTTGGGGAATCTTAGCCTCTTTCCATACCTCATGGATTTGGCAAGTGATCTCATACTTCTCATTTGGTCAATATGCACAGAATAATTTTATTTCTTTTTCAAAATTAAATACTTAAGCACATCCACAAAATACTTATCCATTGGAGTCCACTCCCTTTTGGATCTAAAGTTCAAATGTATAATCTTGAAGGAAACATAAAACTAGGGGTGTTACATATTCCCCCTCTGAAAGCAAACATCGTCCTCAGTGTTACCAAATAGCTACTAGAGTTCATTTATTTCAAACAAATATGGATATTTTTCCATCATCTCAGCTTCTCTTTCCCATGTAGCTTCTTCAGTAGTAAAGTGCTTCCATTTCACCTTTACTCTTGCTACTATTCGGTTCCTCAATTCAATTTCTTCCCGCTCCAATATTTGAAGCGGCTCTGGAAGGAACTCCCCTTCTGGTTCCACCTGTATCACATTCCAATCAACAATGTGAGAAGCATCATGTATATATATTTTTAAAAATGAAACATGAAACACATCATGAACTTTAACATGGGGCGGTAATGCCAGCTTATAAGCCATTGGTCCCACCCTTTCTAACACCTCAAAAGGCCCATAATATCTAGGAGCCAATTTTGCACAACTTCCAACATAAAGTGTTCTCTTTTTGGGTTTAATACGTAAATACACATGATCCCCCACTTTGAATTCCTGATGCAACCTTTTCTTATCAGCATAGTTTTTCTGTCGATCTTGTGCTGTCTTGATGTTTCTTTGTATTTTTTTAACAATTCTTTCCATCTCTTGTAACGCATCTGGCCCCAACATTAGCTTATCCTCAGGTTGAATCCAACTCAAAGGAGTACGACACTTCCTTCCATAGAGTGCTTCAAAGGGACTCATTCTGATGGAGGATTGATAGTTGTTACTGTAGGCAAATTCAGCTAAATGCAAGTAGTCTTCCCATTTTGATGGCCTATCCATCACATACATTCTCAAAATATCCTCCAAAATCTGATTTTTTCTCTCTATCTGACCGTCTATCTGAGGGTGATAGGCAGTGCTAAAATTCAGCTTAGTGCCCATGCCCCAAAATAGCCCTTTCCAAAAAGCTGTTGTGAATTTAGCATCTCTATCTGAAGTAATCATTTTTGGGACCCCATGTAGCCTTACTATTTCTTTTAGGAACACATTCGCTACTTAGCTTATCCCAAAAGTAGATTTCACAGGTATGAAGTGTGCAGATTTTGTTAAAGTGTCTACTACTACCATAACTGAGTCATGCTGGTACATGGTTCTGGGTAACCCTGTTATGAAATCTATAGAAACAATATCCCATTTCCATTCTGCAATCGGCAAGGGATTTAGAAGACCAACAGGATGCTGATGCTCAACTTTAACTAGTTGACACTCCATGCGTCTAGCCAGATATTCTGCTAGATATTTTTTCATTCCTGGCCAAAAAAATTTCTTTTTCAAAGTTGTTGGCATTTTCTGATATCCAGGATGTCCTGCATATGGTTGTTTATGATATTCATCTAGGATTTCTTTTTTCAGAGTTTCCACATTGGGGATGTACAATCTATTTTTGTAACAAATAAGCCCTTTTTGGTTTTGAGTGTATTCAACCTTTTCTTTCTTTAGTATTTTCACTTGTAGATTCTCGAGATTTGGATATTGGTCTACAACCTTTTTCACTAGTTCTTCTAAATCAAAACTACCACTTCTTCCGATGTTGTTAATGTTTTGGCAAACATTTCTGCTTAGTGCATCTGCAATTTTGTTTTCTTTCCCCCTGATATGTTTTATTTCCATGTCAAATTCACTCAGAAAAGACAGCCATCTGGCTTTTCGAGCATTCAAATCAGTTTGGGAAAAGAAGTATTTAAGACTAATATGATCAGTCATCAATGTAAATTTCTTTCCTAGAAGATAGTGTCGCCACATATTCAAGGTGTGGATTACAGCATCCAATTCCAAATCATATGCACTATAATTCTTTTCATGTGTCTTAAGTTTCCTAGACTCATATGCAATAACAAAATTTTCCTGTAACAACACTCCTCCCAACCCCTCTCCACAGGCATCCGTACACACAATAAATTCTTTATCAGGATCTGCAATCTTCAGTATAGGGGCTGTAGTGAGTTTCAATTTTAATTGTTCAAAACTATTTTGGCATTTTTCAGTTCACTCAAACTTGACACCTTTTCTTTGTAGTGAAGTTATGGGATAGGCTATTGCAGAAAATCTTTCCATGAATATGCGATAATAACCCGCAATCCCCATAAATGATCTCACTGCTGAAACATCAGTTGGCACTGGCCATTCTCTAATAGCTTTTATCTTTTCAGGGTCAACAACCAACCCTTGTTCATAAATAATATGTCCCAAGTATTGGATCTTGTCTTTATAGAATTCACATTTACTGAACTTGGCATATAAATGGTTTTTTTTCAAAGTTTGCAACACTTTCATCAAGTGCTCTTTATGATCCTCCTCACTTTTTGAATAAACTAAAATATCGTATATGAACACTAATATGAATTTATCCAAGTACTTGCTTAAAACATTGTTCATTAAGCACATAAAGGTGGCAGGGGCATTTGTCAAACCAAAAGGTAGGACTACAAATTTGTAGTGACCATACCTAGTTTGAAAAGCCATTTTACTAATGTCTTCCTCCTTAATTCTGAGCTGGTGATAACCAGTCCTTAGATCAATCTTATAGAATACTGAAGCTCCCTTTACTTGATAAAAAAGATCATCAATTCGGGGCAAAGGGTACCTGTTTTGAATGGTAAACTTATTCAATTGACGATAGTCAATGCACATGCTAAAGGTTCCATCCTTCTTTTTCACAAACAACACCAGTGCTCCCCAAGGAGACACACTTGGTCTGATATACCCCTTATCCAGCAATTCTTGCAATTGCATTTTCAGTTCCATGAGTTCAGGGGGACTCATTCGATAAGGGGCTCTGGAAACAGGTGTTGCTTCGGGCACCAAATCGATTGAAAATTCAATCTCTCTTTTGGGGGGAAGATGAGGAATCTCATCTGGAAAAACTTCCTTAAAGTCTCTTACTACTGGCAGATTGTCCAGCAGGTTTTCTTCAGGTTGCTGTCCTAATTCTTTGACATGTACTGCATATACTTGAGATCCTTTCCTAGCTGTTATTTTCAGTTGCATCGCTGATATTTGTCTTATCGAGATGGGTTTTGGTTTTCCCTTGAGAATGAAAGGTTTCCCTGCCTCATCTAAGCAATGCAGAGTTTTATCCTAACAATTCATCATAGCTTTTCTCTTCTCCAAATGGTCCATTCCTATTAGTAAGTCATATGAGCCTAAGGACAGAATATTTAAATTTGCTTCCATCTGAAAATAATTTAATTTAATTGTTGTTGGAGGTAACTTATGAGTTACTTTCCTCTTGGTGCCAGTGGCTAACTGGACCAACCAAGACTATGGAAATTTTTTATTCTTGAGATTACATTTTTCTACAATTTGTGGACTAATGTAACTTAAAGAAGCACCTGGATCAATTAAAACGGTAACAGATTGATCAGCAATCTTACCTTCCATCTCAACCATGGTAGCTTAGTGTTCTGCTTGTCGATTCTCCAAGGCTGCACCGATAGTGGGTATATTTCTTGCTATGTCATTTACTGTGGTAGCTTCTCGATCTCTCACAATCATCTGAATGTTTCGGTGGGGACAATCCCTCAACAGATGAGGTTCTCCACAACCCCAAAATTTCAAAGGCTCCCTCATTTTAATTGTTCCTTCCTTCTTATTATCTCCATCTAATTTTTTGGAACCAACTTGGGACTGTGCAGTTTGACTTTCTTTTGGTTTATTAAATTTTTTCTGCTGATGGTCCCTACCAAAGTTATTTAAGTAGGCTAGTTTTTGTTTCTTTCCTTTGACTTCACCTTTGTTTACCCAGCCTTTACCATGTTCACCCTTTCCTTTAAACTACAGGTAGCATAATCTAGCTTTCCTCACAGCTTCGTCCATAGTTTTTGGATAATGGAATTCAATCCTCTCCTTGTACACAGCAGGCAAACAGTTCAAAAACCTTTGCAACTTTTCTTTCTCCTCCCGAATGTAGGGGACATACCTTAATAGATTTTTAAACTTGGTGAAAAACTCATTGATAGTGAGCTGTCCCAGTCTGAGTTCATGGAATTCCTTTGCTTTATCATCATAATAACGTTCATTTAAATAGCGGTTTTTAAACTTAACCTGGAAATCTTCCCAAGTAACTGTCTTTTCATCAATGGCATGAACCATTTTCATCTCCTCCCACCACAAGGTAGCCTTACCTTGTAGTTGGTAGAAATCTAATCTAGCCTTCAGATTTCTTTCATATTCATAGACCTGGAAATACTTAATCATATTCAACAACTAGGTCTGAGCATCTTCCTCCTTCTCCCCATCATAGGAGGGAGGTTTGATCTTTCGGAATTCCCCCTGTAATTCCTTTTTCTGCTTATGCTGGTGTCTAGTAGTGTCCTCTTCCATCAGAGAACTTGCCTTTATTCCTCTTTCTAGAACCCTCACCTTCTTGGCCGTTCCTCGAAGTCAATTCTTTGATGAGATTTTCCTGCTCCTCATTGGCTAATGACAATATATCTTTCTAGCTTCTTAGGTCAGCCATCTCTCGTTACAAACTATGCAACATAGCCATCATTGGAGCATTGGGATCTAGTGTATTATTTTCATCACGCAGATCAACATAAATTTCATCACCTTCAGCCATTTGGCTTTTCTGCTTCAGCACCACTGTACACTAAATAACACATATCAGTAACAAAAAAAAAATTCAACAAGAATAATTTATACAGTGAGCACAACAACAGCCTAGTTTTATCTAACATGGGCTCTGATACCATTTGTAACGCACCCCATTTCACACCAAAAAATATATATATTTTTTTCTATGCACTAATTCCTGTTGCTAGAACTATCGCCTACATTTAAACAGTTTACCTTTCTTGTTGACTGTAGCAGTAAAATTTAATTTGTCTCAATAATAATTTATTTTTATCCATAATGGTACTTAATACCAATGGCGTTTTTATTTAGGCTTTCTACCTCTATAAAATTTTCTTTTTAAATTTTTCACGTAGCATTCTATTGAGATCATTAAAGTCTTATTCTTAGTATGGATTTTGGTTTTGTTCCATTTAAACACCAAGTGTGATTATGATATGTGTTATAGTGTTTCCATGGTTTATACGTTCCTAGTCGTAAAGATTTATAACTTTGTTCCCTTATATACTATTGGATTTTCAGCCCATAATTTCCAACGTTGAATGCAATGTATACTCTATTCTCATGGTTAATAAATGACGTTCAAGTGATATTTTGGTGTATAGTTCCGTGTCTCATGTCAATTTAATAAGAATGAGTACTTTGTCTGTCGTGTATTGAAGTTCATTCTCGTCGCCATTCGAGCCACGTACTTGAGCATTTACATTCTACGCTTCTCATATTTCGAAATCCATATGTATGGTATTTTATATTGATTTAGTGGTGAATCACCGAGCTTGTTTTATTGCTCTTGTCTGCGCTAGTACATTTGGTAATAACTTTAGTACGTTTGGCGTTTAATGTGAAGTGGCTTGGCTCAAGTCATTCAGTCACTCCTCTATCTGTGTGTGGATCGACGGATGGTCGCCACCTCGATGGTTGGATGTATCTAGGGTTTATGGCTCCAACTTTTATAAAATACACCATTTCCATTCGGGTTTATTTCTTCTCTCTCTGTTCTCAACGCGCTTTTCTTTCGGCCTCCTCCCCTGATGAGGCATAGGTGCCGCCTCTGCACTATGGCAAGAGCTTGGCGTACGTCGACGCCTCCTCCCTCGTTACCCAAGGTATGATGCTTAGCATGTTTAATACAAGCATTGCGTTGCTATGTCTCTGGATATTAAATATGGTGGCTCGTATCGTTTTTTTTTTCGTCAATGTTATGTAAGTCGATACGTCTGGATTTTCCATGGCACCGTATAAGGAGACCAGCGTTTTTTCATGAGGCTCTGTAGTTTGTAATTGGATTGATTTACCAAAATCCCCAAATCGCCTATGATTATGGTATACAGCCCATATGGCTTCGTTGTATTGTCTTTCATAAAAAAATATTTTTTTTCTGGGCGATGGATTATTTCTACGTTTCATCTCATACCAGAATTGATATTCTTGTCTGGTTGTGATACGATTTGAGTGTAATTTGGTTGATGTCGGATTGACATGGGAGATTTCTTCCCCGCGTCATTCGTTCTTTCCTCTCGCTTGCATAAAATTCGATTTCTTTAGTGTAAGCCATAGAGCTCTCGGCTCTCACTAATTCGTTTCAGGCCACTCTCATTCGTATCCCCTACCATAGGTATATAATGTCGATGTTTTTATATATATAAGTTTTTTTTTCATAACTCTGAGGTTTTAATGTATTTTTCTCGCAGCGTTTGTTCAATATGACCCGGTCGTCCATGGAATGATGGAGAACTTCCATCATATTTTCATTTGAATGGCATCCTTCCTTGATTCGTTTAGGTATCAATCGGACGACTATGATGTTTATTATTCTCGAACTTGTCATTCGAATTAGCACACAGGGTTACTCATTTTTTTCTCTGTTGTAACTTGGTCATGATTTCAATTCACTGAGGTGCTTTCTCTTTCTTAGGTGAGGATAATTTTCTTAAATGCCCCTTTTTCCATTTCTCGTTGGTTTATGATCATTTTATTATTTCAGTTCTCTTACCCCCAAATCTTACAACAGTCTCTAATTCATGCGATCGTCATGTTGTGCACAAGTAACGAACCTGATTAGAAATTCCATGAAGTTACTTGTCGAGCTATTTCTTATGATGTTTAAGTGTTAACATTTTCCTTGCTCCTATTCCAGGTCTATATTCACCAGTTATTCTCGAACAGAAATGGAGGCATTTCTCTAGAACCTGTTAATTTCTATTTCCTAATTTGGTGTAAATTGTATATTGAATCTATTGAGATTGAGACATTTGGATAATTTTTGTTATTCATGTCCTGTTTGAAAGTCGAGGGTTTGAACATCCCACTCCAGAAAAGAACACTATTGCATTATGCCCTAGTATTATCTGGTGGACTCAGATGGTTTTATATACTTCCTTTCCAGACATATATAAGTTTTTTCTTGAGAAATCTTTACCTAGTCTAAAGTCCACATGCTTTTTGCTTATTATGCATAAAAATATTTCAGTGAGGTTCTTGTATCTGAAATTTCTATCTTAGTTAATGTGTAACTCTGTATTTGTAGAATTTAACTCACCAAAATCTTAGAAATCTCAGTACAGTATATATATTTATTCCATAGATTTTCCACTACTCCTACTGTTGTAAATTTATCCTATTTTGTTGATGTATAAATAGTTGGTTCTTTTCCCTATTGATAATTCACTATTACATCAATAGTAAGAAGTTGTCAAATAAAGTAATATTTCATGCTCTAACCTATTCTTCATGTAATTCATCTGGTTATTAATTTATCTAACAGGTAGAGAGATGATAATTAAATAAAATGAGGAATTTTCTTATTTACTTTTATGGTTTTAATAAGTTTGTTGGTACTACTCCAACTTTCAGGTGGAATATATATATTTCTGTAAACTAATATTTCTTATGGTTCAACTCAGATTTGTTTTCCTCTTTTGTTTTACAGTAGCTTAATAGATACACAAGTATACTTTTCCTAAGCTTTTGTATCTATTTTGTTTGTACAACACTTAATACTTAAATGTCCTTCTTGTACAAAGAAAAAGATTCTACTTCTATATATCTAGCTCATACCTAGGTTAAATTAATAACTGCACAGAAGTAGATTAAAGTTATAATATTAATCGATTATAGGAGTATATAAATCTCCAGATTTAAACCAACACAGGTTTAGAGCTTCTGGATGATTTTCCCTATAATTTTTATTCCTACAACTCTACAGAATGGAGAGGATTAATTTCTTCTCAATAATTCTGTTAAATGTATGGAAGATCAAATCTAGATTTAAAATAAACTAAGATTCACAGTCATAATTCATCCAGCAAGGTAATTCATAAATTCAACCATACACAAATATTCTAAGCATACCACTTCTGTAATTGACCAGTCCTCCCAACCTTAGAGTTCCTCTATCCACAGATGTCACCCCCAAGATGAGATCATCTTCTAGAATAGACCAACTTCTAATATGTTCTGGAATAGATCATTTAAGCTTTTGCTCCCCAAATCCTGTTTCTAATTCTGCGTCTAGAATTACAGGATGATTTTCTTCCTGTTTGCCTAGGCTTCCCTTATTTAGGGAATTTTAAAGATGTTTTCTACTTTTCCTATCTTTTTACCTCTTCCCAACTACTCTCCACCTCATTGGGGAAACTAGATTTTTCCTCAAAAATCTAATTTGGAAATAAATTCTTTCAAGGATTTTTGAAAGATTTTTGGGGAATCTTAGCCTCTTTCCATAACTCATGGATTTGGCAAGTGATCTCATACTTCTCATTTGGTCAATATGCACAAAATTATTTTATTTATTTTTCAAAATTAAATACTTAAGTACATCCACAAAATACTTATCCATTGGGGTCCACTCCCTTTTGTATCTAAATTTCAAATTTCTAATCTTGAAGGAAACATAAAACTAGGGGTGTTACATGTGTGACATTTATCCTATTGATGTTTCTGATGTATTATTAGGCCAACCATACTTGTGGAAGTGACATTCTATGTATGAGTCTCAACCTCGCACTGTTATTGTTACTGTTAGAGTCGGTCTATTCATCCCTCCATCAGAGATCATTTCTCTTATTGCATTTCATTTTTAGGTGTCCCATTCAGTTCATTCATCTGCACTCCGTTAGGGGCATGCCATTATTTGACAAAAGGGCCTTCTCAGTCATACCCCTCATGCCTTATCCTGCTGGATTAGGTCGGTTTATCGAATTTCATCAAAATCAATTTTAAGGTCATTTACAGTCCTGCTTGATCTCTTAGTCAACAAAGAGTCTTTTAGGGTTTTTCAGTCATTAGGTCTAGGTTTTCATCTTCAAACATGTCAAATAATGCCAGCAGGCACATGAGGGAGGTTCAAAATCAGTTTTCATTGCAATATTTTCATCATCAATAATGCTTGATCATGATTCTTCTTCAAAACTCTGTTTTGAAGAAGAAATCATCAAATTTATTTCTTGTAATAAATATGTAATTTTTAAGGTTTTTTAAGTTCTAAAAATCTTCAGGCGCAGCCCTGGTCTCCTTTGCCGAAATAACATGCCAATCATCCCTGCAAAAAATTGCTAGGAGTTTCATCGTTCAAGTCGAAAATTCGAAATGGAAACAAAAAACAGAGTTATGAGCAAAGTGCCAAAGTCTGCAAAATTAGAAAGAAAGTTTGTTGAATCAAAAATCGAAATCCATGCCATGAAATATATTTTCATTGTTTCACACTTCAGTCGCATGCAAGAGTCATCAGTGGAGCCAAGAGAAATCAGTTGGGAATCAAAGAAGTGTTTAAAAGTCGGATTGTGGGTGAAATTGCAGGCGCGGCGCATAGAGGACACAAATTCATCCTATGAACGAGACAGTGATTCCGCCACGGAACTGCAGGCATCGAGGAGGTGTGAAAAGACATAATCTTGGCTGAAACATCTTTGGCTAAGCATGATACTTGATGGGAGACATTCAGTCGGAATTTCAAGGAATTTGGAGAAATTTTTTTCATTTTTGAATTTTGGTCGCAAAACAGATTTTCCTGCCCAACTTGTAGCACCACCTTGCGTGCGCTTATGATTGGGATACCTTCTGGAGGAAAATTTGATATTTTTGGATTTTTTATGGAAATTTATGCATGCTCAGGAATGGCCTAAGGATTTCATCAAGTTTTGGGTGGTCTAAAGGGTCAAAAACACCTTGAAATTGACCTTTCTGCCACCTTTTACACACACAGGAACCAGTGCTGGGAGATTGAAGTTTTGGAGGGGAAAATGACATCAAAATCCAGAAATTCCACTTGGGTTGCAAAGTAGACAGGCAGGGCTTTCCAACGATCTATCATGAGCTCAATTTGGACTTCGAGAAGTGCCTCAAAATCAGCTCCAAAAATGTGCTACGCATAGAGATTTTGGGTGCGATGCATAGCGAATTTTGGCCTATTTTTCACTCTTCAGCTCAGAATTTTGGCCAGTTTTGACTAGTTTCACTTTTTGATGTAACTCTTTATTTATCTTGATGTAATTTCATAACCATGATGTAATATTGGCACATTTTTACTTGTTCTAGAAGATTCATTCACCAAAAGGTGAAATGTGAGTGAATGGATCAGTTTCCTAGCATATAGAGGCAAGTTGTTTGATTGCCTAGATTTCAGTTCCTAGTTTAGAATTGGTTGAAACAGCTCCTAGAAGGATGAGCTTGACCCCTAGAGGCATGGGGAGGGGTTAGGCTAGTCTATATTATGTATTTTATGAGTCATTTTCAGGGTTGGACTCTTGGGAATAGTTTGGCACCTCATTGTATATTCAGTTCAACATTTTTGGCAAAGGAAAGACCAGAGTTTCGCAGCACTTATTGGGATCCTTGTGGCTCTGAGTTTTGATGGTGTTTTTATCTATGTAATTGTAAGCTCATTAATGTGATATGTATGCCATTTCCCTTCTCTTTGCTTATGAAATTAAACAAATGAGTCACTTAGGTATAATTCATTAGTTTGCTGGTGCTCTGCCTTAAACTTTTGTTTAGTTTTATATTTTTTCCTCTGTTTGAAGAGGATCCTTGCACCTTCTTGCCCTCTTCAGCTCCTCAGCAGTCTTTTCTATCCATTCATTGAAACTAAGACATCAAAATCATTGCCTTCCCTGCCCCAACTTGAACTCTACAAGAATTTGGCCTCATCCCCAAGCCCAAAAATTGCCTTTCCCTTTTTCCAACAAAAAACCCTAAAAATAAAAAAAAACCCTCCTATTTAAATACCTAGCCTAAAATCAGTATTCATTTCAAGTCATCTCAGACCCTATTGATTATTTTTATTGATTTTGACCCGGAGAGAGCCCTCTCCTGTTCTGGTAGGGCTAGCTACCAGACTGGGTGTGGTATGATGTTACCCTGAACTCTGCCTTCCTTCAGTTTGAGGTAGATTTAGGCAATAACATAGTGGTGACCATACTGGGGAAGAAAATGGTTTGCTTGTTGGTGTTATTTTTTTTATAAGCTACAGACGGAGCCTAAAGTTATTCCAGGAAGCCTTCGAAACGCTCTTGCTTTGCATTAGCGAAAGTAGATAAACGTTGCTTCAGTCAATCTACGGTCTAGCTTGTGAACGTGAAACTTGACTTGTAGATTGTCTTGCCCCAGTACATGTATCAAGTTAGATCTGATGGTTGATGGTGGACAACAATCAGACATAATAAGGCTGAAATCTTTCACTTGGTGACTCCAACTCAATGTAGAGACTCCACTGGAGGGCTAACTCTTTCTCTGAGAAAATTGAAGGATCTTACACCAAGTTCAGGTATCCAAAGTGGAATGGTATTCAGGATCTAGTCTGCTTTCTTTTAAATTACTTCTTTGCTGTTATTGAAGCTATCCTGAAAATTTTTCAGAATTTGTTGTATGATAAAGGTGATCAAAATCTTCACTCGACCTATTTAAAATGTTTAAATACTGAATTTCGCTTTGATCCTGGCCTCCTTACTTTTCCCACATCTTATGATGACTCTCTTCAAAGTGATAAGCTTAAAGAAAACCAAACTGATCCCGTAGCTCTTGTATATACTCCTACACCTTTTAAAGTCCCATATAGGTATAAACCTCTTGTTTTATCTTCTGTTCTTCATGCTTTCCCTAAAAATTATGACCTATATCTACCAAGATTTAACGGTGAATGTAACAATCTCAATGTTGAGAAACATGTGCAGAATGTTGAGACTTTTCTAGATCTTTTTGAAGTTGATGACGAAGATGTTATTATTAGGCTTTTTTCTCTTTCTTTTCAAGGCCAAGTGAAGAATTGGTTCAAAGCCCCGCCTGATGCGAGCATCTCATATTTCCAGCAGTTCATCGAAGTTTTCCTCGACGGGTGGGTGATTGGACAAAACCCTTTCCTTATTATAGAAGAGTATAACCAGCTGAAAAGACTGCCAGGGGAGACAGTACAATAGTTTTCTGCTAGATTTAACCAAGTATATTTTTCAATGCCAGCTGATATAAGACCTTCTCCTAGATCTTCTCTCTTGCATTACCCAGGTGCTTTTGATCCGGAAATGGAGTCTCAGCTGAGAGAAAAGAATATTGCAACACTTCAATAGATACAAAACAATGCAGTAAATGTAGAGGTGCATTTGCTGATCTGAAGGGCAAGGTTGAAGGAAGAAGATGTGAAAAACGTAGATCCGGAGAAATCGATATCTCTAGAGGTAAACCTTGAAATGTTGGTAAGTACAGTAGAAAATATGATGCAAAAGAAAACCACAAAGAATGAGTATAATGTTGAAGCCCATGGCTCGCTGATTGAAGAAGAACAAGTTGTTGATCCAAAACATTTTGTTTCTTACTCCAGTTGTCATAGTGATTGTTTTATAGATCATCTTGGAGAAGAGAGAGCTGTTGATTTGACGTGTATGCTTGATGATGTGTTTTATACTGATGATTTTTCTTAGTTTGATCAGTATGATGATGATTATGTTCTCCAAACAGAAGCTAATATTGCAGACAAATTAGCATCTAGTTTGTGGAAGGAGGAAGTTCACTTTCAGCAACTCGAGTACAGTGATCAACCGATACATATCAGCTGTGACAATGATGAGGAAAGTGCAGCAAATTTTGAAGTAAGTGAAGGATATTTTCCTTTTTGTTTTAATTCGTTTCAGTTCATTAGAAACAAATTTCATACAATCAGAAATCAACTGCCAACAAGCCTTGATTTGGATCATCTTGAGGGCGATGAAAACCTTGTTCAAGACCTCCCATATTCAGATGTGCAACCCCCGAAATACATTGATCATCAAGTTTCATATGAGGACATGGAAGTTGGCACACATGATCAAATGCTACAAGGTCACTCCGTACCTTTCTGTTTTGAATCACTTCAGTTTTTGAAGGGTAAATTACATGGTAAATCTTCAAATGAGCGGCCTGTAGGAAATCAAAAATCTCTCAGTTTTAATGTGGAGGATGAGACAGATAGTGAAATTCTTGAGAAAGTTGTTAATGAGAAATCTTCCTCTGAAACAATCAATGAAATCATTCCTGATACAAAACCCTCCCCAGCTCCATATTTGCAGCCACCAAACGCAATTGAAGGTCAGATTACAGATGAAGGCGTGGAAGATGAAATACATGATTTAATGATGCAAGAGGATTCTGTACCCTTTTGTTTCTAACCATTTTAGTTCATAAAGCAGAATCTTCGTAATATCTCTCAAGAAAAAGATGAACAGCCAGTAGGATGTCATACAGTTTCAATGGATATGTCGCAGCAGTCTTCTCAAGTTTTTGATGATCCTATTGCTCGTGTGTTGGATGATGTTTGCTGTAAAAGTTCTTCTCCATTGGCTAACCATGTGCCAGAAAAGAATGTTGATGATAATCTTGATCAAAAGTCGACTTCATTGTCTTGCTTAACAGATTTTTCATTAAAACGCTCACACCAATGTTTGCAGTTATATGAGGATATTGATAAGGGAGAATTTTGTTCTGTTTGGAATCAACTACAGAGTTTGGTTATTCATGAAATTCAAGATACTTTTGAGAGCTTGTTGCAGTCACCAAAGAAAGACAGCACAGATGTGAGGAAACTCCTAATATCCATCTATGAATATTACCCGGACCAGAGTAGTAATGTGTTAATGGAAATCAGTGGCTATGTTTATGAAGATCCTTTCGCAGTATTCTTGAAGTCATCCAGTCAATTCATGCTTTGCAATTTTATCAACAGTCAACTTGATTCCGAGTTTCCATGGGAGTTGCCTTTCGATTCTTCTCTTTTCCTGCGTATCAGAAAGAATTTGGGAAGAAATCAAATAGCAGCTAGGATGCTTACATGGTTGCATTGGCTGTTCCATTTCACTTGATCGGGTGGTGAAAAGAACAATTAGGGTAGGTTTGGTGAATAAGCTAAGTTATGAGCATCTTTCCAGTTTGTTAGTTATGTTTAGTCATGTTAGGTTTTATTATGATTTTCAGTTTTAGCCTTGAGTCAAAGTCAGTCTGCATAATGTCATTTTTCGTGTTTTGACTTCATTTCCCAATGGATGAAGGCATTGCCTGCTCTCCCAAAGATCTGCAGTCCTTGGCACCTCCAAGGAGCTACCATCCCCATTAGAGCCAATGTTAGAGTCGGTCTGTTCATCCCTCCGTCAGAGATCATTTCTCTTATTGCATTTCATTTTTAGGTGTCCCATTTAGTTCATTCATCTGCACTATGTTAGGGGAATGCCATTATCTGACGGAAGGGCCTTCTCAGTCATAACCCTCATGCGTTATCCCGCTGGCTTAGGTCGGTTTATCGAAGTTCATCAAAATCAATTTTAAGGTCATTTACAGTCCTGTTTGATCTCTTGGTCAGCAAAGAGTCTTTTAGGGTTTTTTAGTCATCAGGTCTAGGGTTTCATCTTCAAACATGTCAAATAATGCCAGCAGGCACATGAGGGAGGTTCAAAATTAGCTTTCATTGCAAGATTTTCATCATCAATAATGCTTGATCATGATTCTTCTTCAAAACTCTGTTTTGAAGAAGAAATTGTCAAATTTATTTCTTGTAATAAATATGTAAATTTTAAGGTTTTTCAAGTTCTACAAATCTTCAGGTGCAGCACTGGTTTCCTTTGCCGAAATAACATGCCAATAATCCTTGCAAAAAATTGCCAGGAGTTTCATCAATCAAGTCAAAAAGTTGAAATGGAAAAAAAAAACAAATTTATGAGCAAAGTGCCAAAGTCTGCAAAATTAGAAAGAAAGTTTGCTAAATCAAAAATCGAAATCCATGCCATGAAATATATTTTCATTGTTTCACACTTCATCCGCACACAAGATTCATCAACAGAGCCAAGAGAAATCATGGAGAAATCAGTTGGGAAGCAAAGCAGTGTTTAAAATCTGGATTGTGGGTGAAATTGCAGGCGCAGCACATAGAGGAGTGTTCGCGGCGCACTGGGCACGTGCGGCGCATAGGACCACTTTCTGCAGTGTAAATTTACATAGAAGCTCCACTTTTCCCCACTTTTCCATATTCCTCATAGTCCCTCATTTCCTTTGGCACATTTTGCACTTGGAGACGAAGACACCAAATCATAATTTCTCATTTTCAACCAATCAAACATAAATTTTTCATACACATTGTAAACACCATGACGAACACAGATTCATCCTATGAACGAGACAATGATTCCGCCACGAAACTGCAAGCATCGAGGAGGCATTAAAAGACATAATATTGGCTGAAACATCTTTGGCTAAGCATGATACTTGATTGGGGACCTTCAGTCCGAATTTCAAGGAATTTGGAGAAAATTTTGTCATTTTTGAATTTTTGGTCGCAAAACAGATTTTCCTGCCCAACGCGTAGCGCCACCTTGCGCGCGCTTATGATTGGGAGACCTTCAGGAGGAAAACATGATATTTTTGGATTTTTTATGGAAATTTATGCATGCTCAGGAATGGCCCAAGTATTTCATCAAGTTATGGGTGGTCTAAAGGGTCAAAACCACCTTGAAATTGACCTTTCTGCCACCTTTTACACACACAGGAACTAGTCCTGGGAGATTGAAGTTTTGGAGGGGAAAATGACATCCAAATCTAGAAATTCCACTTGGGTTGGAAAGTAGACAGGCAGGGCTTTCTAACGCGCTATCATGAGCTCAATTTGGACTTCGGGAAGTGCCTCCAAATCAGCTCCAAAAATGTGATACACATAGAGATTTTGGGTGCGACGCATAGAGAATTTTGGCCTATTTTTCACTCTTTAGCTCAGAATTTCGGCCAGTTTTGACTAGTTTCACTTTTTGATGTAACTCTTGATTTATATTGATGTAATTTTATAACCATGATGTAATTTTGGCACTTTTTTACTTTTTCTAGAAGATTCATTCACCAAAAGGTGAAATGTGAGTGAATGGATCAGTTTCCTAGCATATAGAGGCAAGTTGTTCGATTTCCTAGATTTCAGTTCCTACTTTAAAATTGGTTGAAACAACTCCTAGAAGGATGAGCTCGACCCATAGAGGCATGGGGAGGGGTTAGGCTGGTCTATATTATGTATTTTCTGAGTCATTTTCAGGGTTGGACTCTTGGGAATAGTTTGGCACCTCATTGTATATTCATTTCAGCATTTTTAGCAAAGAAAAGACCAGAGTTTTGCAGCACTTGTTGGGATCCTTATGGCTCTAAGTTTTGATGGTGTTTTTCTCCATGTAATTATAAGTTCATTAATTTTTTATGTATGCCATTTCCCTTCTCTTTGCTTCTGAAATTAAACAAATGAGTCACTCAGGAAGAATTCTTTAGTTTGCTAGTGCTCTGCCTTAAAATTTTGTTTAGTTTTATATTTTTTCCTCTGTTTGAAGAGGATCCTTGCATCTTCTTGCCCTCTTCAGCTCCTCAGCAGTCTTTTCTATCCATTCATTGAAACTAAGACATCAAATTCATTGTCTTCCCTGCCCCAACTTGAACTCTGCAAGAATTTGGCCTCATCCCCAAGCACAAAAATTGCCTTTCCCTTTTTCCAACAAAAAGCCCTAAAAATAAAAACAAACCCTCCTATTTAAATACCTAGCCTAAAATCAGTATTCATTTCAAGTCATCTCAGACCCTATTGATTATTTTTACTGAGTTTGACCTGGAGAGAGCCCTCTCCTATTCTGGTAGGGCTAGCTACCAGACTGAGTGTGGTATGATGTTACCCTGAACTCTGCCTTCCTTCAACCTGAGGTAGATTTAGGCAATAACAGTTACTTTGGGAAATAAATTGTATAGGATGCCAGAGGTACCACCGCCTCCCACTACCTCTTTGGTTACTGCAAAAAAATACAATAAGCTCATTTCTCAAACCAGAAAGTTTGTTTTCCTGATGATCTACCCCCAGGGCAAGAAGAACACTGTGGCCATGTTCTCGAGACATGGCTCCTCTACACGACAACAACAAATGGACAAGGTTGTGGAGGATTACGGGGACATATTCACCTCACCCACAGGGGTGCCTCTACGCTGTCAGGTCAAGCACCCCATTGACCTGACCCCAAGTGCGCTGCTACCCAATGGACTGATCTATAGGCACTCTGTTATGGAGATTGATGAAATCAAGAGGCATATTTAGGAGCTGCTACAGAAAGGTCACATCCAACCAAGTTCATCACCCTGTGGGAGCCCGATCGTGTTGGTACAGAAGAAGGATGGGACTTGGAGACTTTGTATTGATTATCAGGCACTGAACGGGATCACTGTCCAGAATAGGTACCTGATCCCATGGATTGATGACCTTCTGGAACAACTCAAAGGGGAAAAATATTTTAGCCAGATTGACTTAAAGTATGGGTATCACCAAGTACCAATTGAACCCTCTGATGTGTGGAAGACTGCCTTCAAAGCCAAGGAGGGCTTTTTTGAATGGCTCGTCATGCCTTTTGGATTGAAAAATGCTCCTGCAACCTTCATGAGGTTGATGGATGACATCTTGTGTCTATTCACCAACTCATTTGTAGTGTTATACTTGGATGAAATTCTTATCTTCAGCCAGACTTGGGAAGAGCACCTCCACCACATCCAAGAAGTCCTCCAAACACTGCGACAACACAAGTTGTCTGCCAATTTGGAGAAGTGCACCTTTTGCATGACCCAAGTTCGATATTTGGGATACATTATTCATGAAAGGGGGGTGCATGTGGATCCAGCCAAGATCCAAGTTATTCGGGATTGGCTAGCCCCAACCAACCTAATAGAGCTTTTTAGCTTTCTGGGTCTTGCTAATTTCTACCACAGGTTCGTGTTGGAATTCTCTCATATCACTTGGCCGTTGAGTCAAGTCACCAAGGGAGGAGCAAAAGAAAAATTATGTTGGTCGGAATCTCAAAAGAAGGCATTCGTAGAATTGAAACATTGCCTCTGTTATGCCCCAGTACTCACATTACCAGACTTGCAACAACCATTTATGATCGAGAAAAATGCCTTTGACTATGCTATTGGGGCATTTCTTACTCAACAGGGGCATCGAGTGGCATATCACAGTGAGACACTGTCCGACACAGTTTGAAATTATCCCACTTATGACAAAGAAATTTATTCCAATGTGCAGGCTTGTCGACAATGGAAGCATTACATTTTGAGGAAGGAGACAATCATCTACATAGACCACCGACCCCTATAGTTCGTACAGACACAAAGGAAGTTGCAGAACGATTGCCATCAGAAGTGGTCCACATACCTGCAACAATTTCATTTGAACATCAAGTACAAGAAGGGTAGCACCAATAATGTTGCAAATTGCCTCAGCCGACTATCGATCGTGGCCATAACCACTGTTCTCAACTCTTGTGGGCATGAGACTTCTGATTGGCCGCTTCTCTACAAGAGAAATCCAAAATTTAGCTACACATACAAGGCACTCTTGGGGGTATGCAAGTTCCAAATTTTCACCTCCAAGATCATGCACTATTATGTCACCTGGGACACCTTTGTTTTCCTTCAAGCGAGCATGCCAAGATGATATGGGAAGCGCACTACAGTCGAATCGCTGGGCATTTTTGGGTTGATAAAACAATGGCAGTACTGCAAAAGTATTTCTATTGGCCGAACCTTCGATAGGACGTCGATAAGTACATTAGATCCTACGTTGCTTGTGCCATTGCTAAACCGACCATCAAGAAGCAAGGGCTCTATACTCCGTTACCTACCCCTAGTCGACCTTGGGAATCCATCTCCATGGATTACATGTCAGGCCTTCCTTCTACTAAGCATGGAAACGACCGTGTTTTTGTGGTCATTGATAGATTCTCAAAGATGGCCATTATGGCGGCCTGCAAGAAGAATATCACATCAAAAGCCACTGCTAAACTCTTCTTTGAATGAGTGTGGGTGCACTTTGGGATCCCACAGTCTATCATATCAGATTGCGATAGCAGATTCCTCAACACATTTTGGTCCAGCCTCTGGTCAATGTTGGACACCAAGCTCACCAAGTCCATAGCTTTCCATCCCCAAACTGATGGCTAGAAAGAGGTCATCAACAGGATGATTGTACACATTCTACGCATGTACAATTCAAAAAATCCATGCACATGGGATGAGCGCCTTCCCTATTTACAACACAGTTATAACCGAGCTCTCCACAGCTCAACTGGCCATAGTCCCTTCCAGGTGGGCTTGGGATTCCAGCCACTATGTCCCATTGACATAGCCATGCCATTTACAGCTACTCAGGTCGATTTGGCTCATGTCTAGTTTGAAGCTGACAAATAAAACAACTTCATCGAGTGAATTAAGCACATCCGCCAATAGGTTCATGACATATTGGATAGAGCCAATGCTAAGTACAAGCAATGACATGATCAACATCAAGTGCCACACAACTTCCAGGTGGGCGAAAAAGTGTGGCTACATTTGCAGAAGGAGCGCCTCACTGGACCCTACCGCAAGATTCACCTGCTCCGATATGGGCCGTACACCATCGCCAGGGCTGTAGGGAACAATGCCTTCGAGCTCAGTATTACACCATTCCTTGGTCTGCACCCAGTATTCAATGTAGAACGCCTTCGCCCCTACTTCCCACCTCTATTGGACACCTCTGACATTGCAGAAGAACTCACAACAAAAGAGTTAAATCTAGACTGCATGGAACACACCACTACAGATTGTATCATGGACATGCAAATCAAGAACACTCGCCGACAGAATATCCAACTGTATCGGGTTGTCAAAGTTGGCCAACTCCTGCACCAAGGCAAGTGGTTCACCAAGGACCAAGTTCAATAGAAGTTTCCTCATCTCATGGAGTAACTCAACGCAATGGGGACCATTTCGTCCTAAGGGGGGAGGAATGATCTAGGTGGATATTGGTGGCCACCCTCCTATTCCACTTGGGGCCCCACCATTGTCTTTTTTAGTTTTTTTCGCAACTTACTATTTTTAGCAGTTTTTCAGGTCGTGAACTTCCGGAGCCGTTTTGAAGCTCCAAATGGAGATAGTATGCCGAAGTTACATCCCCGAGAAGTTGAAACACCAATTTACCCAAATGGGGCCAATAGTTTTGGCGCTTCATCTCCTAGGGTTAGGGTTTTGGATGTTTAGAATTCTTCATTATTTCTCTATAATAAATAGGCCCTCAAGCCTCATTGTAATACAGTTCAGAGGTCTGTAATCACCACATCTCTTCTCAAAGATTCGCTACCAGCACCCTAGCTATTTTATTTCCATCATGTTTGTAAGCATATTTTTGTGATTTGATATTAATGAAATGAAGCCTTATTTTCGTTGTATTTCTATGTTTATGGTTATTTCTGTATTCTGTTGCTTTCCTGCATAAATTTGGATCAGTAGCAACAAGACATGAAGCAGTTGGAGCTCCTCATGAGGCAGTGTGTGAACAAGCAGCAACTAAGTTTGCTTAGATAAAGCTTTCAATAGAGAAGAAAATTGTTTGGTGGATCCAACAATTGGAAATATTGAAGTTAAATTTGATGAAGAACCATTAACTGGTGATGAGTCGTTGCACATGACGAAACAAGAAGAACATATTGATATGTTGTTATTTGGTGAGATAAACCCACTCGTGTTTGGAAGCCAAGTGGAAGACAACATGTTTGTAGCACTAGAGGTTTGTAAAGCAGTTGAAAAGAAGGTAGATAAGGAAGAGGAAGAAGCTCTCACTGAACAACATAATAAAGATGTTTTTAACATTGTTTTTGAATATGCAGGTACTCAAAATAGCATGGAAGAAGAAGATGAAAACAAGGTGGTTAATAAATTTGATGCAGATTTGAAGTTCATTGAAGAATGGATTTAGAAGCCAATTGAGCAAATTTATGTGAGGATTAAAGCAACAGCGGGAATAAAATAATTGAAGAAAACAACAGTACTTGATGATGCATGTGAAGATAATGATATGGAAGTTTATGAAAGCAAGGAAGAATGCAATAAAACATTTTTTCTCCAATGGAGTCAAGAAGAGATAAGATTCTTCTATCAAAAAATATGGCAGAAAGAAATTCAAGAATATGAAGCGTAAGAAGCAGAACAAAGAAGACAATTTGAAGATGTAATGTTGTGGCAGCAGTCCATGTTTGAAAAAATATTTGAAGAGGAAGGCGTAGAAGACAAGATCAAATTGTTTTTCATCACGAATTCGAGACAAGTCAAAGAAAAATTACAAAAGCAACAATTGAAGAAATCCTACAACAAGAAAGCGCAACAGAAAATGAAGCAATTTCGAGGATATAGAATTTGGAAGGAGAGAAAAAGAAAATAAAAATTCCAAAATTTTTGAGTTATTGTAAGCCTAGCTTAGACATACACTAGCAGACATGTTGGAGTTGTCATTAGTTATGTTTTAGTTTAGTAGTCGTAATTAAGGGGGAGTGTTAAAATAAGTAATTACCTACCGCATGCATTGTTAGACAATCATTTAAGTGAGTTAGTTGAGTTGAGTGATAGATATATTTGATGAGTGAGTTAGAGAGTGAGTTAAGTGAGAGTTGATCAAGTTGAGTTATGTGATGGTGTGTGCATGTCAAGTTAAGTTAAATACCCTTCACCAAGTTCATTGTATTTATTGTGATTCAGAGTGATTGAAGATTAATTGAAGAGCAACTCATTGTTTCGTGTGTAAAATACTTGTGTTTTTGTGTTTCTTCTCTCTGCATTTCCAAAATATATATATATATATATGGAGATGGGTATAAGATTGAATTTAAATAATAAGTTATAATATTTATTATTGCTATAAGGTGTAACTAATTATTTAGCTATTATTAGGAAGAAGAAGGCAAGGCGCTAGAAGAAAGAGGGAGAGGATTATATATGTAAAAGTTTTAAAAAATCAAAGATAAATAGGAAAAAGATAAAAGAAATTGAATTAGAAAGATATCCTATATTAGATTTATAAATTTAAAGGAAAAAATGAAACCAAATGGAAAGAATAAAAGAAAGAAACAATATCAAACACAAAGAAGAAAAGACCAACAATCACTAAATAAGGTTGATGGAATATAGGATGAATAGGGTAATGGATTATACCATTACAAAATTAACTTAGCCTATAACCATCTTTTCTACTAAAATTACTGAGATACTTCTTCATATATAAATCCTACTAATTATATATAAACCCAATGATATATATAAACCCTACTAATGATTCGAGAATGATATGATACTCTAATTATAGAGCAGGTGCTGAGATAAATTTTATATGGGTCAAAACCATATAAAAACAAAATACAATGAACAAACAAAAAAATATCTCATATCCACTTAATTATGACCGTTTACCCTTCTCTATTGTTCTATAAATCTACACCTGATAAAAAACATGAAGGTATTTGGCCGAGAAAGTTCTATCGTGGGCGCCGCAAGGCATGTGGTTAGCTTAACCGTTCGCGCTAGCCATAACGTATCAGGTTTAAAAAACATTCAAAGTCTCCATACGCTGCAATAATGGCGGGTGTTGAAGGCGGCATTCAAAACCTGGAGTTTAAATCTCCAGAAGATGATGCATGGTATCCAGTGTCCATTAAATTTGGCCGAAACCGTGAAGAACTTGAAGGATCCGCATACTTCGATGTGCATTACGAAACCGGACATCCAAGAGGGCAGGTTTATAGCGTCAATTTGAAAGACAGTAACCTCATCGAGGAAACGAGAGCGAGATTTCGATGCGAGTCCATTCAATTCGAAGGTTCGCAGCCCGGCGAATTGCCAAAAGGAAGAATCGTATCCGCTGCATACCGCAAGGACGACAACAACAATCTTCCGTACTTTGATGGAACTGTCAGAGAGGTTCCGTAGTCTTTTACCAGTTTATTGTTTACTTTATTCTCTATTTTCTGCATAATATGATATCATAAATATATATAGTATATGTCAAGTTATTGTCATTTTATATAAAATTAAGATTTAGATTTTTCATCTATATGTATTAGATGGATAGATGGATGATAAATGTATATTTTGTTAAAGTGTTTCTTGATGTTATTAGTTCAATTCCCAAATCTATTCTAGTTATTCTAGCTGGTCTAAGACATTGTTAAAAACCCTAGTAAAACCATAATGTGATTGCAGATAGGCCGGACTAAGTACACGACCAGATTGAATACATCATCTCAATTTACAGGTAGCGCTGTTACATTTACTGTTGCTGCCGAGATTTTATGGGAAGACGGCCCATCTAAAGGTGAAGCTACCGTTGTTCCTGCCAAGGATATCCGCTTGTTGTCACATGGAAGAATTGAAGCTCACCCTGCTATACAGTTTCTTGAAAGGGTGTTACGCGAAAATAAAAAGAAAGCTTCTGTTGACGTGAAAGAGGCTCCAAATCTGCCAGACGAGGCTCCTCTTGCTCACAATCCGAATCTGTCTGTTGTCGACCTGAATGTGCCAGTCAAGGCTTCTCTTGATCTGAATGTGCCAGTTGATCTTGAGGATGATTAAAGGAAGAAACAACAGGTGGACCACAAATGAGGTCAAGCAATAATTTGGGCATAAGTGGTTTTAAATGTAGAATTCATATATTTTGAAACAACACACACTTATCACTATTCTGAAACAATGCCCACTTTCAAAACTCTCATGTAAATATTTTGATTCTGTTCTCTATACATTTTGAATTAATATATGCTTTTAGTTTTTTTTTAATGTATTTTATAACAACCCGGATTTCAAAGCTGTTTTTTTAATATATTTTGTATAAATAAAATTTATGTCTAATATCCTTTACATTTCTTGGAATTATAAACACATTTTTAGCATACGGATGATTTAATAATGTGATTTAAGTTAATGAATTTCATCTTTATCATTACAGTGTGAGTATTATATTTTAATTAGACTCAACAGTCTAGAATAGATGTTTTATTTTTATTTTTTAAATTTTATAATTAAAAAAAATATTTTGAAATATACATTTATGAATTATATAGAATCATTATGATATAAAATGTTATATTTTTCAGCTTGCATGTGTAATATTTTAAATAAAATTTAGAAAATAGAATAGATTTTTTATTTTTATTTTTAAAATTTGTAAAATTTTATGATTAAAAAAATATATTCTTAAAGTTAAGATGGTGTGGGTTGGGTATCAATAACAAAGCAAAGTTTTTTCATAGAAAATATGGTATTTTTTGCAAAAGAATAGGATGTTTGTGTATTCATAAAAGTAGCACAACATGCAACCACATCATTAGACACCAATATACCCTAAAAACTCTCTACTGTGAAAAACAATAAACTTTTAATTTTATTATTAAACGTTTGCAAGGGCATTCACCCTTCACTCAATGGCTTATAAGGGGGTCCATCGATTAACTATTGTCATAAAAACTTACAAGAAAATATCATTTAAATACAACATATCTAGCTAAAATCCATTACAATCATCATGCTATCATTTACCTACAAATATTCAATCTTTATATCTTTGTGGCTTGGTTGTTCCATCAGTGGACCATACTGCAATTCACACACATCTGCACGAACCATCAATTATTTACCTGCCACAATGTTAAACATAATCTTTCCGTTGCACAAGTCACCATCATTTCATTCCATTGTTGTCGTCAGCATACTTTGATATCATGATGGTCTAGGTGGATATTGGTGGTCACCCACCTATGCCACTTGGACCCCCACCTTTTTTTCTTTCATTTTTTCAGTTTCTTTAATTGTGGCACAATTTACTATTTTTGGTATTTTGTTTTTGGTTCGTGAACTTCGAGAGCTATTTTGAGGCCTTAAATGGTGTCTTTTTGGGAAAGCCAGGACCAACATGGGCTTTTAACCAATATTGTCACTCGAAAGTTGTAAAGTGGATATATATTTTCAACGAGGTATTGTGCATGTCAAATGGAGATCATATCCTGAAGTTACATCCCGACGAAGTTAATGTACCAATTTACCCAAACGAGGCCCATATTTTTGGTGTTTCATCTCCTAGGGTTAGGTTTTTGGATGTTTAGAGTTTTCCAATGTTTCTCAATAATAAATAGGCCTTCGAGCCTCATTGTAACACAGTTCAGAAGCATGTAGCTGCCAAATATCTTCTCAGAGATAAAATACCATAGCATGAATCTTTATTCCTGCTGCATCTCTGCATTTATGTTTATTTCTATATTTATTGTGTTTCTGCATAAGTCTATATCAGTGGTATGAGAGTGGTCTGCTCTTTCTTGATATTTTTTTTCATGTCCCAAACAAGATCAGGGTATAAGGTGTTAAGGCTCAATCTGGTTGAACCTTTCGAAGATCAGCCTTGCAAACCCCGATGATCTCCAATGGAGGAAGAAAATAAAGACTAGGGAGGAGGAGATCCTTTCAAAATATTACTCGAGGAGGCCTTTTAGAAACAAAGGAATGCAATGATGGAAAAAATTTCTGAGATCCTTCAAGGACTACCCACCAGTGACCCATATTCATCCGAAAACCACTATGGAGGTGACACTCCATTTAAGGTACAAGTAAACTTTGACATTCCCACATTTGAATGTCAGATAGACGTAGATGTTGTAGATAAATGGTTAAATCTATTGGAAGGTTATTTTTATGTTCATGATTATTTCTATAGGGAGACGATTACTTTTGCACTCTTGAAAGTCACCCCCCAGCATCAAGGAATGGTGGGAAACCTATTGTCAATAGAAGGACGAGGGGGGACCCTCACTATTCTTGGCCACACCCACTTGGATCTATTTTCGAGATACCATCAAGGAACAATACTACCTTGTCGGGAGGTATGATAGAAAGTATATATAATGGACTACACTACGACAAAATAGATCAATATGTGCATGAGTTGAAGAATATTTTACATGTCCTATGCACAAATATAGGTATAAAAGATTCCAAGAAACATATGGTTCTCTAGTACCATGGTTGTTTTCACAGATACATTCAAGATGAAATGGAGTTCCTGGACATCTCCTCGCTTGGTGCAACATAACAATATGCTACCAAAATTGAGCATAAATTGAAGGAAAAAAAGCAATACTTTGGATCTGTGAACCCAAAGTAAAGAAAAGATGCCCCCAACCCACAGAGAAAAGGATAGAGCCCAACCGGGATCCTCGAGGGAAACTCCTCGAAGCTGCAAACCAAGGGTGATGGGAAGGCAAATAAGGACACTGAGAAGTGGTGTGAGTTCCATAAAATCCCCACTCACAACATGAATGAATGTCACACAAATAAGGCACTTCTTGTCAAGCTTAGAGACTCAGAGACGGATTCCTGTTTTGATTCTGAAGTAGAACCCAACAAGGGAACCAATAGGGGTAAGCACGTCATTAGTGTGAAATCCACTGTAATGGTAGCCACCACCAAGCTTGAAAAGGCGGAACCCGAACATCTAGAGGAGAGGGAGCGCCTCTTTCACTCACAGATGTGGGTGAAGGGCTCCTCGCTACACTTCATTGTCGACAATGAGAGCCAAAGGAACCTTATTTCAGAAGAGGTCGTGAAGCGGTTCGGCACCATCAGATGGCTTCACCAAGGATGAGATCTTCGTGTCAGCCAGTAGTGTCGCCTTCCCTATAACATCAAGCCCTTCATAGATGAGGTGTTGTGTGATATAGCTCCTTTTTAATTTTCTGATGTATTGTTAGGCCAACCATACTTGTGGAAGCATCATGTCGTATATGAGTCTATGCCTTACACTGTTGTTATTTCTTTGGGTAATAAGTTATACATGATACCAGAGGTAGCCCCGCCTACCGACATCTCTTTGATCTCTTATAACAAATGAAGTAAGATCATATCCCATACCATGAAATTTTTTTTCCTTCTAATTCTCTCTTAATGTAAGAGGAAGATTGTAGCCACATCCATGGCACCAAGGAAGAGTTCCTCCATGCATCAGAAGCAAGTGGATACGGTCGTGGAAGAATACAGGGACATATTCTCCTCACACGCAGGGGTACCCTTACACTATCAGGTCAAGAATTCGATCGATATGACTCCCAAAGTGCCTCTACCCAATGGTACAATATATTGTCCCTCTTGGAAAATAAAGAGATCAAGTGGAAAATCCAGGGGTTGCTGCAAAAAGGGCACATCCAACCAAGTTCCATGCTTCATGGAAGCCTGATTGTACTTGTACAAAAGAAGGATGGAACCTTGAGGCTCTACATTGATTATCAGTCACTAAACAAAATCATTGTTAGGAACATGTATCCAATCCTAGGAATTGATGACCTTCTAGACCAACTCAAGTTTTCCATGTATTTCAACAAGATCGATATGAATTTTGGCTATCACCAAGTTTCAATAGAGCCCATAGATGTATCGAAGACTGCCTTCAATCCAAGGAAGGCATTTTTTAATGGTTGGTTGTGCCCTTCAGGTTCATAAATTCCCATGCTACTTTTATGATGCCAATGGATTACATCTTGTGTCCCTTCACCAACTCATTCATGTTTGTTTATCTTGACAACATCCTCACCTTGAACAAGATTTGGGAGGAACAATTGCAACATATTTGGTGGGTCCTTCAAACCCTTCGACAGCAAAAACAATGTGAAAACATGGAGAAATGCACCTTTGGCATGAACCAGTTCCAATATATGGGTTACATCATAGATGAGCATGGCATGCATGTGGATCTGACTAAAATCCAATTCATTCAAGATTTACCAGCCTCGACCACTCTAACAGAGCTTCACAACTTTTTTGGCCTTATAATTTTTTATTGGAGGTTCATGTTGGGATTCTCCCATATCATTTTCCCTTTGAGTCATATTACTAAGCATGGGGAAAAAGAAATTTTTTATTGGTATGAATCCCAATAGAATGTGTTTGTTGAGTTGAAGCACGACCTTTGCTCTACACCAATACTCCCACTGCGACACCTGCTAAAACCATTTGAAATTGAGACAAATTCCTGCCACTATGCTATTGGTGTACTCCTCACCCAACACATGCATCCACTATCCTGTCATAGTGAGACACTTTTCGATAAAATTTATAAGTACCCCACCTATGATAAAGAGGTCTATTCCATCATGTAAGATTGTCGATAATAGAAACATCACATTCTAGGAAGGAGATCGTCATCCACATCGATCACCGACCTCTTCAGTTTAAACAGACACAAGGGAATTTGTAGAAAAATCACCATCATAATTGGTCTATATATCTGTAACAATTCTTCTTGAAATTATATATAAAAAGGGAAAAACCAATTGTGTTGCAGATTGTCTTAGTCAGTCCCTAATTGTAACACTGACTAAAGTTCTCAACTCTTGTGGCCATGAGATGTGTAGATGGCCACAACTATAAAAAATGATTGAAATTTCTCCTCCACATACCATATGCTAGTATATGGAAATCAAGTTCCATTTTTCCACCTCTAGGATGCATTATTATGCTACCTCGGCCACCTTTGTGTTCCTTCAAGTGAGTATCCCAAGATTATTTGGGAGGCGCATTGCAGTTGGGTCGCACGACACTTTGGTGTGGAGATAAATATGGTTGTACTAAAAAAGTACTTTATTGGCCAAAACTCTAACCGGATGTTGGGAAATATATCATATGTTGCACTACCTACGCCATCGCTAAGCCAACCATCAAGAAGCAAGGCTTTTACACTCTAATGCCTATTCCCAGCCAGCCTTCGAAATCCATCTCCATGGAATATATGTCTAGCTTCCTTTCTACCAAGCATGGTAATGTCTGTGTATTTTTGGTCCTCTACATATTTTCTAAGATGGATATATTTGCGACCTGCAAGAAGAGTATGCTGATAGAGGACACTACCAAACTCTTATTTGAATGAGTATGGGTACATTTTTGGACCCTACAAACCATTATATCATATCAGGATAACAAGTTCTTGAGAACATTCTGGTCAAGCCTCTGGACACTATTGGACACCAAGATCACCAAGTCAATGGCATTCCATCCCTAGACTGATGGCGAAACATAGGTCATCAACAAGATGATAGTGCACATAGTCCCCATGTAAAAATCCAAGCATCCATGAACTTGGGATGAGATCCTCCCCTATGTGTATTACATTTATAATAGATTTCTCCATATCTTGACTTGTTGCAATCCCTTTCAAGTGGGTCTAGGATTTTAACCATTGTGTCTGATTGATGTTGCCTTACCTCATGCAACTACATAGATATAATCCACACATGTACTATCTGAGGATGATAAAGAAACCAAATTTATTAAAAATATCCAGCACATCTGCCAATAGGTTCACGACATCTTGGATAAGTCGAATTCCAAGTACAAGCAGCGACATGATCAGCATCGGGTGCCACACAAGTTTTAGGTGGGCGACAAAGTTTGGTTGCATTTGTAGAAAGAACGTCTAAGCAGAGCTGATTGGAAGCTCAGACCACTTCAATATGGGACTTAAACCATTACCAAGGCTGTGGGAGACAATGATTCTGAGCGCAAAATTCCCCCTTTCCTTGGCCTGCACTCAGTGTTCAGTGTGGACTGCCTTGAACCATACTTTCCACCATTATTGGACATGTCAGATATTGCAGAACAAATCATACCAATAGAGATAAACCCTGAGTGCTTGGAACATGCCACAACTGATTGGATCATGGACACATATTTCAAGAACACTCACTAGTATAAGATCCAACTGGATCAAGTTATCAAAGCTCGCCAACTCCTGCACCAAGGAAAGTGGCTCACTAGGGACCAATTTCAACAGAATTTTCCTCATATCATGGAGAAACTCAATGCAATGGGGACCATTGCTTCCTAAGGGGGGAGGACTGACCCAAGTGGATATTGGTGGCCATGCTCTTATTCCACATGGACCCCCATGATTTTTTCTTTCAAGTTTTTAGTTTCCTTAATTGTAACACAATTTACTATTTTTGGAAGTTTTTCAGGTCCTGAACTTCCAGAGCCATTTTGAGGCCCAAAAAAATGTCTTTTGGGACACCCAGGGAAAAAATTGGTTTGGGATAAAAATTTTCCACTTGAAATTTATATTCCTCGGATAGATATTTCTAATCTGGTATTCTGCATGTCAAACGAAGATCGTATGCAAAAGTTACGTCCCCAGGAAGTTGATGTACCAATTTACCCAAACGGGGTCCATAGTTTTGGCGCTTCATCTCCTAGGTTTATATTTTTGGATGTTTATTGTTTTACAATGTTTCTCAATACTAAATAGGCCTTCAAACCTCATTGTAACACATTTCAGAGGTATGTAGCTACCACATCTGTTCTCAGAGATAATCTACCCTCGCCTGAGCTAGTTTATTTCCATTATGTATGTAAGCATATTTTATTTATTTCATATTAATGAAATAAATTTTATTCATAATGCATCTCTGCATTTATTTTTATTTTTGTATTTTATTGTGTTCCCACATAAGTTCGGATAACTTGATTACATAAAGTATTAATCAACCAATAATGATTTTTTAATATTATTCTTCAATATATATTCATGTGCATATATGAAATGTAATTATAATATTTCAACATGCTTCTTATAACAACATTAATAATGCATTAATTATAAGCAAATAATTATCAAATCATGTCAAAATAAATACGACATTACTATGATGCTTCTCACATAAGAACACATTCTTTTCCAAAAGAAAACCACTGTAACCATCCAATTTCATTTAAAATATAATAGCATATTCACTCTGATTCTCGTGCATGTAATTAGATAAAACTTATTCAAAGAAAGTTAACCCCTCAAATTTTTCTTTTTGCATGTAACTAAGCAATCCTTCCAACACAATAGATTTTTTTTTTGTTTTTTTTTTGTAATTGAGGCTAAACTATATTAATTCGAAAATAAAATAGTACATATAGTACAGGTCGAGTTGGTAAGCTGTGCTTAACCAATCCCAACCTTTTTTTCCTTAATAGTTGCACAAGTATGGGGCTTCCTCCTTGGAGGAAACTAGCCCAGAAAAAACATCACAAAAAATATTACAAAGTGTCCCATAGTACCAAAAATAGTAGAGGTACTGTGATAATAACTAGCATAACAAAAAACTAAGAAGAGCTGAGATGATGTGCAGTTATGAGTCTTCTGCATCATGCTCGCTATCTGGATCTTCCTCCACGATGGGATAGGTGTGTGCCTACACAACAACTTCCTCTTCAACAGTGGGTTGACGCAGAGGCCTAGAAGCAAGTGCACAGAGGATGGGAGCAACTAGGTACTCAACATCCAGGATTCACGTCTAGGTGTCATCTGCATCCATTACCCAAATTTTTGTGTCTTCCCCCTCAGCCTCCTGTGCCAGAAGAGGCTTAGTTTTGCGAGGCAAGGGGTGCTCCTAGTGCACAATGCTGGATTTCCTTTGTCCACTTCTGCCTCTCTGGATAACCTGAATGGGGGCCTCCTCCTCCTAGTCGAGCTCAGGGATTTTGGTGGCCTCTCTAATGTGACTTCCCAAAGAAAAGCCTTCAATGGAATCCAAGCGGTTATCTGGCCCACGGTGGTAGTGACTAGGGAGCGCAAATCTTTGGCCTCCTCTGATTGTTCTTTGGCACGAACTAGGAGCCATGGTTAGATGAATTATGGGGGTAGATGGGGGTTAGAGAGGTGAGGAGGAGTGGATATGACTCAAGACGGCTGGTGGGAAACAAGGTGCTATTGGATAGGAAGGTACGCTAATGGAGGATTCGTAGCAGGGGGAATAGGATAATGGGAGCACACAGGCTGATGAAACTAGGAAGGCAGGTCGAGCCGAGGTGAGGTACGCATTCAGGGGGTGTGTAGCCTAGGGGATTCTGCGTAGCTCAACACTGGGGGGGAGGTTACATGGCAGACTGGGAACATAGGAGGGTTTGGACTGAAATAAATAAATCAGAAGGAGCAGACTGTGAGTGGCTTTCTGCTATAGGTACTCCTCTTTTGCAGGCCCGTCACACATGCGAAGATGCTGAGAATAATTATGCCTCACTTGTAGCTACACTCTTCAAGTGTTTTCATGTGTAAACATGTGTGTCGAGATATGGCCAAACGTCATATCCGTCCAGGAGATCATTTAAAAAATTGCAGCAGAGAGGTACCCCAGAGGGAATGTTTCTGTCTTTGCGTGTCTTCATGATGCCTGATCTCTGCCATCTCATGCGAATTATTGCAGGAGTGTGGATCCACGTCAAGTGAAGGGTTGTGCTACAGATCAGATTCCTCTCGAGTGTGGGAAAGACTATTTTAATGCGTGCTTCTTCTGTCACCCGCATCCGGGGAATACAATAGTTATTATTATTATTATTATGAATGAAAATGCACGTCCTTTTTCCAAAATATACAAAGCCTATTACACACATTAATATATGTTTTTTTCTAAAATAAACTAATGTGTTAGTTATTATTTCCTGAATGTAGATATAGATATTTTTCCAAAGGAAAAATAATGCATTAATTGCATTAAATTACTCGCTTCTCTTCCAATGGATAACATAATAATTATTATTATTTCCATGCATATTTCTTTTCAAAGAATCCAACATCATAGGTGTACTTTTCATGCATGCAAATTTCATATATCCCTTCAAGAGATCGAAAAAATATTTCTATTTTTCGTGCAAGCAAATAACATATTTCTTTGCAAGAAATATCAAACATAGTATCTCTATTTTTTTCATGTAGATAAAATTATTTCCTCTCCAAAAATATCAAACTTAATAGTTCTATTTGTGCATTTTTCTCATCAAGAAAATCTAATAAAATAATCACATATTCCTCTTTAAGAGTCTAGTGGTTGTCTTTAGGAATCTATTGCATACGAATCATGTGAATAACTTCAAAGAAATTAGTAGTCTAAGTTCCCACACATAATTCTATGCAATATTTTTTTAATAAAATAACTCAGTTTCTTTATATTTTCTCAAGAAAAGTTCACATGCATTCTTTATGAAAAATAACATGTCTTCTTAAATGTTTTTGTGCACATAATTCAAGTGCGTTCTCTTTTCAAGAGAAACGACATCCACAACTTATCTTGTCATGTGGATTCACTTAAGCAAACATTATCAAGAACAAAAAAAAATAAAATATATATATATATATATATATATATATATATATATATAAACAACATGGCTTTTTTATCTTTAATGTCTAAAGTTGACACACATTCTTCTCAAGATACTCTAGCTTAATAACTATTCTTATCATGAATGAAATAAATAGTTATTTCAGAACAAACATGCAAGATAACTATTAGGGCAATGTGTTCAAACACATATTCTTATTTCAAGAAACTATTAAAAAAAATCACACTTTCTTTTTAATAAACCTCGTTACGTGTCCTTTTTCTTCACATCATTCTCAAAATATATTTTAAAGAACATAATATGCAAGGTTCACATGCATTTTTTTTTAAGTGAATTAGTAAAATAATTTAATATTCTTATTCAAAACAAAACTAATGCAACAACTATTGTTTCTGTGTATGTGAAGACACTCTATCTTTCATCAGGCACTAACAAAAATGAAGTTATTATTATGCACATGAGAACAATTATTTTTCAAGTACCTTTAGAAAAATAAATGAATATCCTTCTTAGATAAAATCAGGAAGTTACATATAATTATGGTATATAACTTGATGTGTTCCATTATGTCTAAATCCAACCAAAACTTGGAATGGAGTAAATGCTTCATATTTCCCGCCTCTTTAATGGCCTTGACAACTTTCATACTACGTATATAAATGCATCTTCATATGTGGCCTTTTTCCATTGCTCATAACATGTCGGGTGCTTTGAACAACCTGTGCATTTGTACACAACCAATAAACCCTAAGCTTGAATTCCGATAACTATTCCATAGCTAGAGACAAGGTAAAAGGTTAAGAAAATCCTATAGGCATGTTATATAGAGAACAAACTTATTATAATTTCTACGCAATATATGAAAAAAATCCTATTTGTAGCCCTTATGGGTTATTAAATTAATGAATAAAATGATGATGGTAGTTATTTTTCAAACATGATAGGAAATTTTTCTCTCTGGTCACCAGAACGTCTTTGATAAGATATCTCTCCTTCCCCCTGAAAAATATTCCCTCATCCTCTTTCCTAGATTCAAATGGATTATTATTTTTAAGTATTGTCATAAATACTTGATTCTAACCATTTGAAGTAAATTAAAATAAATTTTTTTTTTAACACAAATAGATTCCCCACTATTCATCCTCATTTCAGTTTTTACAAATGTCAAGAAGTAGTTTATAACTAATTCTTGATTCTAATAAATAAAATAACTAGACATCCAAAAATAAATTTTTCATAATTGGTTAATTTCATATTGAGTTTTTAAGGATATTACATAATCCCGCCCTTGAAGTAAACACCATCCTTATTGTTTTTCATGAATGTTTACTCGTAAGATGATAATTGAAACAACCCAAAATGGGATCCTTCCCCTCCAAGATGAGGGAGTTTGTCTCTAAAAAATATCAATAAGAAAAGAAATAAAATTTTATCAATAGTCATACGTATTTATAATTGAAAAGATAATAAATTTCTACTTTCCATCACTTTCCCATTGTTCAAATTCATAGAAAAAAAAACAAAATCTCTATACAAACTTTCTGTTACTTAACAATTACTGTTGGAAGTCATGGTGACTTTTATACAAGCACTCTAATGGTTTGACAACCCAACAACAAGTAGCATGTAATATATGATCAACAAATCCAACATAACCAGATTATTCAAAAGAATTTCAATCAAATTAAATACTTATAACTATCACTTATTTATACAATGTCAAGTGATATTTTAATCATATTACTTCCATGAGTACCGAGAGAGAATCCAACTCTCTAACCATCAAAATTATTAAAAACTGCATCAAGTGTATACTGCATTAGACTCTTACTAAATACATCCACACAATACTTCTACAAGTACTCATAGAGTGACTATCTCTCCAACCATCAAAATGATCAATAATTGGACGTAGTACATATTGTCTTAGCTTCCTGCTAAATACATTTAGAATATTAGTAATAAAATAATGGAACTCACAATTCTAGTAATTCCTTTTTGAGCGCTAGGCTCATCTCTTGACAATATGTACTTATAATTCTTTGTACAAACACATATAAAATTCAAATTTAACACATCGTTTATTTGAATAGTTAACACATTCTACTATGACAAGCACAATGGAAAAATAATGCTCCTCCCAACCAATGGGAATTGGTTTCCACAACTAGCTCAAGCCATTTTCACATCTAGATATTTCTTTGACATAGACCATAAAATTCCATTCTCGAATTCCACTGACAAGTGAAACTAATAATTCCAATGACCACAGAGGGTCCAATATAATATTTTTCTTGGTAGCATCCCGCCTATTCCTAGGATAACATCCTATCTATGAGGAATTTTCGGCCTCCTCCATAAGCTCCAAAATCAACATAGTTGCCTCATGATTTTTCCCCACTCACCATCTTGTCCATGTATTTTCCCTTAATGAGATCATCTATCTCCAGGGAGAGGAAATCCAAGTAAGAAAACACCATCAACCCTTTTGGGTAGGAAACTGTCATTTACCCAAGTCCTCCCGACCTTTATCAACTATACACAACTGTCTAGCATACGAAATTCTCTTTTAGTACTCTTTCACATAATCATTTACATAGAAAACCATACACACATTATAATTAAAACAAAATAAACATTTATGTACATCATGCATTCATACTTGACCCTCAGCATGGATCCACAATATCTAGATTGACAAGAAACATAACTAACATTCAGGTCGTATACATCCTGATTTTCCAAATAACACAATCATGCATATCATAAAATTTTATTTTCTCATTTACAGTTGCAATTCACATTGAATTTTTTTACCTTCATAGGTTCTCATGTTTCCATTAATCTACTTGTGCTTAACCCCATCAACATCATCAGTCATACTTGTTTTTAATAAAATCATACGTTTTACAAAATACTATTATAAACAAAAATTCTCCATATGTTAAAATGAAGTTTCCATAAAGTTTTTTTTCCAAAACAACAATCAAGGGAACAATAATTTAATCATCAACATTCCCATAATTTCTAACTCATGCAACATGTCATTTCATTTATGCATGTGTATATAATCAACAACTGTCATGAACCTCATTCAAATTATATATATATATATATATATATATATATATATATATATATATTAGAGTTATCTGAAATTCCTTCGTCTCTTAAGTTTTATGTACCTAAACTTTCATGTTTTTCTTAGGTATTATATGGAGGTTACTTACGCATCCCACTTAGGTCTATAAAATTTATAGAGTCTCATCCTTCAATTCAATAAAACTTCCTTCAAAATAAAAAGATTATCATCCTCCTTTCTCATATTTTAGTTGTAGTGGTGGTTTTGGTGCACAATTTTATGAAACCACCGATGCTTGGTAGGAATGGTTGCAACCTACAAGCTGTGCTCACAGGAAAAAAATATGGTTAGTAGGTTAGTGAACACATGCTAATATATAAAACACACTAAATTATGGAATGTTGTATGTTGTTGATAAGAAGAAGAGACAAAACTAAACTAAAACAAAAACAAAAGCTCCAAAGGATCAAACGAGACAATAATACAAATGGTGCAATAAAATCCCCTCTTATTGACTGCTATTAGACAAAAAGGTAAAATTTTACACACTTACCAAAGGATCCTTAGAGCTATGGAGTTATAAGACCCGGTGCAAGGAGGTTTTTACCCTTTAGCTGATGTCGCAAGGTCTCTCTCTTCTCCATAGGGATTGAAGTTGTTGGGTGGCCAACAACCAAATCCTCTAACTCTATGCTGCTATGGATCACACAGTACTAGTTTTCTCATGGGAAATTCGACCAACATAACAATGTGTTGTCATTTTTTTCTTCTCATGGTGGAATTTTACAGTAAAATTCAAATCCATATTCCCTCTCTTGGTACACTTGTTGATGGTGACCGAAGAGAGGGGGTTGATTCCTTTGTGTGCTCACTTGAGGTCCAGCCTCAAGTGGAGTATCATGTCCTAAAGTGTGTCAAGTGGCCCCAGATGGTGAATTCCACCACTCCTAGGACCACATGGATTTTTTATCGAAATTCTTGCAGACGAGCGTGCCTATCAAAGAAAAATTCCCTTAAAGCACATTTTGCTTGTGTATTTGGTGTGCAAATTCACATTTTTTCTCTTGACCTTAGAGATTTTTAAATTTCTCAGATTCTCTAATGTTTCTCAACCCTATAAATCCTTCTACTTGACACTTAATAATGCCATTTTTTCTTGTCTGGTTTTCTAGTGATAACAGTTACACCCTAATGTCTGAGGTCTAGGAAAAAATGTATAACCAAAATACATTATAGCTTCTTTTCTATGTAAATTTTGTTGAGAGAGAGAGAGAGAAATGCGTATAGCCCAAGGTTGGAAACCCCTTACAGTGGGTGAAAGAGTGACCATGTTCTATCAAAAACCTGCAAGAAATAGTATGATATAATAAATACAATTTTTCTACGAGGCAAGCATGTCCCACGCTCATGATGATTTGGCTAGCTAAAAAAATCTATCTGACAGATAAAGGTTATTTCTATGTCACTGATATGATATTCATCTAATGATTTAGCTGATGATGAAGATTGTTGACGGCCTCAGGGGCATTTTTACTTTGACAATAGTTTGAATGTGGTTCTCACATACGTAATCTTGGTATGGCATATAAATGATCATTGTACGCATTGGTGTATGACTGGGAACTTCCCATGTAAAAATTTATGAAAGAGATTCTTATAATGGCACGGGTCTTCGATGAATCTGGGAAAAGTGCAATGGTTGTAAATTATGATACCATCTTGACATGAAATCTTGTGCGGTATTCGAATGTTAGGAGGATCGATGACATCTATGGGAAATGATGATTCTCACATTGCCACATGAGGATTCCCCTATTGTGTTGATGCAAGGGACCATCGTCTATGATTTGATAGGTTTAACATAGGCATGGTGGACAGGGATGACTAAAAAATAATAATGGGAGTTCAGTGGCCCAAGGTTTGACCATGAAAAAAGAATTTTAGTGGAAGCCATAACTTATTTTTGATGAGGAAATCCCTGGAGTCGGTAGGACATCCATGGTGGGTATATGTTGGTTATAAATGGTGCGGTGGCTTTGTGTGAAGGGTGTGATGCTTCGACCAAGGGTGATTAGGCACTGCTACCATGAGAGAAAAATGGGTGGATGAGTGGGGGACTATTCTCCATTTGAGATATTTGTACCCTTGCCAAAAGAATGAAAAAATGGGATTGTATTGTAGAAAACATAGATACAAGTGCCCAAAAAACATGAAAATTCTCACTCACTGATTATGTCAGGAAGTGTTTTTGTTGAGGGTGGGGGCCCCATTGGTTGGTCTCTATGTGGGGATGATGAAGTGGATGGAAAATATCACATATGGTCTATATTGATGGAGGTATGGTGGGCCAAATGTGAGATGTGGTGCTGCGTATTCGATCACCTTGAAAACAATGGTAGTCTGGGAAAGGGGTTCTATTTCGATATGGTAAAACTTGACATGATGCATGATGGATGAATGGGCATTAAGTGCTTCCTAGACTAAGGTGGTATGGCCATGGCATCGTATTTGTATGATGCATGGTCTACTTTGAATGATGGACGCCATGGAAGGGAAGGCTCTACTGACCAATGAGGATGTTGATCATGTGCAAGGTGGGGAGTTGATAAACATGGTTGGGTGTTTGGAACCTATGGTTTATTTCTTGTGGAGAAATGATGTCAGGATATGTATAGTTTCGCTGGGACTGTATCATGCTGAGGGTAGAATGATAGCTACTTTGAATCATCGGTACATGGAGAAATAGATGGTTTGTTGTGCTATACAAGACTTGGAACAAAATAGCGCAAGTGAAATCATATTTATCATTCAAATATTATTGATAAGATGAATGAACTGAGGATAAGCGACGACATAGCTATTGGAACGGAAAAAAATATTTTTTTGGAGTTGTAAATGTGTGGAGACTCCTTTGGGCATTATGAGGTGTTGATCACTATGTTACTTTCGGTTTTGCAATCGGGTCCTCTGAGCTCTCGTTATGTTCCTCCAAAAAAAAAGAAAAGAGCAAGATATAGGCCAATATGGATCATTTAAGCTCATTTGCGACATTTGAGTGTTTTAGAGTCAGAGAGGTCAGAGGCTTTTGCTGAGATTTTCTTGTCGTTGTGGTCAGCCTGTGCACCCAAGATTTGCGCTACTAGAGCCAAGTAGGCCCCATAATGTCATGCATTTAATTTTTCAGTGTGACTAGGTAGTTGTCCATACAAACTAGGCTTTTACGAAACCCTAGCAAATTTTTTCCTTCACCACGTAGGCGATGAAGGTACAGGCACAAAATTTTAGCACGAAGCTAAGGATTTGCATGCAAATTTCACACCTGTTAGTGGTTTATGTGCGCAGCCTCTACACCTATATAAAATACAAGGATGCAATCAATGCACCTGTTTGAGAAAAAAGCATGCTGAAAGCTCAAGGCTATTTTTGGAAAAAAAATTGGAAATTTTTCAATTTTTGGGTGTTTCAATGTCATTCATGTGTGTCTATTTGGTGACAGGATGTTGTAGAGGGAGAGAGAATATCCTGACCTATGGATGGCTGTGGCACAAGATTCCAATGGTCGCAAGCAGTTGGCCTGATGGGGCCCTCTCATGTTTCTTCAGAATGACCTCCTGTTATCGTACGATCGGTTACTGCGCTACTTGGTCTGTTGCTAAAACAAGCGACGCAAAGTTATGGTCCTATGAGGATGTGACTTGGCTATTTATCTAGAGATAGATATATATTTTGTGACAAGACTACTTCCATAGGGTGAGGTGCTTCCATATCTGCTTCCTCCGAGGAGGGTCGATCTGTGGCAATTTTACAATATTCATTGTGGTAGGGAGCTTCTCATGGAGGGGTGTATTTTGATAGCATCAGTGACTGATTTGGCTACGCGGTGTGCTCCAGAGATGATTTTGCGACTGGCGATGCCATTTTCGCCACACAGGGCATCGAGGCTGCAAATAGGTGTCTTGCGCTAGTTGAGGATTGGGCATTTCTTTGAATTTTCCCATCACTACTATGACGGGATGGTGGCTCAGCTAGAAAAGGTCTGTGATAGATCTAACCTATTCACCTATTCCATTATCCTCTGTAGCATTATATATGAGAGGGTGGTGTTGCTTCATCCTGTGGTGGCTGTGCCTGTGGGGGGTGATCGAGATCCTCACATGGGGAGATGGGCTCCAGTGATGCCTCATGGTTGGGGAGGTGTAGTGGTGCATTACTAGAATGCCAAAAACCAAGGCTTGGTTTGAGGCCAATCCTCATATGTTCATCCCCTACCCTTATGTTGGGATGGATTTCCGAGGAGACCTAGATATGGGTCTTCCCGCTGGATATTCTTGGGGACCAGCAGGTATGATATTTGTGTTTTGTTCTGCATTTTTTGAGTATTTATGATTTATATGTGTATTATGATGACACTAACATATTTTTGTTACTCTTATATATTTTGGTGAGTTTGGGCGCCCTATAACTTGGTTGGTAGGACACCATCCGAACCGGAGGGTTTGAGGAGCTTCGCTTCCAGTTGGGGGGTACAGAGGAGATTTGGTGTAGCCCCAGGGTGGAGTTCCTAGTGATAGGGCCAGCCCATCTACATATGGTATCAACTCAGCTGCTGCTGAGTGAACTGCAGTGATCACTCGCATCGAGGCGATGGAGGCCCGCATGGTAGAGATAGTAGAGAATATGACTTCCTTAGAGGTCCGGAAGATTGATCTGGCAGACGCAGAGGGTCAAGTGGATTGATTGAAACAGGGTATGCCTACTTGTGGGTTTGTTGATGATTTGGACGATGTCTGGTTAGAGACACTGATGGCCCAAGAGAGGGGCTATCAACTAACTTTGCGCAGTGTCGTAGCTTCTATTTTGACAGCTGGCCCAGTACTGGCACTTGGAGTAGCCGTGGGTCCAGGTATCCAACCTGGAGGGTCACAACCCTAGATATGTTTTGTACATAGGAAAAGCGCCCATTATGAGAATGCTTCCCTTATTTTTGATGATGTGTGAATTTCAAACATACATTTTTTGGTATATATCTATGAGATGTGCTTTCTTGCGGCTCTATATGTTGTGTCCACTGTTTATATGTTTTCATAGATGATGTGTATTGCTGATGGATATCTATGTTTTTATGGTTTCTTTATTTTATCTAAGATGAATTCCAGTATAGGATGTGGTTAGCTATGCAATCTGCTCTCTAGTTTTCATTTATTGGCACATGTGTGAATGTAATGTGATCAAATTGATGGCTTAATATTTTTGCACGCAGATATTTTATAAAAAAATGTGAATCTCGTCCCTCAAACTCTTGGTTTAACTGCGGAATCACTAACTAGGAATCAATGTAGATATGCAAGTGGTGAATACCATGATTGAAGGTGTCACACATGAGCGTAATGACATCATCATATTCTTCCTGATTGTTTGTCTCTGATCTGATACATACACTGTTGGTGAAGAATGATGATCTGTCAGGGTGGTAGATGACCCAAGTAGCTGCTGCTAAATTTTGAGACTATCAAGCTCCATCAGTGAATCTGAATTAATGGTTGGGTTGAAGATCCATGTGTGACACTAGAGCACCTTTTTGTAACAGGTCTATGATCAAACATAAATTTTGGTATGTGCACGTTAACTCTAGGGCTCGACCCTCTTGTCCCTTATGGGTAAAAATTCTTGAGGTAAATATTGTTGACGAGGTTGCTTAGGCATGTTCCATTAGGCTCTGTCAAGATGTGTGCCCCCTCTAGGAGACAATTTTTTATGATATAGGGTCCTTTCCACAAGCTTTCGAACATTCTTTGCCCTAGGACTTCTTTTGCAACATCGTAGTAGAGGAATAAATCCCCTCGGTAAATGATTGAGTGGTGATATTGCGATCGAACGATGTTTTCACCCACTTTTTAGGGCCTCGTTGTTTTCGAGTGAATGTCGTTGACTTTCATCAATGAACTCTAGTTGTACTAATTGTTTCTCTATATGTTGGGTGTCACCGAGGAGTTCGATGGTGGCGTGTAAATTTGGGATCTCATGCTTAAGGGGAATCACAGCTTTGACCCCGTATACCTAGTGGAAGGGTGTTAAGCCTGTTGATGTTTTCACTATCATGCAATATGCCCATAGGGCAAAGAAAGCATTTGGTGCGAGTTTTTTTTGTGGTTATTCACCATGCGCTATAACATTGTTTTTAGTACTTTATTCACAACTTCTACCTGTCCATTAGATTGCGGGTAGTATGGTGACACGAATTCATGTGTGAATTCGAGGTGATGATATAGCTCTTGGAAAAAAAAAAAATTGAAATGTTTCCCATGGTCAGAGACTAACTCTTTTGGTACACCAAACCAGGAAATAACATAGTTCAACAGAAATCGTGCAATGGTTTCTGCAGTGTTTTCTTATGTGGGCATGGCTTCTACCCACATGCTGAAGTAGTTAACGACCAAAATAATGTAGTTTTGAATTCCTAACGACACTGGGTTGCAAGTCGCGAAGTCGATCCCCCATTTGCAGAATGGATCATCGATGATGACGGGGTGCAAGGGAGTGGGAGGGGTTCTTACCTTGTGAGTAAAGTGTTGAAATCGCTCCCACCTCTTGACTATTGAAATGAAATCGTGAAATAAAGTGTGCCAAAAATATCCTACCCATAGGAATTTTTGGGCAGTGTCCATTCTAGAGAGGTGGTCTTCGCAGGCTTTATTGTCGCAGTCATTAAGGGTTTAATCAGCTTGGTCATGGGTGAATCATCGACGTAAGATGGTTTCAATGCCCCATCAGTATAATACATCTCCCATGAGGAAGTATTGGGGGGCCTGGTGGCGGATGCACTGATGGTCGTCACGGGTGAGCTGTGGTCTGAAATTTTGGGTTCGTAAAAATAGGAGAATATATCCGTACCAAGGTTTGTCAGTTGTTACTAGGAAGAGATGTTGGTTTGATGGCAAATAATTGAGCAGTAATCCTTTGGTCTGACTTGGGTGGTATCTGATGAACTTGGCTAAGATTAAAGCCTTGTTTCTCTTAGGGGAGCAAAACTATAAGTTGAATTATTGTAGAATGAATATCTAGTGGGTGTACTTATGGTTCATTAAACGATGCGTGAGTAGGTATTTGATGGGGTTAATATCTACGATGATTGTTGTAGTCCTTAAGATAATTTAGTGGCGAAGTTTTTGGACTACGTGAATTAATTCTAGGGCGGTCTTTTATTTAGGTGCATATGTTAATGTGGGGACTGATAAGGTTTTTCTAACGTAATAGATTATGTAATCCTTCCCATCCAGGAATTCCTAGATAAATACTCCAGCCAAAGCAGTCTCGGATGCTCATAGATACAATATTTAGTCCTTATATAGTCTGGGTGATTAATTAGCGGTGCTAAGGACAATGTGTCTTTCAGTGCGTGAAATAATTGTTGGGCTTGATCGTCCCATTCGAATGGGATGTCCTGATGAAGGAGGACAAGAATCCTTAAGCGCAAGTGTCATAATCTAGGACAAAACGTCTCAGAAAGTTGGCCTTTCCCTGCAATATTTGTAGTTTCTTGAGGGTTTGAGGTGGAGGTACCTCTTTGATAGCTTGGATCTTGAGGGGGTCCACTCTAATTCCTTGCTGGCACACAATAAAAAGTATATGTCATCCTCGTTTGATGCAGAATACATAGATGAGGGGGTTCAAGAATAGGTTGTATTGTCAGCATCTTTGGAGTACCAGTCACAGATCCTCAAGATGATCTGATCGCTTCTTAGATCAGACGGTGAGGTCACACAATTAGGCGAGGATGAGGTGTGTCAAGTCATGAAAAATATAATTCATGTCTCTTTGGAAAGTGGCTCCAACATTTTTTAGGCCAAATGGAATCACCTGGTATACAAATGTGCCACATGGGGTGGTGAACGCAATTTTGTACTGGTCAGTGTGACGTATTTGGATTTTGTTATACCCAGAGAAACCATCCATGAAGGAGAAGGCCTTGTGTCCTGCACACACATCGATGACTTATTCGACGAATGGGGTAGGGTAATTTTCCTTTGGATAAGATTTGTTTAAATCACGCAAAATATGTACAAATGCATATGGTGCCATGTTTTTTCACGACGGGAATGGGGTTGGAAACCCATTATGTGTAAGCGATGGGGAAAATGAACTCAGCTTTGTGAAGCTTATCAATTTCTTGTTTAATTCCTTCTACCTTGGATGGGTGCAGTTGATGTTGTTTTTAACGTACTAGTGGTACGTCAGGCTAGGTGTCTATATGGTGCTCTATAATAGTGGGACTAAGCCCTGACATTTATGAGTAGTCCCATGTGAAAATATCTCGATACTCTTGTAATCACTGGGTGTAAGAGGTTATCTATTCTAGTGAACATGCTGCCCCCAGTGATATTTCTTCGAAATTTTCAGGATTTTGAGAGATATTCACCTTGATGGTAGGAGAAATGTTTGACATGCTCCCTTATTCGAACACATCGAGTGCAAGAATGGGATTTTTGAACCAATCGACTTTCCCTAGTGGAAGGAAATATTTTGATTCGATCACATAAATCTCTTAGTTTCCTGTCTTGTTAGGGCTAAAATTTTTTTTAGGAAGAGAAAATGAGCAATGATGCATTACATCCCACAGATAATCGAGCTCTGTCATGGCCTCAAGGATATCCTCATATGTGTGGAACAAGGATCCTAAGTGAGGTTGAGTCAACAACAGGTTGTGAGGAAGAGCTCCAGTCCTAATGGAGCTGGTCGATAGACATGAATAAGATTCCATCATCATTTTGGTGGAACCAGACATAGTCGACAGCATGCAGATGGATTGGGTTTGTACCGTCATAGGTACAGTTAATCTCGTAGTTGAAGTTGTCTCGACAACTATGATTGATGATCATACAAATTGAGTCATGGTTCTGATACATGATGATATGAATTGTATATGATGTATTGTATCATCGACATTTGGTGGGGGAGGAATTTTCATGGTGGAAGCTTGTGTGGGGGGAATTTTAGGTTCCTCATTAGGCTGAGCACTTTCTAGGATTTGGAAGTTGTGCCTAGTGCAAAGGTGTCTGAATGTTTCCATTAATGGGCATGCCTCTGTTTCGTGGTTATGGCCAGTGAAATGGTGCATGGTACCACTATGCCTACTGAGTAGATTGTGTGAGAACCAACACTACTCTTTGTCCCTAAAGTGGAAAATCGAAAATTATTAGGCATAGGTGAGAGATTCCTCTGCTTCCATTTCCGAGTTTTTGGTTTGGGTGGGTCTAACTCTTTTGGAGAGTGTATAATTAATGTTGATATTACCGCTTAAAGCTTGGGGAGGTCTTCACATTTCATAGTATGGTGAAAATGTGAGCAGATCTGGCAATAAAAGTGTGATATTTTCTCTTGGTTAGAGATATTTCTCTGAGGGAGGGAGGATACTATGCGAAAGGTATTCGTGAGGTGCTTTAGTTCTTTACATTGATTGACCTAGGCTGGACATGGGTCATGCTAGGTCGATGCACCTTTTTAACTCGTCCGACCTGTTGGTATGGAAATGGGGTAGGGTGCCTGGGGGCAATCTACCTTCCATAAGGTTTTCTAAGTTCTGGATTAGTGATATCTTGGTGGCACATTTCTAATCAAGATATGATGTCAATTAGTGTGTGAACTAGAGGGATATAAGTGCAACATTGATCATGATGGTTTCCCTAACATACTAGACAAGAAAATTGTTCTTGAGTATTGTCGTCTAGTTCATTTGGTGATGTGATAGGGTACCATCGATGTAGTGATTCTAGGTCTAGGCATGTGGAGACCACTGGTTGCATGTGTTACATAATTCACATGTTTTTATTCTTTGTGGAGGGTGGGTGGTGGTGACTAATGGTTACCCAATCGACCATTTTTCAGCTAACAGGAAGAGAATGGACCTACTTGTCACATCTTCCTCCATTGTTAAGCTATCCATGGATTCTATGTCAGAGTCATCTTCTAGGGAGAGGGGAAGTATGGCCATGCGTAAACTAGTTAGCGCTACAAAAAATCTAGGGATATAGTGACAATGGTGTAATGGATGATCGCCACCACATACCTAACACAAATGTTGGATGGATAGAAGGTCAACGTCGTATACTACATCAATTGGATACCATCGTTGAAACAATTCTAAGGCTGAAAATTTCAGAAATGAAATAATATTTTTCATCGAATAGTGCACAACATTCGATAGGAGGAGGGGGGATGAACAAGAGACATTCAGGTGACTGTCGTGCCTTTTGAAGATATAATATGACACGGCGTTCTTCTCCATATGACTAGATGGAGGGATCCTCTTAATATTATTGTTCAATGGCATGTAATTTATCCCTGTATCGTGGTATTTTTGGGTAATGATGGGTATAATGCCCATAATTACCATAGATAGTGAATTCATGGTTGGTATGCAATGATTTGCATTGATTTTTGGTGGCTAATTCCTTTTTATAGGAACTTGTTACCGCGATATTTACCTCGGAGCTTAGGAATGGTTTTAATTCATCCAGCTCCTGGCATATATGGTTAGGTTGGCCTACTATGTCTCATATGGTGCAAGGTTGTAATTCCTATTGTATGATGGGATTTTCTACATTCTTCCACTTTCTATTTGTTTTCTTGGTTGTGACAATTGGTTTTTTGATGGGAGTTTTCTTAGATGGTATGGTGGCGACAATCTTCTTAATGGGTGGGGCATCCTCTGGAGTGAGGGGGATTAACCCTGTAGAGGTGACACTTGTGAATCCTGTCATGGTAGGTGGGACCAAGTACCAAACTGGTATTGAGATTGATAAGTTTGGAAACACTACTATTCCCAAGACTTGTTGTGACACAAAACCAGGTGGAGGGTATAGAAAAGGAGTTTGGGAGATGGCATAGGATAGAGAGGCCACTATGGAAGAGGCCTTATTGTCATTACTTCTCGTCTCTGTCTCTTGATTGGATTCGGTGCTTGATGTAGACATCATACACACCGAAGCCCATGTGATATCACTGGATGATTCTGGTATGACAAGGGGATCTCAAGGAATGATCCAAGGATAGACGACGATTTGAATTGGGCAGGGCCATATTCTTGGTATTGTGTAAGCATCTCGAAAGATGCATCCACATAGGGTAGAACAATGTTGAAGTTTGTTAGATGTTTCTTGTCATGATATGATGATTGGTTGACAGTGATGATGCAATCCTCATGGGGGAACATCATCATTCAAAACACAGAGGATTCTATGGCATACATGGTGTACATATAACTCTGCCCAAGGAGTATATTTTAGTCCAGATGAGCATCCCAGACTTTAATGTCTATAAGGATCGTCTTTCCGGTGAAGCAAACCCAGAAATTTTTATAGAGACTAATGGGAGAAGAAGGGCGCCCATCATATGCTTTGAGTGTGATGTATGAAGGTTTCATCTCGGGAGACCCTAACTTCTTCCAGAATTTCTTTGACATGATGCATGTGGATGCACCCTCGTCAATGATACAATGGTGGATAGTAATGTTTTAGACTAACACTATTATTTGGAAGGTGAACAATGAAGGAAACCTAGGGGTGGATTTATCTAAATGAAAATCCATTAGGTGCGAATTGACCGGGTCAATTTTTCCTAACACGGAAAGTAAGGCTATCCTTTTCTTTGGACATTATTGCATTACTTCCAAAGCTGACATGGGAGTAGGATATTGAGCTAGATCATCCACAATGCTATAATTATGGGCCGCTTTGGAGTGGCTTCCTGTTCTCCTAGTTGGTCCCTTAGCCATATTTAGAAAAGGTTCAATAGGAATTTTCGATATAGTCAACGGTGTTGTTGTGAAATCATGTTCGCCCCTGACGAACTGGTGTCTAGCAGGGTACCGTAATTTTGGTTCTGTGTTTGAAAAAACATTTATTTTCCAGTAATATATATTTCATGGCTATTTTTCTTGGAATTTTTTAGGGTTATTTCCTACTGTTGGGTGCTAAGCTCCCCTTGGTGGGAGAAGGGCTCCTGCATGAGAGTTGTCTACTGTGAGAGTCCCCCTTGTCCTCAGTTACCTTGAAGCTTCTTCAGCTTGGGGAGTCTAGGAGAGTGATGATTTTAATGGCCCTTATAACCACAAATTGCGCAAGAGTGGTTGTTCCGAAGATTCACCCTCTTGTTCTACCCTTGGGAGTTTTTTGGCTCCTGGTTTTGGTTTCTGTTGGAGTTTCCCTCAGCTTGAGATCGCGGAGGGCATTGTTGGTTGTTCCCCCCCTGTCTAGGATTTCCCTTTCATTTTTATTTTTATTTTTTCCTTGCCACATTAGGAGGATAGCTAGGATTCTCCTGGTCATATGACTAGCACGATTGTGCCCTAGAAGGTTGCACAAAGTTCATCGGTGAATTATTCTGATTTAGTGGGTTTTGTGCTGGGGATTGGGAATATTGGGGTCCCTGTCCCTGGTTTGTGAATGGATGTTGGGGGGGAGCTCTTCCATCAACATTTATAGCTTTGTACAGGGTCCCCTACACTGAAGGGTATGGTCCTCCTTGTTGATGATGGTACGACAACACTGTATTGGTCATGTTCTGCAAAGGTGCATGATGAATTTGATGGTAGACTAGTTACAGGATGTTCCGGTTAGGATCATATGCGTAACTAAGGTACGAACTACTACTTCCTAGGTGATTTTGGGTCAGTGACCCTATCAGTCCATCTGCAGTGTTCGAAGCACCTGGACTATATAAGTTTGTAGGCACGGGGCGTTAGGAAGGATGTTATAAATGTATCCTAACTGCATGTATATCAGCTCAAGCTATTGGGCTTTGCTGATGTAATCCTCTTTGGATGTAGGTTTTTGAGTTTCCACATCCTTCAAAATATCTGCAGTGAGAGTTTTCACTAATAGGTCCAACAGGAATCGATCGTCAAGTTTGGATTTACACAAAATTTGATGTTGCCATCATTCATGGGGATGGTCTGAGATATCAGCGGCTGGTGTTTTTCTAAAATGTGTCAGTAATTACATCCATGAATCATGGTGGATGCGTAACTGAAAATATGTGAGGAACATAGTAGCGAGGGTGCTAAAGGTTCCATGTGTAGCAAAAGGTTTCTCCACATACCATTTCACGGCTGGTTTGGTTAAGTTGTGCTAAAATAGTATTAGTCGAATAGTATCATAAATGATATTTTTCGATGAAAACCACAAGTGGAAATTCATTACATGATTTCCAGGGTCTTTCAATTTCTTCCCTTCAAATTTTTGTATGTCCAAAGGGGGCTTCGTGGGCATGGGGGGCCATGTGGGGTTGTGCACAATGAGGTCATTCATTAACTTTGTTATATTGGGTAATTTCAACGATGCTAAGAAAGGAAACCATGAATTGAGGGCCATTGTAGACTGTGAAAACACAAGGTTCTGGTTGGGTATGGGGTTTTTCTGTGACATACCCAGCGATGTGTTCAGTTGGCTCCCCGAATGGGTAATGCTCCTCAGCCCCCTAGGGGTTGTGGGAGGATTGGTTTGTGGTGACGCTATGGGGGTTTCCACTGGTGTGTCGTTGGGTGACCCTTGGGGGTTCCCAACTAAAGACGCCCTGATAAAGGATGAACCGATAAGGGTGTCGGTGTTCAGTCTTTGATGCCTAAATGGTGAAATACCTGGAACTCCTCCTGGTAATGGGGAGAGTTCCAAAAGACATCTAGATTGATGAGGTCCCTTTGGGTCCATTATGGTGTCAACTAGGTAAGGTTTTGGAAATATTCTTTAGTTATATGAGAGGAGAGAGATTATATATCAAAGAAAAAAGGTGACCACATACATAAAACAAAGCGAAAAGAAAGAGTTCATTTTCCTTTATATTAGTTCTATGTGATCAATCAATAAAAAATGATTTTGGTTTTTTTTTTTGTGGGTGATACTCAAATCCCTAAAGACCTAAACATCTTCACACTCTGAATTGTAACTGGGTCTTGCGAAGATATCTTCTTGTGGGTACTGGGGCTAATGTCCCGAAAGAAATGGCGACACCTTCCAGGAGTCAAAGAGTCAACGAAGGTAATGGGTAGAGGATCTAATGTTTCCTGGATCGTCACCTATAGGGAAGGATGGCATATATTTTACCACTAAGTACCATCATCCCATGTGAGCATTCGAGGCTTGAGCTTCCTTATAAATTAACTACAAATACTGAGCATTAGATGGGCCAGGTAGCCCCAAAAAATACTACATGCACCGGGCCTAAGCTTAACCCCCTATGAATTGGGTCTCTATGGCACTCGGGTTTTCCTTTCCGTGGGTGGATAGATGGGTTTAAAGCTCCCTATAAAGTCAAATTATATGTTTCAAGATGTAAACTGACCATGGAGGCTTATCAGATACCTACCCCCATGGTCCTAACCTGAAATTTTAATTTTCTTGTGGCCCCTGTGGGGAGATTTAATGAGTTCACTTAGATTAGTTTTAAGGTGGCTTAATTTTCTTAAGGTGTGGCTGTTTGTGATAAAAAGTGAACAATCGCACAGTTTTAAGATGTGGACATTGAGTGATCCTTTACACATCCCCTATTAATCTATTTTTGGATTGTTCCTTTCTATAACAAAATGATATGCAGATAGTGGGCCGCTTACAATTTTGCCTAATTAAACTAAATGTTTGACTAACGGGAGATGGGAAATTATCACAAGAGAGTGTTCATATGAATTCCCAAGGTCACCAAAAGGTGTAAGGGAAGTATATATTACATGCTTCCCTAAGATAATTTAGTCCTGGTCCCAATTCCTAGTGCAAAAATTGAAACTAAAATTAATGCTAAAACTAGGAAAAAATAAATAGAAACTAGCTAAGCATATGTGGATTAGCGCCACTTACTCTTGCTAATTATATATGTTTTTTTGGTGTCTATTTTCACAAACATGAGTTAATTCAGATTGCAAGGGTGGATTTTCGCCAGTCAATTTCCCTCTACTTAAACTATGTGAGGTTTTTGAAGATAAACTTTAAAATTTAAAACTATGCAACTAGAAATACTAAAACGCAGCCAACAAAATGTTCTAAACTATCATGGGACACAAAAAAAAAATGATGATAGTTTTTCTCTAGGCAGCTAGTCACTTTAAAATTGGGAAACTATAGAAAATGATTGAGAAATATGTTCTCTAGTTTCCACGCGGAAAATTTTGACATAGGCGCACAACTCTACGCGCAGGTCCAAGCTGAACTCGCATAGATCACCATATTTTTCAAAGTAAACTGTGCACAGTTTTCCTACAAAGAAAATTTACAAAGCTCTTGTATTGAAATTCCCCATAGTGGGTGAATGAAGAGAGAAGAGGAGAAGGAGGGTTGTCCCAAAAACACTCCAGAGCAGAGAGAAGGCCTCGGTAAGAAGCACAACCACTTAAATAAAGGGTAATGTAAGTGGATTTGCCAATATTGTAATTGTGGTTTGCGTGCACAACTGTACCAAACCACTGGTGCTTGGTAGGAATGGCTGCAACCTACAAGCTATGGTGACAGGAAGAAAATATGGTTAGCAAGTTAGTGAACACATTCTAATATATAAAACTCGCTAAATTATGGAATGTAGTATGCTGCATATAAGAAGAAGAAACACAACTAAAATAAAACAAAAGAAATAGCTCCAAAGAGTCGAAAAAGACAATAATAAAAACGGTGGAATAAAATCCCCTGTTATTGACTGCTATTAGTAAGAAAGGTAGAACTTTACACACTTGCCAAAGGATCTTTGAACCATGGAGTTCTAAGACCCACTGCAAGGAGGTTTTTACCCTTTAGCTAATGTCGCAATGCCTCTCTCTTCTCCAAAGTGATTGAAGTTGTTGGGTGGCCTCCAAAAACTGAATCCTCTAACTCTATGCTACTCTAGATCACACATTGTTGGTTTTCTCATGGGCAATTGGGCCAACATAACAATGTGTTCTCATTTTGTTCTTCTCATGGTGGAAATTTGTAAGAAAATTCAAATCCTTCTTCCCTCTGTCAGTACACTTGTTGATGGTGACCCAAGAGAGGGGGTTGATTATTTTTTGTGCTCACTTGAGGTCCCAAGGTGGCTCTAGGTGGCTGTCCTTGGGCGGCCTCAAGTGGAGGATCATTTATTGAAGTGTGTCAAGTGGTCCCGGATGGTGACTGTTGGCAATATGATGCAATGTGTTGTCCTTGATGGCAACCTAATTGATGAAGTTGGCCTTGATGGAAACCTACTTGATGAGTTTCCTATGATAAGCAACCTATGTGCTAAAGATGTAAGACTGATGTATCTACAGATCAGTTTAGATGTGACAGAGAAAACAATTCCAGTAAGTGCCAGAAAAATGATAAATATAATATGTCACAATGTATACGCTACTTTTGTGAAGGAAACCCACGTATATACTCTACTTTTGTGAATGGAACCTGCGTATACATTCAGGGTTAGCATATACGCAGTTTTTATGAGGCGAAGTTGCGTATACACGCGGATATGGACGGTCAAAGTCGTGTATGCCTTTTGCACTCTAAAAACTATGATACCTAGGGGAATTACCATGGTATTGGCCCACTGTATTGAGTGCTGGATTATCTATTTGACCCCGTCCAAGAATACCATAAGACGTTGTGTGGTTTTGACTCATGGTTTTGATAAAGGCTAAATCTATATAAGGAGAAGAAGATCATTGTGCAAGGGTGTGCATAAGTAAGGGTTGTTGATGAATAAATATCTCTAAGGATTATCTGCATGAATGAACTCTGTTCTTAATTGATAGATCTGAATGTATGATGCACCCATGGATTTGAGGATGGTTCAAGATATCTAGATCTGATGATGATAAATCACTAGGATGATCTGCAGCAAAAGAAATGGTGAAGATCTAGTGCAAAGTCTGCTGAAGATAATGAAGAAATCTAGGTAAGTTTATAGATCTGATATGTTTTGTAAAGTTTTCATTTACAGATCTATACGCTAGTTGGTCTCTGCAAAAGTGCGTGTATACGCAGTCTCTATTAATGAAAGGTGCGTATAGGGTTTTCTGAAGAACAAAATACATAGAAGTATACGCGGGTTGCTGTGCAGGAAAGCGCGTATGTACGCGACTTCAGTAAAGAAAAGTAGTGTATGATATTTGATTCAATGAATGTTCAGGGTTGATTTTACGTCTTCATATCTATTCTGAAGTCTGGGTTATATCTGATATTCTGGTTACAGTGGTCACACTGTTCTGTTTGAAGTACTGGGCATAATATGTTTATTGAAGGGTTGTGTTGAAGCTGTTGGATCCAGTTTGAAAATTAATGAAACGTGGTCTGTAGAGGTGCTTAGGGTCGAAGCCTTCAGTGAGGGGGTTGTAGCTCCCTTCCAGTGGTAGCTGGTAAACAAGAGCAAGGGGTAGTAGCTCCCTTCTAGGAGAGGCTGGTAAACGAGTGCAGGGGGTTGTAGCTCCCTTCCAGGAGAGGCTGGTAAATGAGAGATGGTTGTAGCCTTCTGCAGGTGGGTACCTGTGTGCTGGTATGAGTCTGCACCAGCACATGGTTGTAAGATGTTTTCTTTATAATAAATATTGAATACTGAGACGACGACAGTGGTAGTTTTCTCCCGAATTAGGTTTCCACCTTCAATCCCGGTGTTCATGTGTGTTGATTATGTGTGATGATTTATTATGTTCTTTCTGAACATATTTACTACTTACTAAACATCTAATTAATGAATGATGTAATAATCTAAGTAAATAATTATCTGCATAATGAGATCTCTGGTAATACGCAAGTTTCATTAAGGATATCCACATGTATACGCGACTTGGGTTTAGTAAAAAGTAGCATCTTAGTTTCAAAAAATAATAAAGATTTGGTGTGCACTAATCTTGGATTCACCCCCCCCCTCTCAGTATTTTCCCAACAATTGGTATTAGAGCAGGTCCTTCTGAAAAAGCTTAGCCGCTAGAAGGAAGATCAAGCAAGATGAGAAATCAAGAAGGAATAGCATCTATCAGGCCTCTGCTCTTTAACGGAAAAAATTTAATCTTCTGGAAAACAAGGATGACATCCTATCTTTAGTCTCTGGGAGCAGATGTATGAGCCATTGTTGAAGGAGGATATCAATGTCCATCCACAGTACCAACAGATCCGACGAAAAAGAAGAATTATGAATCAAATGCAAAGGTAGTCAATGCTCTAACGGGAAGTCTAACTGAATCTAAATTTTTCAAATTCATGCAACTAAATACAACAAAGGAAATATGGGACAAAATCATTCTAAGTTATGAAGGAGATGCAAAGGTAAAAAGTGCAAAACTCCAAACTCTCAGAATTGAATATGAAAATTTGAAGATGCATAGTGATGAGAGTATTGCCAGTTTCTTTTTACGTCTTGACAATGTTGTAAATCGTATGAGAAATCTGGGAGAAACAATAACCGAATCTACTTTGGTTGAGAAAATTTTAAGATCTCTAACGGAAAAATTTGAGTCAAAAGTTTCTGCTCTTGAAGAAAAACAGGATCTTCAAAATCTTACTATGGTGCAACTTCATGGCATACTAACTGCATATGAAATGAGAAGAGGAGGACCATATGAAGTCAAAGAAGCCATCTTTAGAGCTTCTACAAAAGGGAAAGAAGTACAAGAAGCAGAAGGATCAGGATATATCTCAGAAGAAGATGAGGTAAATTTTGTAAAGAAACTTCAACTTGGAACAGGACGGTTCAAAGGTAAGCTTCGTTTCAAATGTTTTTATTGTGGAAGAGTTGGTCATTATGCTGCTAAGTGTCCTCATAAAGAAACATCTGCAAAAGGGAAGGAAGTAGCAAGAAGGAAAAAGAATCGGTTTAGCACTAGAAAAAGTTACTATACTCATGAAGACAGTGATGGGTTATCTGATAGTGAGGAAGAATGTGAACAAGATCTTAGACTTCTCATGGCATTTGAAAAAGAATCTAGAGAAGAAAAGGATAATTTTGTGGATGCTCTAGATGACAATGATTTTCTTGAAGAAAACAATAAACTCAAAATATACTTAGAAGAAAGTAAAATACACTTAGAAGAAAGTAAAATACACTTAGAAGAAAGTAAAATAACCATAGAGACTCTGGAAAATCAGCTTGAAGAAAAGGAGAAACGCAATGAGAAATTGGAGTGTGAAGTATTAAGTCTAAGAAAAGAACTTGAGAAAGTAAAGACTCTGAATCTTAGATTTTCTAAAGGATCTGAAACCTTATATGGTATTATTAAGGTACAACGTTCTCCTCTCATAAAGATAGGTCTTGGATATATCGGAGAATCTTCTCAGGCTTCAGTACCAAATTATCTAAAAGTAGCTACAACATGTTTACAACATTCTACCACTCAGCAAGGGAATAAAGAATCTTTACAGGTAAAGCATGATCATCTCAATTCAAAGAACACTAACAGGAATATCTTTCAAAGAAACACCAATCAACAGGTAAATTCAAGTAAAAGATTTCATGATCGGAGAAATTTCTTCTTCAATGGACAATGTTTCTCATGTCACAATTTTGGTCATAAAGTTGTTCAATGTGTTGCATATAAAACCATCATGACAAGAGAAGCAAGAAAGAAAAGGATGGATTTTGAACCAAAAAGGAACACCTATAACAATTTTTCTCCTCTTCAAAACGAAGTTGAATGTGCTTATTGCAATAACTTTGGCCATGAAGAATCTGAATGCAGGAGCAAAGTCCAGCCAAAACAACATTTTCCTTCAAGTTCCAAAGTATGGAAAAATAAGGAATTACAGGTTGAAAATTGTGGGATAGCGTTATTTGCAGAAGGTGAAGAAAATCAATGGTACATTGATAGTGGGTGCTCAAGACACATGACAAGTGACAAAAGCAAACTTCTTGCATATAATGCTCTAGAAAAGGAAAAGAAAGTTACATTTGGAAATGATAATCCTGCTGTAATTAAAGGAAAAGGGTCTGTGTTTCTAAAAGAAAAGGTGAAGGCTAATGATGTCATGTATGTGGATGGTTTAAGGCATAACTTGTTAAGTGTAAGTCAAATGTGTGATCAAGGAACTGAATTTGTCTTTAGTTCAAAAGAATGTGTGGTTCGTGATCTTGATACAGGTAAAACAATTATAAAAGGAAAAAGAACTCCAAGCAACCTGTATGTATTGAAGAACTGCAAAGAACAATGTTACTTGAGTAAATCTTCAGAAAACTGGCTATGGCATAGAAGGTTGGGGCATCCGAGCTTCTCTCAAATCAACAAATCAAGCAGACTCAAAGTTGTTCGTGATCTTCCCAATATTACTCTACCTGAAAGTATCATATGCAAATCTTGCCAATTCGGTAAGCAAACCAGAGTGCAATTTAATGCCAAGGAAGGATCATCAAGTAAGCCTCTTGAACTCATTCATACTGACATATGTGGACTTGTGAGGAAAAAGTCACCATGTGGTGAACAATACTATATCTTATTTATTGATGATTTCTCTAGAATGTGTTGGATTGGGTTGATTAAACACAAAGATGAAGCATTTGAGAAATTTCAGATCTTCAAAGCACTGGTTGAAAATGAATTAGATCTAAAAATCAAGTGTCTTAGATCCGATCGAGGAGGAGAATATACATCAGATGAATTCCTTGAATTTTGTGAACAACATGGCATAAAAAGACAGTTTTCTGTAGCTGGCACTCCACAACAAAATGGTGTAGTAGAAAGAATGAATAGAACAGTTCAACAAATGGCTAGAGCTATGCTTGATGATTCTGGAACACCTGACACATTTTGGGGAGAAGCAGCACATACAACGGTAAATATTCTTAACAAGGCACATGTTCGTGTAAATAGTGATAAAACTCCATATGAACTCTGGTATGGTAATCCTCCCACTGTGAAGCATTTTAGATTTTTTGGAAGCAAATGCTTTATCAAAAATAATGATGAAAAACTTGGCAAGTTTGAACCCAGAGCGGATGAAGGAATACTTCTTGGTTACTCCTCTAGGAGTAGAGCATATAAATGTTACAATAAAAGACTTCGGAAGATTGTTGAATGTATTTATGTTGTTATTGATGAGTCTCCTGTAGCTCCAAAAGAAGAAAAACAAACAACAGATGAAGACGATGGTGACATATATCCTTCTACATCAAATATAAATGATATAGACAGTGAACCCAATGAAGAACCTGAAGATGATTTATCTAAAAAAGCTCCATCCAGATATGTTCAAAAGAATCATCTAGAATCTCAAATTTTGGGAGATAAGGGATCAGGTGTATAAACAAGAAGGACTCTTGTGGGATATTCTATCTATCTGGCATTTCTATCCACTATTGAGCCACACAATGTCAATCAAGCAAGAAAAGATGAATGTTGGATTCAAGCCATGAATGAAGAACTTGATCAAATCGAAAAGAATCACACTTGGGAATTAGTACGAAGACCTCGTGATAAAAATGTCATTGGAACTAAATGGATATTCAAAAACAAGTTAAATGAGAATGGGGATGTTATAAGAAATAAAGCTAGACTTGTTTGCAAGGGGTATGCTCAACAAGAAGGTATAGACTTTGAAGGAAATTTTTCTCCTGTAGCTAGACTTGAAGCCATAAGAATGTTTCTTTCTTTTTCAAGCTTCCAACAAATCAAAGTTTATCAAATGGATGTTAAATCTGCCTTTCTCAATGGTGATCTAGAAGAATAAGTTTATATAGAACAACCAGAAAGATTCATTTTGGAAAATGATAAAAATCTTGTTTGTAGACTTAAAAAGGCTCTATATGGTCTCAAACAAGCTCCAAGGGCATGGTATTATCGTCTTGACAAATATCTTCATCAACAAGGATTTTCAAAGGGGTATGCCGATAGCAACTTATACACAAAAACTGAAAATGACAAACTATTGATTGTGGTTGTATATGTTGATGATATCATTTTTGGAAGCAATGAAAAATCTATGAGTTAGAAATTTGCTTCAGCTATGCAGCAAGAATTTGAAATGTCTTTACTTGGGGAACTAACATTCTTTCTTGGCTTGCAAGTGCATCAAACTACAAATGGCATATTCTTATCACAAGAAAAATACCTTAAGAAAATTCTGAAGAAGTATGGCATGGAAGAGTGAAAACCTGTAAGTACACCAATGATAACTGGATGTAATCTTAGTTCTCATGATGATTCTCCCACGGTGAATCAACCAGAATACAGATCTATGATAGGAAGTCTACTTTATCTCACTGGGACTAGACCAGACATTATGCATGCAGTTGGGATTGTTGGAAGATTCCAAGCTAATCCAAAAGAGTCTCACCTTTAGGCTGTCAAAAGAATATTCAAATATCTACAAGGAACTCAAGACTTTGGACTATGGTATCCAAAGAATGTTGATCTCACACTTCATGCTTACACTGATGCAGATTGGGCTGGAAATATTGATGATCGGAAAAGCACTAGTGGTGGCGCATTCTATATGGGGCCCCAGTTGGTATCTTGGTTCAGCAAGAAGCAAAAATCTATTGCCTTATCTACAGCAGAAGCAGAATATGTGGTTGCCGCATCATGTTGCACTCAACTTCTTTGGATGATGCAAACCTTACAAGACTTTCAAATCAAATGTTCACCTCATATCTCCATTATGTGTGATAATATAAGTGCCATTAGTATCTCAAAGAATCTCGTTATGCATTCCAAGACCAAGAACATTCCCATCAATTATCACTTCTTACGTGAAAAAGTGCTTGAACAAAAGGTGAAGTTGGAGTATGTTCCCTCCAAAGAACAAGTTGCTGATATATTTACCAAACCTCTGCCCAGGGAAGCGTTCAAATATCTCAGACAGAAGCTGGGAGTAGTCTCTGCCATGCAGAAGATCATATCTACTTAAATTCAGAAGATTAAATTGGATACGTGGGTTTCCTGAAAGACAGTCACGTATATACGCGAGTTTTTACACATAAAACCGCGTATGGGTGGTTGCTGACAAATTCATCTGGGTCAGCATTCTTCAGCACAGCTGTGGTGCTGTTGGGTATCTCTGGTGATGTTTCAGCTCTCATATTTATGTTTCATTCTCTGATATTTGATGCAGATGCCTTGATGATTTGCTGTAGAAAGTGTTCAGGATGCACAAGCTAAGGGGGAGATGAAGGAGTGAAATGGCTCAAGAATAGGTATACAGGTTCAGGAGGAGAATTAGCCTTGCTAAGAATTATGCATTGTTGGAATTATGATTGTTCTGAAATATAATCTCTCTCTTGAGGTCTTTTTGGTATTTGTTACAAAAGGTCATTGTTGTAATTTGATGAAAAGGTCATGTTGAGACCTATGATGTAAAATTGTAATGTAAGGACTTGATCAAATGTGTAAAGCCACTTGGTTGGGTACTTGAGTCATATATGTAAATCCACTTGGTTGGATCTTTGATGAAAGTATGAGTCTTTGGTCATAGGAAAGGTCACAGAGTCATGTACTTCATTGAAAAATATGTTTGAAGATTTAGCATGAACTCAGGGGGAGCATGGTAACTTCAGTGCACATCAGATCTACAGAGCTCTTCTTTCTACATGAGAAGAAAAACCTTGTTTTGGTTTTGATCCGCCCTTTGCCCTTGATGTCAAAGGGGGAGAGTATCATGGTGTTTGCATAGTGGGTGTTTGCATAATGGTTATATTCAATGTATCTATCTGTTGTGGTGATCAAACACCATCATGGTTGCCATCAAGTCCAAAGGGGGAGATTGCTAGAAATATGATGCAATGTGTTGTCCTTGATGGCAACCTACTTGATGAAGTTGGCCTTGATGGAAGCCTACTTGATGAGTTGCCTATGATAAGAAACCTATGTGCTAAAGATGTAAGAATGATGTATCTACAGATCAGTTCAGATGTGACAGAGAAAATAATTCCAGTAAGTGCCAGAAAAATGATAAATATAATATTTCACAATGTATACACTACTTTTGTGAAGGAAACCTGCGTATATACTCTACTTTTGTGAAGGGAACCAGCGTATACATTCAGGGTTAGCATATACACAGTTTTTATGAGGCGAAGTTGCGTATACACGCAGATACGCATCTCAAAGTCGCCTATCCCTTTTGCACTCTAAAAACTATGATACCTAGGGGCATTACCATGGTATTGGCCCACTGTATTGAGCGTTGGATTATCTATTTGATCCCATCCAAGAATACCATCAGAAGTTGTGTGGTTTTGAATCATGGTATTGATAAAGGCTAAATCTATATAAGGAGAAGAAGATCATTGTGCAAGGGTGTGCATAAGTAAGGGTTGTTGATGAATAAATATCTCTAAGGATTATCTACATGAATGAACTCTATTCTTAATTCATAGATCTGAATCTATGATGCACCCATGGATCTGAGGATGTTTCAAGATCTCTAGATTTGATGACGATAAATCTCTAGGATGATCTGCAGCAGAAGAAATGGTGAAGATCTGGCACAAAGTCTGCTGAAGATAATGAAGAAATCTGGGTAAGTTTATAGATCTGATCTGTTTTGTAAAGTTTTCATTTACAGATCTATACAGTAGTTGGTCTCTGCAAAAGCGCGTGTATACGTGGTCTCTATTAATGAAAGGCGCGTATAGGGTTTTCTGAAGAACAAAATACACAGAAGTATACACGGGTTGGTGTGCAGGAAAGCGCGTATGTACGCGGCTTTAGTAAAGAAAATTAGTGTATGATATTTGATTCAATGAATGTTCAGGGTTGATTTTACATCTGCATATCTATTCTGAAGTCTGGGTTATCTTTGATATTCTGGTTACGGTGGTCACAATGTTTTATTTGAAGTACTGGGCATAATATGCTTGTTGAAGGGTTGTGTTGAAGCTGTTGGATCCAGTGTGAAAATTGATGAAACGTGGTCTGCAGAGGTGCTGAGGGTCAAAGCCTTCAGTGAGGGTGTTGTAGCTCCCTTCCAGTGGTAGCTGGTAAACGAGATCAGGGGGTAGTAGCTCCCTTCCAGGAGAGGCTGGTAAACGAGTGCAGGGGGTTGTAGCTCCCTTCCAGGAAAGGCTGGTAAATGAGAGAAGGTTGTAGCCTTTTGCAGGTGGGTACCTGCATGCTGGTATGAGTCTACAGCAATACATGGTTGTAAGATGTTTTCTTTATAATAAATATTGAAGACTGAGACGACGGCAGTGGCGGTTTTCTCCCGAATTGGGTTTCCACCTTAAGTACTGGTGTTCATGTGTGTTGATTATGTGTGATGATTTATTCTGTTCTTACTGCACATATTTACTGCTTACTAAACATCTAATGAATAAATGATGCAATGATCTAAGTAAATAATTATCTTCATAATGAGATCTCTGGTAATAAACAAGTTTCATTAAGGATATCCACGTGTATACGCGACTTGGGTTCAGTAAAGTAGCGTATGGGTTTTAGAGAAAGAAAAAGTAAAAAGTTTTTCATTCTACACTAAATACTGATTCACCCCCCCCCCCCCCCTCTCCTCTTAGTATTTTTCCCAACAATGACTTCTGCCACTCCTAGGACCGTGCGGCTTTTTGACGGAAAGACGCATAGACTAGTGCACCTATGGAAGAAGAATTCACGCAAAGCGCATTTTCCATGTGTATCTACTACGCAATTTGACATTTTTCCTCTTCAACTTAGAGATTTTTAAAATTTTCAGATTCTCTAATGTTTCTCAGCCCTCTAAATCCTTCTTCTTGATACTTAATAATGTCATTTTTGCTTGTCTAATTTTCCAGTAATAACATTAATATTCTCATTTAAGAATCTAGCTAAGCTGGTTTGTGTTCCTATAAACTTTGTGCCTAGGGAAGGGAACAATTGAATGACACCACCATAACCCTAGTGGAATTTCATATTGATAATTAAAATGTTATTAAGGTTCCAATTTCCAAACTTCCAAGTGGCATTTAGAAATATGAAGGAAGGTTATTGGTTTTAGTGAACATCTGAAATTTTTCCACAAACTCCCTATTCAAGCACTCATCAGATGACATCTAGTATTGCCTTGGTATGTAATATTGGGATTGAGATATCATAAATAAAAGTGTGAGGATTCATCCTTCTAACCCTAACCTGTCGACTTGGTTTTCATTCCACCTCATTTAAGGTTTTCAGAATGGTGGATGGTCTCTGCTCTACCAACCGCAACTTTGGGAAAATTCCTGGTAAACTGACATTTTGACTCTCCTTTTGTGGTTCGAGACGCTCTTACACTTCTTCATCTTATTTAAAATAAAACCGGTAACCCTTTATCTTGGTACTTAATTTTTTATTTTCCTACTTGTATTATACTAGACTGCTTCTAAATTTCCTTTTTCTCATTTCCATGCGTGTTCTAAGTCTTTTGGCCTCGTCAATTTCCATTTTTTTTTTCAAGGTTTCCTAGATTTTACTGCCCACTGTGTCTACATGTATAACTCCTTCCCTATTTACATTTGAACTCCTCCATATTAGAAATAGACCATGGAGTCGAATTCTTTATTATTTGTTGTGTAGTTTCACACCTGGTGATATGGTTAGTGTCATAGTGAAATATGAGAAACAAAAGTTTCCTTTTATATTTTTTCTTCAGGTCTTGTTTCTAGTCATTAAATTATCATTAGAATGCCTGGGGTCATTTTCTCATCTAATTAATGGCCCATAGGGTTATTATTTTTAGATGCATGTAAGATTAAATTTCTGATGGAATTGGTAAAATTGAACTTCTGATTGTATTGGCCTTTGCTCGAACAACGACTTAGGTAATTGGGATAAAGAGTTTCACTAATTAATATTAGTTTTTCTTTATTTTCCCATTGTTATAAAAAACATGAGTAAGGTCAACCTCAGTTTTTCCTAAAGGGTTTTCCATAATTTCGAGCCCTTATGAGCTAGTTTTTGTTCTTTACTTTCTTCCCTTTGTGGTTACGCTAATTATCATTCTCGGGCTTAATGGTATGAGATGGCTTTGTGTCTAATACTAACGCAATTGTATCATTTTTAATAGGAATCATCACAAGAGGTTTCCAATATGCATGTATAGGATCATTTTATTATTATTTTTTTTTATACGTTGTACAAATTTATAGTATTACCTAGAATTCTCTACCCTATTCTATAATCCTGACTATGGGTAACATGCAACTAGATTAATTTGGCCTCGTGTTCATCCAGCAGGCTTCCATGACTAATCGTTGCTCACCATCAATATATATTGGTCTCCAAAGGGCTCCTCTTATTGGTTATGACACATAATTCAAACAACTATTAAATGCATCCTTCTCTATGTTACTAGCTAATTTTATCTAGGTTATGCTCTGGAGGGTAGATAGATTATGTACTCTCTTGCCGAGCACCCGGATTAGGGAAACTTGAATATGTAACTTATTAATTGATATTATACTATGAAATGGGTAAAAAATTCCCGTTACAGCCACAATGATGTTAAAAGAGTACACTATAATGAAATTGTCTTGGGTTATTGACTGTTTGAAAATTTTATTCGAAATTCTGTCTTCCGTTGTATGGGGTTTTTAATTCTCTGACCTTTTGTTATGCTATAGAATGATTAAATCCTTTCATTATGATATGGTCTAAGTAGAAGCTTTGATTATGCTATGGATTGAGTAATCATATTTGATTTTCCATCTGAATTTTTAATTAATTTTAAATATTTTTCTCTCTCTGGATGGCTTATGGCACTTTGTGCCTATGTATCTTGTCATATTCATCTCATTGAGGAACATTTGTGTTTAAATATAATTCAGTTTCATTCCATGGAAACAATTTCCTTTATTTTTCCTCATGGTTGATGTTTCAAGTTCTTAGATAAATATATTGTATTTACATGAAAATTTATGTACAATTGATCTTAAACTTTGATGCACTTATTCGTCAATTTTATAGTGAGAATTTTTTTTTTTATTGGGAGAAACTCTCGTATATTTCAATAGTTTGCCTTCTGGACATGCCCCAATTATATAGATATGGTATAGTGCTCATATATTTTATTTACCACAATATACATGAAATTCAAACATATCCGGCTAAAAGAAATGGGTGATAATTACCATATTTTTTTTTCACTTAATATTCCATTAAAATTCATACCTATCTTGCCATAATGGTTGCTACCCATTTCCATACCAAGGGTTTATCTCAAATCTCACGTGGTGTGTGTAGAAGCATAACATTAGGGTTCGTATGAGAAAATATATTGTCCCTTCTATGGTTACTTCACAAATTCCCTCTTCCTTGCATGCATACTATCCGTTAAGCTTCATAGTTCTTTGTATAATTATTATTTCATAATTAAAGTTTAGAACCCACCAAATTATATAATAAGTTATCATATTTACAACTCTCTATCCAATTTATGGTTTCATAATACTAATACAAATTTCTTACTTTTTGATGAGCAGTAGCAGATTATTACTCTTCCTAGGTCCAAAAAACAAAATAAACACTAAGTTGAGTCATAGGTATTATAACTATCTATCCATCCCCTTCCCATGAAAAATTAGACTCAAAATCATCATGATATTTTCCCTATATCCCTGTAGTATAAATTATGGTACACCCCTCTCTTTCGATACCATATGTTTCAAGAAATGCTATGAGATTACATTCTATATTATACTTTTCAACATAACTATTGTCCAACTTCACGGGAATATTTATGATTTACACATTTAAGATAACTACACACAATTTTATAACATTAACCCATGATATTCATTCACTTAATACATATCACCTAATTAAGTATCCAACCAAACCCAGAACAAAAATGAATTCATAAAAACTTATCTGTATTTATTCCAAAAACTGATCTAGATTTGTGTAGGAACACAATAAAATTTGGAAATAGACATAAACACAGAGATGCAGTGGAAATAATATTTCATTTCATTAATATCAAATGACTAAAATATGCTTATAGACATAATGGAAATAAACTAGCTAGGGCGTTGGTAGCTTATCTCTGAGAAGAGATGTGGCGACTACAGGCCTATGAAATGTGTTATAATGAGGCTTGCAGGCCTATTTATTGTTGAGAAATAATGGAAAACCCTAAAAATCCAAAAATGTAACCCTAGGAGATAAATCACCAAAACAATGGGCCCTATTTGGGTAAATTAGTACATCTAGGGAGGTAACTTTTGCATATGATCTTTGTTTAACGTGCTCAATACCCTAATAGAAATATCTATCCAAGGACTACAATTTTTTATTTGAGAAACATCAAAGGAACTTCCATGTTGCTCCTGGATTTCCCAAAAAACCTCGTTTAGGGCCTCGAAACGACTCCAGAAGTTTAGGGACCGAAAAACTACTCAAAATAGTAAGTTGTGCTGAAACTGAAAAACTAAAAGAAACGATGGTGGGGGTCCAAATTGTATAGGTGGGTGGCCACCAATATCCACCTGGACCGACAAATTAACATAAAAAACAACACATAATAAGAAAAAATGAATATACACAAATTGCCTACTCATATTTTCTATGAAAATCCTCTTGGGAACTGCACTTTCCTCCTGACCATGAAACAAATCCACCAGTTCCCCCCGAGTTGAGATATGATTGGCAAGGAAATCAACAATCCATTGTTTCTTGAATGGTATCTTTAAAATATTTCCTCCCAACATATTTTCTTTGCAGCGCCCTACCTTTTTGGGTCTTGAAACTCAACGCCTAGGCATTCTTCCTTTTTTTAAGAAATGTGCTTTTTCCTTCTTCTTTAAAGCCCACCTTTCTCTCCTAGAACACTTTATTCCACCCATAATTACTGTCTTTCTCCAACTAAGTGATTTAATAGATCTTTATCTCCCATCTCATTAAATCTTATCCCTTTCCTCCTAGTGATTTTTAGGAGTACTTTTTAGGAAATATGTATTTTAATCTCATTTGTTTTAGTGCATTTGGCATGTGGGTGTATGAAATGCACTGTTCTTGGTAGGGGAGGTTTCTTCCCTACAAGCATATAACAGGTTAAAATGAGTTGTTAGATGGTTAGTGAAGCATCATAACATGTAGAAAACTAGTTATAAAACATAACATGCTACAATAGAGGAGGAAAAAATAAACAACAAATAAAAATACAATAGAAGCTCAATATCGAGTTTAAACAAACTGATAATACCAACAGAGAACATATCCCCTTTTATTAGCTTATGGTGATAAAAAGAGGTAGGAAGTTAAAACACTTGCAATGAATCCTTAGAGCTATGGAGCTCTAATATTCAAAGCAAGGAGGGCTCTTCCCTTAATATTATTGGAAGCCTCTCTCTCTCCTCGAATGAGTGGTAAGATAATGGACAATTGATGCACTTCTCCTCTTGGATTGAGAGGCTGGATGGCCAATAATTGAATCCCTCCACTCCTTGCTGCTTAGACAACACAATGTTGGTTTTCTCTTGTGAAATTTGGCCAACATAACAACGTGTTATCAATTTTTCTAACCATGGTGGTGTTTTATAGGAAAAATTAAAATTTCCCTCCCTCTCTTGGTACAATTGTGGATGGTGACACAAGAGTGGGAGGTTGTTTCCATTGTGTGATACACCTGAGGCCTCGAGGTGGCTCCAAGGAGGTTGTACTTGGCATCCTTCAGTGGAGAATATTCTTCCTTAAGTGTGCCAAGTAGTCATGGATGGTGACCTTTCGCCATACCCAAGATCACGCAGCTATTTGAGGGTTAATCGTGGAGATATCCACTACTATCAAAGAAAAGACAAAGCGGAGCGCTTAGTGCGAGTGCTTTATGTGCGCTACTTCATAAATTTGCATGTTTGACCTTAGAAAAAGTTAAATTTTAAGATCCTGTAATGTCTTTCTTACCTGTGAATCCTTATCTGTACCTTCTTCTTGACATTTCCTAATTCATTTTTCTTGTACGATTTTCCATTGATAACAGTTTCCCCCTAATGTGTGAGGTCTAGAAAGAACTGTATAGATGAAATACATTATCATTTGTTTTCTATATAATCCATGAGAGAGAGAGAGAGAGAGAGAGAGAGAGAGAGAGAGAGTAACTTTTTAATGTCTATCATTTGCTAACAATATATATATATATATATATATATATATATATATATATATATATATAATAAAGCACTACAAAGTCATTACTCATTAACTCCTTCTGAGTACATACTTATTTTAACCATCTAAATGCTTTATCATATCTAAAATATATATACTTATATCCTTACCAAAAGATATGCATGATGTTAAATATTCACAACTTTTAATTTATTTTATCCTAACCTACCATCCATTTCCACTTATTTTTCCTAGCTCTAAGCTCTAGGGCTCCACTTAACCTAAGTGGAAACATGCCATGGAGAGGAAATAAATTTATTGAATGTATCCACATCGAACCTTGAATTACACCATTGTTAGTTAAATTAATTTATTTTTCCCTTTGCAAACATAGGTCGATATTACAATTTTGTTTTCGTATGTAGTGTATATTAAACCGTGGCTTTAATTTCAATTGTCATTGATTCTAATTTTGATGATTTAACTTACCACCATTTATCGAGGATTCTTGTCAATTCACTAACTGACACTTTGGACATCTAGTACACAATATTTTAATACTGGTTTGGATTTTCCTTATGGTAGAGTTGGTAAATCTTTACGGCAGTATTTAGAACACGCAATGTTCAATCACTATAATATTTCTTGAGATCCTTATGTACTTGGAAACACTGTAAGGATCATTAATGGCTTTAAATCTCAGCATTAACTCGACTGGTATGAACTCTACTGTCTCGAGCCTTTCGCTTATGGGTAATTTCTCTACATACGGACTCTCCAGATCTTGACATTGTGATGTTTTAGGGTTTTACCCCAATTCACTTGGTTTTTAAGACGAAAACTTAGTGAATTCTCATTTCATTTATTCGCGGTGGTTTTCGGGAAGACATTTTCCCCTCCAAGAGTTCACGCCAATTTTCGATGAAGTTCTCTCTTGACCATCCCTTCTGGAATTTTGCGTCTTTTTCCTTCGGTAAGCATTGCAACCCTTGCTTCATGCTAAGGTTTCCATCTTAGTTTTATGCATCTTGATTTTTCATTGAAGAAATACAGTAGTTGTCCTACTACTATTCAGTTCACTAGCAACTTATCACTCATGCTTTGGTTTCATTACAGTGTGGATTCATTGGGATTCAATTTTTTGGTGGATGTTTTATAACTCCGGCTTTTCTAATATATTTTTTTTTTGTAACATTCCATTATCCTTATACTGCCTACAGGGTAGATTCAGAATAAATTTAGAAATTGTTACCCCTCAATTTGCTGAAAGTCTCAATTCGTTGAAAACCCCTGGTAAGGATTTTCCATTGATATCGAAAAACTGATTTTTACTTGGATTTTATTGGAAATTTATGAAACCCCTTTATTATAACTTCAAATTGCTTTATTTATGCTTAACCCATTATTCCAATACTCATTTATTGAGAATGGAATTTCATGTCTCATGCATATTCCAACGTCTTCGAGGGTGCGTAGCTTAGGCAACCCAACACAACATTGAGCTTGAAGGCACCAATATTTATACAGTGTGTTTGTACCATTTTACTCCATAGGTAATTTCATTGTTTTTCCTTTACTATTACACAGTGCATTTTTGTTTGCCTTTTCATATGAAGGTCGTAACTAACAATTTGTTTATCTGTTTGGTGGTGCAAGTAATAACCTTGGTTTCCTTCTACCCTTCATTTCCGGAAGTGGCACTCTGTTTATTAACCTTTTATCCTCCTCAAATCTAACTCAATGCTCTTTGCACAGGTCCGTCTATACGTCTTCGCTATTGATGCAGGAGCATCAAGGCCAATTTTCATTTTTTAATATGTAATAAAGGGGGGTGTGATATTTTAATTGTTTTATTAATTAATTTGTTATTTTTTAATAAAATAGGAGATAATTTAGAAAAGTGAGGATTTTGTAAATATTCTTTTATTAATTAAAAGTATATGAGAGAAAATAGAATTAAGTAGAAAAACTAGGGAGTAGGAATGCTATGTACGGGACTTAGTTGAGTCCACACCTAAAATGTATTTAAATTAGATTTAGTTGAGGATTAGGTGGAGAGATTTTTGGAGTGAATTAAATTCATTATTTATGTATAAATATGAGTGGTTTTTGTAAGGAGAACACACTTGAATAGTTAAAAGAGCTAAGATAGTTGAGAGGGGAGTGAGTGAAGAGTGGTTTAAAGGGCAAAGAGCCAAGAGGCCGCCCAATGCAATATCTAGCCACATGATTTTAATGTAGTTATGTTGAGTTGATTTTTTATGGCTCTTTTGTTTTTTCCTTCATGTTTAATTGAGATGGATGTTTTCCATGATTTTATTGGAGAAATATTGAGTATTATCAGATTTTAGTGAGTAGAAGTGTTGTTCTATGTGGGATCTTCTTTCTAGCAGAATTCCTACATCATTTTGGTATCAGAGCATGTAAGATACTTGTTTTAAATCAGCAAGTTTGCATATATATATATATATATATATATATATATATTGTTTGTGCAACCATGAATGCAGGAGACTATCATCGAAGAGGAATAGATGACAGTCACGAATTTCCATCGCAAAGGCATGGTTGAAGTTAAGTTCTGCGGTGGGAGAGGGCGCATTGTCACGTGTGAAGCCACGATGTGTGGTTTAAAGAATGGTGCTAGCAGGCGTAATTGGAATCACAAAGAAAATCTCAGCCTTTTGAACGCAGAGAAAACTCTGCACTGAGATTATTTCATACATTTTTTAATGGAAGACTGAAGCTGCGTTAGTTCTGGAGTGTACCCAGGAGAAAATTCTGTGTCAAACGATTTTTACCAGCATCGTGTCTCATATGAAAACTGTAAGTGTAAACCTCAATTGGTATGCATTGCTGAATGGTGTGAGCATGTCCAGCGATTATACAATTGACATTTGGCAGCGTATTTGAAAGTAACACTTGTAAAAAAAAAAATCTGTGACTGATTTTGTTTAATTAGAAGCTGAGTAAAATCGTTATTGCAATAAGAGATTGATATATAGCCATAAATTCTTTGTTGTGTTGTTTGATATGAACGTGGGTTGTTTGCTGTGTTGGGCAATGGAAAAAAATTGATGTATATAGTCATCGATTTTCTTGTGATGATCGATATGAAGTTGGATTTTGTGTTGTGAAGGATCGATTGAACAACATTTGATTGAATTAAACGGAATTTGTAATTCCGCAGCAAGCTGAAACAGAGTTAAATTATTTGTGGGGAGAAAATTTGAATGACGACACAATGAAAATGTGGCGCAGAGGCTTGGGTGAATCTGTGGAAGGTTGAATTCAAGTCATGAGAAGTCAAGTGAGTCGCTTGACATTTTTCCGAAGAAATTGATGCCAGATAAACTGAGGACGCAGAGAATAGAAGACATCAAATTTAATAAATAGATGTTGATCTGGAGTAATCGATATGGTTATGAATTGATAAATTCTTGATGGAGAGTGAGATCGATTCACACTCCACAGCATTTTAAATCTAGTTAAAGATCCAAATCGTGGCTTGGAATTCTGAATCTCAAGAACACAGAAGAATTCAATGGATGGTCGTATAGTCAATTTAAAACACAGAACAGGTAAGAAGAGAACGGAAATTGCATTATAAATCATCTGAAAGCTGCATGGATATGTTTTCCGGAATCATGAATTTGATTTTAATGTTAACTGGGTTTTGTGTATGAATGAGGCGTTGTGAAAGGTGCAACCTTGAAACTCAGTAGAAAATGTTGAAGAGCAAACATGCAAAGATTGTAAACAGCGTTGGATAGTTGATGATGTGGTTCAAAGGGTTAATAGTCGATAACAGAAGTGTTGGGAACGTTGATCAAAATCAAGCGTGGAAGGATCTAATTGCTAGGATTGTGTTTATTTTGGTTGAGTTTGGGCGGTGAAGCAAATTTGACTTCAGCATAAATGGAGGTCGATTTCAAGTCTTAGCACAGGTGAGGTGTGCTTTGGAAGAGCGATGGATAAGTCGTTGATTTAAACCTCTGGTTGCCGAAATGACAGAATTAAAAGGGCGCAGAGATGTTTTGAGCTGTGTCTATTATAAATATATTAAACAGTAGATTCGATGTAATGAAAGGTTGTATGTATTGGGAAAGCGCACAATTAAAAACTGTTAATATTCACAGTCAAATGGAGACTGAAGAAAAGGTGCAGAATAGGCAATCGATCGAAGGTTCGATTGCATAAAACTCTCAGCGATGTCAAAATTCATTAGCTCGAGATAAGGAAGGGGCCAGCATTCTGTCGATTGGAGATGAAGCCGATCGAAGCACTGAAGAGCTATCGAACAATAAATTGAATGCATGTGTTGATGCATTAAGACAGCTTAGTAAGCTGAATGGTAAAGGCACATATGTATATTTAGAATCTTGGGTTCAATGAAGAATTAAAGTGCCGATGAGTTGGATCGAATGTATTGGTGCTGTATGAAGAGATCCAAAACAGAAGATAGAAGCATCCGGTGAAGTCGACGAGAAGGTAAGCTATTTGTATGGGAAAATGTGCTGGCATTTGATTTAAATTAAAGTCTAGCTTTTTGAATTTCCATAGCCAAAGATTCGATGTGTAGATATTGATCGAATGGAATGGTGAGGTTAAAAGCTTATTAAATTTCACAAAAGATTTGTGTGGCATTGGATTATGTATATGATAATTTTATATTACAGCCAGTATTTTAAAAGAGTTATTGACCAAATTCCATGCCATAATTAGAAGGCACGCAGGGTCAAATTAGAGGTGTATTGAATCGATATCAGAAATAAAGGAAGTGTGTTGCAAACTAAGTTAAAATCGCGCAGTCATGGTTGCCAGCAGATCATACATGAGGCGTTGAAAAGCGATAGAGATGGTAATTTAAATACGTGTGGAAATTGGCAAGGTAAATCAATTGATATGGTGAGGCCTAAAATCGAAATGCACTGGTGTAATTTGCCGTTGAAATTTCAAAATATATGTTTATATTCGCATGTGAGTTTTATGAAGATTTGAATGCTTATGGTGTGGTGCTGGTGTAATGCACGAAGGAGGTAAGTTTGTGGGCTGAGAGTTCGATATTGTGATAAGCCTTGAATTTTCAATAAACTCATTTATATTAGAATGCATAAAGTCGATATGTAGTGGTAGTAACTTGTAGATTGGATTTGAAGAATGGTTTTATATCGACTTTTGAATGAGTCATGATTGTATAAAAGTTGTGGGATTTAATAAATTGAATCCAAAATTTTGGTGTTGAGTTTATGATTTTTGAATCATATGTTGATGCACTTCTATATGAGGTTTCAAAGTGGGATTGTATTGAATTTTGGGACATGTGTGAATGAACCAAATGATTTGAAACATGGTTGCCATAAACCATTAAAAGGTGTGACTATATGTTAAGATGAAGCTTCCGTGAATAATGGGGTGTGAATTTGCCAGACGTTGAAGTTTTATTTGGGCAATTGGTTGTGATGCATTTTTATATGCATGTAGTCTTAAGGAAGATTCCGGGTTAAGCAGGGTTACCTGCGTCATTTTGACTTATTGGACTGGTACATTGAAGTTTATGAAATTGTATGAAATTGCCCGGAATTGAAGTTTTATTTTTTGAGATGCATTTTGTATATGCTAAGGTGTTGTTTGCAGCAATTTGTAGCAAGAGGTTGCCAGGGATTGGTCCCAAGATAAAGAGAAGCCAAGCACAGTAGGAAAGTTTCATTTTGATGAATGAAAAGTGCGAAGAATTGCGGGGAAGTGGCTTAAATGAACTCCACACGTAAACAGATGCAGTTCACAAAGGAGGGGAAGATGACTGTTGATAGTCATTTTCGGAGATCTGATGAAGAGTATGAGCGGGAGAGGGCCGAGATAACAATTCACCTGGAATTGTTAATGAAGTTGTTGCAGGAAAATATGAGAAACCAAACACATGGTTGGATGGTGAAAAGGAAGGTGAAGTGGCAGAAGCTACACGCAAGAAGGGAAAAGTAGGTAAACATACAGTTGATGGAGGAGCTGAGGAAGCTCGAGCAGATGTTGAGTTGTGAAGAACTCAGAGAGACTGAGTTTAAAATGGATGTTTCCATTTGTGGCCTGAAACATGGCGACATTATGGGTGAAGAGATCAGTGAGGAGGATCTTATGAACTATTGGGATAGTTCAGAAGCATCTCAAGAGGGGATGGCGAGAGAAACATATGAGGATATGAAGCCTTGAAATTTTTCTCACAGTTGATTTATGTTTGCAGGATGTGCGAAAGGCGGTGAATAGTATGATAGAACTTTCATGAAGGAGAATGAAGTTCTTAAGGTAAAGTCTGGTAGAGAATTCCTTTCAGAGAAGGAATGTGGTGATTGGTTACAACAGGAAGAAATCACAAATGACTTCTTGTTTGGGATAAGAAAGCAATTCGAACCTGTTATGGAACAGGAACAAAGGGGAAATGCTGAAAGAAAATTCTGAGAAGGTAAACAAGTGTATTTTTTTAATGGGATTACTGACAAAATTTTACAATGTAATGATGTTGAAACCAGGAAAATTCGGGAAGATTTCCAGAGGGAAAATGGAAGTAGTGATGAGACAGAAGGGAAAACTACAGAAGAACTGAATCAAATGAAGGATTCAGAATAGCAAAGGGAGATGTCGACTGAAGCATTCAGTGAGATCACAAGGTATTATGTGTTTAAGACTAATGATTAGTGTGTGATTACAGGTACATCACAGAGTGTCGAACAAACTTTGAAGTTTGTTAAAGAAGAAAAGTTGAATCTGAAGTCTGTTCAGAATGATGCTGAGATAGCAAGATCTCAGGAAGAAATGAAGGAAGAGGGGTCTTATGGAAATATTCGGCAGAATATTGAAGCGGGGAAAGGAGGACCATCTGATGATTGGTCAATAGCAAAGGAAGGTATGGAAATTTTTGTAAAATTTCCGAGTTCTACTCTAGTTTAGGTTGTTCAGTTATATTGGAAGTTAGATCTTCAAAGGAGAGATTTGGAAAGGCAGAGGATCTATGTTCAGGAAGAGTTACTGAAAGACACAGAACAGGGAAACATTTTTCAAACAGATGATGTGGAGGAGGGACTAACTGATAGTCTCACAGAGGAATTGAATCAGCATACTGATGTGCTGATGGACAAGGGAATTTCAGAGCAGCATACTAAAATGTTGCCAGCAGTAGCAGAAGGGGCACGAAAGCCTTATGTTTTTTATTCTAACAATTGTTTTGTGAGTACAGGTTTTATTGCAGATGCTGGAGAAAATATATTAGACAGAGAAATTTAACTGATGAGGCGAATGATGATGAAAGTATCCCGGAAGAGGCCAGCAGCAGTAAAACAAAGAAGAAGCAGCAAGAGAAAGACGACAAAATACTGTGAAAGCATAGCCAGTGGGGCAATGCAACATAAAGTATGGAGACCTGGAGAAGAACAACAGAAAGAAGCAGCGACAAATGGGAAGTTACAACACAAGATATGGGATCTAGGCAGAGACAGATACGAACACATGATCAGGCGATCATGTTTAATTTCAACCTTGGGAGTCTGATGCAGGAGCATCAAGGCAAATTTTCATTTTTTAATATGTAATAAAGGGGGGTGTGATATTTTAATTGTTTTATTAATTAATTTGTTATTTTTTAATAAAATAGGAGATAATTTAGAAAAGTGACGATTTTGTAAATATTCTTTTATTAATTAAAAGGATATGAGAGAAAATAGAATTAAGTAGCAAAATTGGGGAGTAGGAATGCTATGTACGGGACTTAGTTGAGTCCACACCTAAAATGTATTTAAATTAGATTTAGTTGAGGATTAGGTGGAGAGATTTTTGGAGTGAATTAAATTCATTATTTATGTATAAATATGAGTGGATTTTGTGAGGATAACACACTTGAATATTTAAAAGAGCTGAGATAGTTGAGAGGGGAGTGAGTGAAGAGTGGTTTAAAGGGCAAAGAGCCAAGAGGCCGCCCAATGTAATATCTGGCCACAAGATTTTAATGTAGTTATGTTGAGTTGATTTTTTATGGCTCTTTTGTTTTTGCCTTCATGTTTAATTGAGCTGGATGTTTTCCATGATTTTATTGGAGAAATCTTGAGTATTATCAGAGTTTAGTGAGTAGAAGTGTTCTTATATGTGGGATCTTCTTTCTAGCAGAATTCCTGCATCAGCTATGTGTAGCAATTTTTTTTTTTCTAGTTTTGATTTTACCATTACATTGGCCATTTGAGTTTTAGAACTCTTATTTCTTTTTAGTCACTTGGCTAACGTAAAGCAGACTTACAAGGGGACTTATTTAAAATTTCCTAGCGTGGTTGTAGCCAACGCTTATGTATATGAACTGAATATTATTATTTTGCTTTTCATTGAGTTTTATCGGCGCACAGTGTTCAACTATTTATCTCATTTTCTCTGTTTGATATTCCAATTGGTATTTAATTTCGAGAACAATTATGCTTTTATGTATTTCAGATGGAGGATATACTCATTTTCTACTGTGAACTCACTAGTTATTTACATATATCCTGTACATAGTTACCATAATATTATAATTTAAATATGAACAATACATTGCTATTTTTTTTTCCTTAAAACCTTAATGTGTAACTATATTGCTCAGAAGTACATTAACTTGATCTACATGTCATGGATTTAATCTATGTTAACTTGGAAATATCTATGTACTCATATTCATATATGTAGATAGATACCTTCATATACATTAGTAATTTTAGCTACTGTTGTTCAGCTCGAAATTATTGTCGATAAAACTTATTCACAGTTTTCTGTCAATTGAAATATCTTCACTGATTATATAGAATATTTTTCTAGTAGTGCTACTAATGATTATATTACATTTATATCATGGTACTTTCTTTTAAATCCAACTTAGTAAGAAAATACCCTTTTTAGTACCTCCATTTCATTTAAAACTAGTTACAGACTAAATTTTACCTTGTTGTCTAAAATTTACAATAGTCTTAGATTTTCCACTGTGTTTAATTCTTGTAATTTTTTTTTTAACTCATTGGACAGTATGTATTCAGCAAAGTAATTTCACAAAGAGTTTTTAGATAATATTAATATCAATAATCATATGCAACAAAATTTTTCTGTTCTATTTACTATTTATTTATATCATCCATTTACCTAATCATGCTTAAGTAAACAGAAATTTTCATGGTACTCTTTCTCTTTTCTCAATATTTTACTTTATCTGAGAGATACCTATCCCCCAAATTTAAACCCGTTAAAGTTTAGATATTCTGGTTGATGGTCCTCATCAGGCCAACTTCACACAACCATACAGATTTGGAGTAATCCTACTTCATTAACTATTAAATGTGTGAAAATTTCTAAAACAGAATAACAATTTAAAAATTTGTTGACTGAAATAAGACTACAGCTCTTCATCACCATTTGAATAGAGTATTTTTCTGTGCATACCAATTTCTGAGACTAGTTCCTCCCAACCATAGAGTTTTATCTCCTTAACTCACCCCCGAGCTAAGATCTCTACTTCCCTGGAAAGACAACCCTTTTTTTGTGCTGGAGAAACTTATTTAAGCAGTGCTTTCCCAAGCCTATTTCTAATTTCTGCGTCCAGATATTCCAGGATGCTTTGTTCCTGTTTTTTCCTAGGCTTTCCTCAGTGAGGTACTTTAAAGCTGTCTTTTCTGCTTTTCTAGCTTTTCTTCCTCTTCCCAATAGCTTTCCTCTTCATTTGGGAAATTAGTTTTTCTCTCCCAATCTAATTTAGTAAGATTCCTTCAAGGTTTTGGGAAAGTCTAACCTTATCCATATCCTCATGGATCTTGGTTTAAGATCTCCATCTCAATCTAGTCATAGTGCACACATAACTATTCCATTTATTTTTACTAATAAATATTTAAATAAAATCCACACATTGTTTCTCCATTGGGGTCCACTTCCCCTTTGGATTTTTTCAAAATTTCAAATTAAAAAGCATAGTAACTTGGGGGTCTTACACATTCCCCCTCTAAAAACAAACACCTTCCTCGATGTTGATAAAATAAATTTAACAGTTCACTATGAAGAAAAAGATGGATATTTTTCCATCATCTCAGTTTCCCTTTCCCAAGTAGCTTCTTCAGCAATAAAGTGCTTCCATTGCACTTTTACTCTGGCTACTCTTTCATTCCGCAGTTCAATTTCTTCCCGCTCCAAGATTTGAAGTGGATGTAGAATGAATTCCCCTTCTAGTTCCACCTGAATCACATTCCAATCAATAACATGAGCAAAATCATGTACATATTTTTTTTAATAAAGAAACATGAAACACATCATGAACCTTAACATGCATGGGTAAGGCCAGTTTATAAGCCACTGGTCCCACCCTTTTCTGTACATCACATGGTCCACAATATCGAGGAGCTAATTTTTCATAACTACCAGTGTGCAAAGTGCTCTTCTTGGGCTTAATCCGTAGATATACATGATCACCCACACTGAAATCTTGGTGAAATCTCTTCTTCTTTGTATAACTTTTCTGTCAATCCTAAGCTGTCTTGATGTTTTTCTGAATTTGTTTTACAATTCTTTCCATTTCCTGCAAAGTGTCTAGCCCAAGCACTAATTTATCCTCAGGTTGGCTCCAAGCTTAAAGGAGTGTGGAATTTTCTTCCATAGAGTGCTTCAAATAGACTCATCTTTATGGAAGTTTGATAGCTATTGTTATAAGAAAATTTGGCTAAATGTATATAGTCTTCCCATTTAGTTGGCCTATCCATCACATACATCCTTAACAAATCTTCCAGAATTTGATTTGTTCTCTTGGTTTGAGCATTTGTTTGAGGATGATAGGAACTACTAAATTTCAATTTAGTACCCATACCTCCAAAAATACTCTTCCAAAAGGCTATAGTGAACTTGGCGTCTCTATCAGAGATAATCATTTTAGGAACCCCATGTAGCCTTATGATCTCTTTTATGAACACATTTTCCATTTGGGCTATTCCAAAGATATATTGAACAGGTATGAAATGGGCAGCCTTCGTCAAAGTATCTACCACTACCATCACAGAGTCATGTTGATATTTGGTTCTTGGTAACCTAGTTATAAAGTCCATAGAAACAGTTTCCCATTTCCATTCTGCAATTGGTAAAGGATTTAACAGTCTAACTAGATGTTGATGTTCAACTTTTACTAGTTGAAATTCCATGCATCTTGCTAGGTAGCTTGCTACATCCTTTTTCATTCCTGGCCAAAAAAAATTCTTTTTCAAAGCTGTGAGTAGTTTTTATATCTAAGATGTCCAACATAAGGTTGTTTATGATATTCATCTAGAATTTCTTTTTTCAAAGAGTCTACATTGGGGATGTGCAATCTGTCTCTATAACAAATAAGTCCTTTATGATTTTGTGTGTACTCCTTCATTTCCTTTTTCAACAATTGAGTTTGCAGTTTTTCATAGCTTGGATCTTGATCTGCTACCTTTTGAACTAATCCCTCTAAGTCAAAGTTGGCACTACTCCCCATGTTGCTTATGTTTTGCAAGAATTTCTGCTTAGGGCATCAATGATTTTGTTTTGTTTTCCTTTGATTTGTTTTATTTACATGTCAAATTCACTCAGAAAAGACAGCCATCTAGCTTCTCTAGCATTCAAATCTATTTGTGTAAAGAATTACTTTAGGCTGATGTGATTTGTCATGAGAATAAATTTATTTCTTAGAAGGTAGTGTCGCCACATCTTGAGAGCATGAATCACAGTAGCTAACTCAAGATCATGCACACTGTAATTATATTCATGTTTCTTAAGTTTTCTATATTCATAAGCAATGACAGAATTTTCTTCCAATATTACTCCCCCTAATCTCTCTCCACATGCATTTGTACACAGTAGAAACTCCTAGTTAGGATCTACAATCTTCAGAATAGATGTTGTGGTAAGTTTCAATTTTAATTGTTCAAAGCTATTGTGGAATTTTTCTGTCCATTCAAATTTTGTACCTTTCCTTTGCAATGAAGTTATGGGATAGGCTAAAGCGGAAAATATTTCTACAAACCTTCTCTAGTACCCTACAATCCCCATAAATGATCTTACCAATGATACCTTAGTAGGTATAGGCCATTCTCTAATGGAATTTAACTTCTCAGGGTATACATCCTATCCTTGTTCTGAAATTATATGCCCCAAATATTGAATTTTATCCTTATGAAAATCACATTTACTAAACTTGGCATACAACTGATTTTCTTTAAGATTCTGCAACACGATTCGAAGGTGTTCTTATGCTCTGCCTCACTTTTTGAATAGATTAAAATGGTGCCAATAAATACTAGTACAAATTTATCTAAGTATTTATTCAAGACACTATTCATTAAACACATAAAAGTGCCAGGTGCATTTGTCAACCCGAATGGTAGGACTACAAGTCCATAGTGTCCATACTAGGTTGAAAATGTTGTTTTGCTGATATCTTCATCTTTAATTCTCAACTGGTGATAACCAATTCTTAAATCAATATTGGAAAACACAGAGGCTCCCCTAACTTGATCAAAGAGGTCATCTATCCGAGGTAATGGATAGATGTTTTTGATAGTCAATTTATTTAGTTGACGACAATCAATACACATTCAAAAGGTACCATCCTTATTTTTCACAAATAGCACCGGTGCTCCCCAAGGAGATACACTCGATCTGATGTATCCTTTGTCCAGCAATTCTTGTAATTGCATTTTTAACTCCATTAGTTTAGGGGGGCTCATTCGGTAAGGGGCTCTAGAAATTGCAGTTTCCCCAAGCACTAAATCAATTGTAAAATCAATTTCTCTCTTGCAGGGAAGATGAGGAATCTCATCTGGAAATACTTCTTTAAAATCGCATATTACTGGTAATGTTTCTAACAAGTTTCCCTCTGTTGTCTGTTCTAATTCCTCCACATGTGTAGCATACACCTGATACCCTTTTCTAGCAGTTCTTTTTAATTGAAGGGCTCAAATCTGCCTCACAGAGATGGGCTTCAGTTTTCATTTTAGTATGACTGGTTTTCCCTCTATATCAATGTAGTGTAACGTTTTGTCCCAACAATTCATCATGGTTTTCTTCTTTTCTAAATAGTCCATTCCTATCAGTATATCATAGGAAATTAATGGTAGGATATTTAAATTTACTTCTATTTGATAACCATTCAATTTAATAGATGTTGGAGGTAACTTATGAGTTACCTTGCGTTTGGTCCCAGTGGCTAGCTAGACCAACCAAGACTGGTGAAACTTCTCTATTCTGAGTTTACATTTTTCTACTACTTGCGGACTAATATAACTCAAAGATGCACCCAGATATATTAAAATTGTAACAGATTCGTCATCAATCGTACCTTCCATCTCGACCATAGTAGATTTATGTTCTGCTTGCCGATTCTCTAAGGTTGCACTGATGGTGGGGATGTTCCTTGCTATGTCATTAACTGTAGTGGCCTCTCACAATACTTGCACTGTCTGAATATTTCGATGTGGGAATTCCCTCAATAAATGAGGCTCTCCACAACGCCAACACTTCAAAGGATATCACATTTTAACCGTTCCTTCCTTCTTATTATTCCCATCTATTGGTTTTGAACTAGGTTCATATTAAGAAGTTTTATTTTCACTCATTTTGCTAAATTTCTGTCGCTGATGGTTCCTACCAAAGTTTTTCAAATAAGTTGGTTTTTGTTTATTTCCCCTGAAATCACCTTTGTTTTTCTAGCTCTTCCCTTGTTCATTCTTACCCCTAAACTATTGGTAGCATAATCTGTCTTTCCTCACCATTTCTGTAATGTTCCAAATTTTTCCTTCAATAAATTGGAACATTAATTTTGTTTATTTTCACTTAGGAGATGAATAATTGGGTAAGGAGGCCCAAAGAAAATAAAAATATAGATAAAATCCCTCTAGTATGAAAAGGAATCAACCATGGAACCAAATTTCACACCCTCATGTGTGAAAGGAGACATTTGCAAAGAGGTTTGACCAAGTCAACCAGCGCAGGGTATGAGGTGGAAAGCACTACATGGGACAACACAAAGATAGAGGAGGAAATATTCCTTTATGGAGGAAACCCTAATGGATGGGGCCCATGGAGAAATAGCCTTCACTTACTATATATGGAGAGGAGGAGAGCCATTTCTATTCATGCTTTTATTATTCATTTCATGTCTATTCAGACATTGTGCATTCTCTGTTGTTTAGCAAGAATTACTGGGAGATTCCTGTTTAGGATTTCCTCACCTTCTTGAGAGGCCTCTTGAGGGTTGGTTCTTAATTTTCCACATTTCTTGGCTCCAAGCCAAATCATCCTCCTCCAGGACAACGTTATTGCTGCAACAACATAACTCTGTGTTGTAGGGTGTTGCAGTGGAGACTCCACAACACCTCTTCCATCTCTTATTTTTTAGAGAGAGAGAGATAGTATTTCCTTTCTTTGGAGATCGTATTGGGAGCTTGAGAGCTTATTTGTAGATCCTTGCACTTGGCCACAATGTTCTATTCCACTCACTGCGAATTCCCTCTTAGTGACTGCATTATTTTCATGGAGTATGTGAAGTGAGGTTTTGCAGATTGTTTGGAGGGTGAGATCTCAAGTGTAAGGATCAGCCTTCAACTTTGCAGATCCATTGGAGGATGTCCACTTTATATTCCTCATCATATTCAGCCTTCTCTATTCAATTCCATATTTGAGTTGCAGCTGCTGCCCAGCAACTCCGTCATTTTTTCCATTTTGCATATTTCAGCCAATCCCTTGGAGGATTGATGTATTGTTGTTTCTAAGGGTTAGAGATTTGATACCCTATTGTATTTGAGACATATCTTGCTATATCTTTCAATTACTATGTAATATAGAGTATTATCTATTATAAAATACGTCCTCATAGCCTGATTTTATGCAGGCAGTGTTCTTCCATTTCCATGTACATGTACTGTTGAGGCTTGCATTGCCTTTCTTGAGAGGTTATTTCCTCCATACATTGTGCTCTTTCTATTGCTCTAACATTTTTTAGTTGCTATCTACATCTTCTTGTCTCACAGCTCATAAAATAACGTTGTATTTTCATGGTATGCTCATGTATTGTTGCAGCCCCATTCCTTGGGCAATTTCTGAAGGGAAATATGTGTGGGAGGCTTGTTCCACTATCCTAGAAGGATTTCTTTGGTCCCAACTCTTTGATTTTAGTCTTGGACACATTGGAATAAGGGATCCAGGTCTTGGTATCAAATCCTGCTGCCTCCATTCCTGGAAAATGCATTTTCCAACCATGGATTGTTAGCTGTCCTGATTTGGGAACATTACAGTGGTATCAGAGTAGCTTTCTTGGCTCAGCATGTGAGTTTAAGCCCAAGAAGATCAAAATTTTGAATAATATGAGTTTATTCTCATCTATTTTCAGATCCAGAGGAGACCTCTCCAAGGAGGTCAAGAAGATTGAAGAAGAAGAAGAGGAAGTACCATGCACTTCCTATTCTCATCAAGAAGAAGACATTGAGCATGGAAGATACTTGGATTATCAGATTCTGAGTGATTACCTTGTTGAGTATAGATATCAACCTAGAGACTTCAAGGAGACTCTAGATTTTCCTCATTTCATCCAGTTGAATGAAGAGAAGAGACCATGTAGCAAAAAGGAAATTGAAGGAAATAGATTTATGTTGTCTACCTATGATGGGTCATTTACTGCAAGAACTTGGTGAAAGAGTTGGTGGAATTTTTATTTATGCATCCTGTAGTAGAGAAAGAAGCTATTGAAATCTCAACACTGCACTTGGAGGATGAAGCCTATGATTGGTGGAGCAACCACTTGAGCCATTAAATGGAGAGAACTTTTGCAAATTTCATCCAAGGGTTGGTCAAAACCTTTGATGGTGAAAGAACAAGGGGAGGGGAGACCACACCACCACTTGAGGAGCCTTGTCATAACATTGTCACACTCATGGAGGAGAAGCCACATACATCAATAGTTGAAGCCGCCAACACTTTGGAGGAGGGAACTCTTGCAGCTCTACAAGAAGTTCCTAATGCACATCAAGGTATGAAAATATTTCCACAATCTATTGTTGCATCAACTTCTTTTGAAAATTGTAGATATTTTCTTTTGAATGACCAAGGGTCAAATCCCATTACTACCATAGAGCAACTTGGTTGCGCTGCACTGTGAAACATGAAGAAATTCAAGAAGGAGATAAACCATCATCTCCTTGAGCTTTTTTTGGATTCTATATCACATTGGAGGTTGGGGTTTGAAGCCTTGAAGGTTGATAGTAGACATCTTGAAGTAAGAAACCCTTTCTCCCTTCAAGATGACACTTTCTCAATGAGCTCCTCTTAGCTCAAAGAGGAACTTATACTTTCAGATCCAAGACCTCATTGGTTTTGGAAGACAATTGATGAGAGGGAGGTCTCAAGGAGAGATCTCATTAGAGGTGCACTTCAACACACTATGGAGTGAAAATATTTTCTTCCTTTCTCACAAGAGAAGATAAAAGATGGAGGACATCTTAGGATGGATAACATATCTCATGGTTATGTTGGACATTCCTTGAGGCATACACATCATGATGGGAGGTTTTTTCCTACCACCTATTTGGTTCTTGATATGGTCTCATTGATCCTTGAGAATATTTCATTTCCAAATCCCATGAAGTGAAAAGACATGAATCTAATTTGGGAGGATGGTAGCTCTCATGGGAGGAGTACCAAGATGAAGAGGAGAAGGAAGCATCCACAAGTGGTTGAGTGGATGTGGCTGATGAGCAAGGAGCTGGGGGGCTACTTGCAAATTTATGATACCAGATAGCAGGAGGCTTGGCTACACTGGTTACACTTGAGAGAGTTTGGCCATCACTTGGAAAACACTCTTCCTAAGAGCAGAAGGATGGAGGAGAGATGGTAGGATACTTACATCACTGGGCAGTATAGAGTATCGATACATGGTGTTGATGTGATACTCATATGATTCATTATTTCTTCATCACATGAGTTGTACGATGGAAGTATGGGGAGGCAAAAAAATGTTTTGTTGCTTTGCTTGTTCTTGGGAGAGAAAGAGCATATTTTCTCTCACATTTTGCATGATGTTGCAGGAGGAGGAGATGGCATTATCTCCTTGGTTTTTGATGATAGGGAGGTACTTCCACATTGGGAGGGACTTCTTATATATTGCAGCATTATGGGAGATATCTTTAACAAGGAGCATGTCAAATAATGGAGCTATGAGTTTTCCAGAAATCATTTTCAGAGGCCAACAGTGCTCAGATTTGAGAGCTTGGGGTTATTTATGGAGTTTCCCCAGGATCACTTCACACTTGCTGCACTTGGAGGACAAAGAGGAGGTGAGATTGATGGAGTAGTGGATGGAGACATATATTACATTGGTATGACCTCACTTGCTATGATATTCTTCGCTTGGATTTCCAAGTATAAGGAGGGTGACCTTTCTGCAACATATGGTTCAATTCTCTTCTTGGGAATGTGCCATACTACTATGGAGGGATCATTCATGTACACATGCATCATATTTCTCTCAACATATGGTAAGAATATTTTTTTTACATCCATGGAATATCTAACACCACATTTTGATGCTCTTACCATTCATATTCAATGCATTTCTCCACAAAAGGGCAAGTTTTTCATGGGGTTCCATGGAAAAAATTGGGCCAATTTGTATGATGGAGGAAGCCATATTTTATATGGCTTTGGGAAAGTGTTTTCTTTCATGTATGATCAGTTGATATACTAACCAATTTTATATTCATCAATAGCTATCATGACATACATAAGTATTCATTTAACACAAAACAACTTGCCATGTGATTTTCTGAAGCAGCAGTTTGGGAAACTGCATTGTCACTATTGGGAAAACTGTTGGTACATTCTTGCAACACATGAAACCTTTAGAATTTTCCTCATTTTATTGTTGATCATGACTTAATTTGTTGATATGGGTCATATTTTTATGAGGAGCATGATTATGAGAGAGGCACATGATTTGGATGTGTCCTTGAGTGGGAAGAATTCTCACATTTTATGCACTACATGTTCTAATGGGAGCATGAGAGGAGATATGGCCAGCACAACCACATGTTTATTCTCTTTTGAGGTGGGAAATTAGATTGATATTCATCCATTGTATAGCCACAAGCAAGTTTTTGGTCTTTTATTATTGTTATATTCAACCATTTACTATTCCTTAGTAGATGTGATGGAATTTGTATGTCACTTGCCATGTTCCTTTCTAAGATTGCAGTGGATGAAACTGCGTTGTATCCTTGTGAGACATTGTTTGTATCATGTATCATCATGTATAACTTGTAGCCAAATTCTCATTGGGATACTCTATGATGACCTTGTCCTATTCATCATGGATGGTTTGTTTTGGGCCAGCTTGTTCTTTATTGTTGGAGGAGAATACTTTGGAGGATTTTTCTTCACTTTTCCATTTGAGGGAAATACTTTTGTAGCCCAGGATCAGCACACACTCTACACTTATCATAAGTGGGGAGAAGGACAACATGGGGTGAGCTATGATTCTTTCCAAGTTCATATTTTAAGCCCACCTTCATTGCTGGAGCTTGAGGTGGAAGGAGATTTTCAGGAGTTACCATGTTGGGAGGTGAGTCATTTTGTTTGGATGATTGCATGGGAATAGAGGATACAAATGAGGGAGATGTTCCTCATTACATATCTGACTCCATGCCTTGAGTGGGGACTTTCCAGTTCTATCCTTGCAGTTTCTTGAGGACAAGAAACATTTGGGAGGGTAGGAATGTAACGTTCCAAATTTTTCCTTCAATAAATTGGAACATTTATTTTGTCTATTTTCACTTAGGAGATGAATAATTAGGTTAGGAGGCCCAAAGAAAATAAAAATATAGATAAAATCCCTCTATTATGAAAAGGGATCAGCCATGGAACCAGATTTCAGACCCTCATGTGTGAAAGGATACATTTGTAAATAGGTTTGACCAAGTCAACCAGCGCAGGGTATGAGGTGGAAGGCACTACATGGGACAACACAAAGATAGAGGAGGGAATATTAATTTATGGAGGAAACCCTAATGGATGGGGCCCATGGAGAAAGAGCCTTCACTTTATATATATGGAGAGGAGGATAGCCATTGTTATTCATGCTTGTATTATTCATTTCATGTCTATTCAGACATTGCGCATTCTCTGTTGTTTAGCAAGAATTGCCAGGAAATTCCTATTTAGGATTTCCTCACCTTCTTCAGAAGCCTCTTGAGGGTTGGTTCTTCATTTTCCACATTTCTTGTCTCAAGGCCAAAGCATCCTCCTCCAAGACAACATTATTGCTGTAGAAGCATAACTATGTGTTGTAGGGTGTTGCAGTGGAGACTCCACAACACCTCTTCCATCTCTTATTTTTCAAAGAGAGAGAGAGATTCTTTCCTTTCTTTGGAGATCATATTGGGAGCTTGAGAGCTGATTTTTAGATCTTGGCACTTGGCCATAGTGTTCTATTGAACTCACTGCGGAATCCCTCTTAGTGACTGCGTTATTTTCATGGAGTATCTACAGTGAGGGTTTGAAGATTGTTTGGAGGGTGAGATCTCAAGTGTAAGGATCAGCCTTCCACTTTGGAGATCCATTGGAGGAGGTATACTTCAGATTTCTCATCATCTTCAACCTTCTCTATTCAGTTCCTTATTTTAGTTACAACTGCTACCTAGCAACTTCGACATTTTTGCCATTTTGCATATTTCATCCAATCCCTTGGAGGATTGATTTATTGTTGTTTCTAAGGGTTAGAGCTTTGCTCCACTATTGTATTTGAGCCATATCTTGCTATATATTTTAGTTATTATGTAATATAGAGTAGTATCTCTTATAAACTATGTCCTCATAGCCTGGGTTTAATCAGAAATGGTAGTGTTCTTCCATTTCCATGTACATGCATTGTTGATGCTTGCATTGCCTTTCTTGAGAGGTTGTTTCCTCAAGAAATTTTACTCTTTTTAATGCTATAACATTTTTCATTGGCTATATACATCTTCTTGTCTCAAAACTCATAAAATAATGTTGTCTTTTCATGGTATGCTCATGTATCACTGCAAACCCATTCCATGGGAAATTTCTGAAGGGAACTAGGTGTGGGAGGCTTGTTCCACTATCCTAGAAGGATTTATTTGGTCCCAACTCTTGGATTTCAATCTTGGACACATTGGACTAAGGGATCTAGGTCTTGGTATCAAATCCTACTACCTCCATTCCTATAAAATGAATTTTCCAGCCATGGATTGCTAGCTGTCCCGATTTGAGAACATTACAACTTCGTCCATTGTTTTTGGATTATTGAACTCTATTTTCTCCTTGTAAATAGTAGGAAAAAAGTTTAGAAATCTCTGTTCTTTTGCATTCTCCTCTTGCATATAAAGGAAATATCGTAATGGATTTGTGAACATGGTGACAAGCTCATATATGGTGAGTTGTCCCAATCTGAGTTCATGAAAATCTTTTTCCTTATCATCGTAGTAACGTTCATTCAAATATTTGTTTTTGAACTTGACTTGAAAATCCTCCCAAGTAACTATTTTCTCATCGATGGCATGAACCATTTTTGTTTCCTCCCACCATAAAGTAGCCTTACCTTTCAGCTGGTAGATAGCCAATCTGGCTCTTAAATTACTTTCATATTTGTAAACCTGAAATTACTTTATCATATTCAAAAGCCATGCTTCAGCATCTTCTTCCTTCTCTCCATCACAGGAGGGAGGTTTTATCTTCTGGAATTCACCCTATAATTTCTTCTTCTATATAGAATTTTTTCTAGTGATGTCATCTTCCTTAGACTCATCTGAGAAATTGACTCTACCTTTCCTCTTTCTTCCAGAACCTTCACCTTCTTGATTTTTCCGCAAATTCAATTCCTTTACAATTTTTTCTTGCTCCTCACTAGCTAAGGATAGCCTGTCATTATGGCTTTTAATTTGTGCCATTTCTCATTGCATTCTATGCAACATAGCCATCAATGGAACATTTGGATCTGGTGTGTTTTCTCCACCACCTAGATCTACATACAACTCGTCACCCTTAGTCATGGTTTGTAGCTGTACTTTTCAATACTGTTCATTTTACAGTGAAAACAACATCGGTAAAATTTAAAATTCATAAGATCTTACAGCAACATATAGTTTTTGTGTGAGCACATAAACTGCCCAGTTTTTCAACTAAGGCTCTCATATCATTTTTAATGTCTCTCATTTGCTAACAATTTTTTTTTTTTTTAAGAAAGCACTACAAAGTCATTACTCATTAATTCCTTCAGAATACGTACTTATTTTAACCATCGAAATGCTTTATCATATCTAAAATATATATACTTATATCCTTACCAAAAGATATGCAAGATGTTAAATATTCACAACTTTTAATTTATTTTATCTTAACCTACCATCCATTTTTCACTTATTTTTCCTAGTTCTAAGCTGTAGGGCTCCACTTAACCTAAGTGGAAATGTGCCATGGAGAGGAAATAAATTTTTCGAATGTATCCATCCACATCAAACCTTGAATTACTCCATTGTTAGTTAATTTAATTTATTTTTCCCTTTGACAACATAGGTCAATATTATAATTTTATTTTTGTATGTAATGTATATTAAACCGTGGCTTTAATTTCAATTTTCATTGACTCCAATTTTGATGATTTAACTTACCACCATTTATCGAGGATTCTTTTCAATTCACTAACTGACACATTGGACTTCCAGTACACAATATTTTAATACCGGTTTAGATTTTCCTTACAGTAGAGTTGATAAATATTTATGGCAGTATTTAGAACAAACAATGTTCAACCATGATAATATTTCTCGAGATCCTTATGTACTTGGAAACTGTAAGGATCATTAATGACTTTAAATCTTGACATTAACTCGATTGGTATGAACTCTAATCTCTCGATCCTTTCACTTATGGGTCATTTCTGTGCATACGGACTCTCCAAATCTTGACATCTGTAGGGTTGCAATGTTTTAGGGTTTACCCCAATTCACTTGGTTTTTAAGACGAAAAATTAGTGCATTCCCATTTCATCTCTTCACAGTGGTTTTTAGGAAGAATTTTTCCCCTCTAGGAGTTCATGCCAGTTTTTGATGAAGTTCTCTCTTGACCATCCCTTCCGGATTTTTGCGTCATTTTCTTTCGGTAAGCATTGCAACCATTGCTTCGTGCTGAGGTTTCCATATTAGTTTCATGGATCTTGATTTTTCGTTGAGGAAATACATTATTTGTCCTACTGTTATTCGATTCACTTGCAGCTTATCACTCATGCTTTGGTTTCTTACATTGTGGATTTGTTGGGATTCAATTTTGTGGTGTATGTTTTCAAACTTCAGCTTTTCTAATACATTTTTTTTGTAACATTCCATTATCCTTATACTGTCTACAGGGTATATTCAGAATATATTTAGAAATCATTACCCCTCAATTTGCTAAATGTCTCAATTCATTGAAAACCCCAGGTAAGGATTTTCCATTGATATCGACAAACTGATTTTTATTGGTATTTTATTGGAAATTTATGAAACCCCTCTATTATGACTTCGAATTGGTTTATTTTTGCTTAACTCATTATTCCAATACTCATTTATTGAGAATGGAATTTCATGTCTCACGCATATTCCAATGTCTTCGAGGGTGCGTATCTTAGGCAATCCAACACAGCATTGAGCTCGAAGGAAGCAATATTTATACAATGGGTTTGTACCATTTTACTCCATAGGTAATTTCATTGTTATTCCTTTACTATTACACAGTGCGTTTTTGTTTTCCTTTTCATATGAAGTTTGTAACTAACAAATCGTTCATCTAGTCAGTTGTGCAGGTAATAATCCCAGTTCCCTTCTGCCCTTCATTTCCAGAAGCAGCACTCTATTTATTAACCTCATCGAATCTAACTCAATGCTCTTTGCACAGGTTGGTATATACGTCTTCGCTATGTGTAGCACTTATTTTTTTTTTCCAGTTTGGATTTTACCATTACATTAGGCATTTGAGTTTTAGAACTGTTATTTCTTTTTAGTCGCTTGGCTAATGTAAAGCAGACTTACAAGGGGACTTATTTAAAATTTCCTAGCGTGGCTGTAGCTAGCGCTTATGTATATGGACTAGATATTATTATTTTTCTTTTAACTGAGTTCTCTTGGCACACAGTGTTCAACTATTTATTTCATTTTCTCTATTTGATATTCTAATTGGTATTTAATTTCAAGAGAAATTATACTTTTATGTCTTTCAGATGGAGGATATACTCATTTTCAACCGTGAACTTACTATTTATTTACATATATCCTATACATAGTTACCAAAATATTATAATTGTAACACCCCCAATTTGTGTGTTGAATTTTTAAAGTTAGACATTGGAACTTTAATCCTAAGGGGGTGGACACCAAGGGATAAGTATGGTGTGAATGTATTTGCATATTTTATTTGAGGAAATAAATAAAATGATTGTGCATTTTGACCAAGATGAGAATTAGAGATCACTTTCCAAATCCATGAGGATGGATAAGGCAACAAATCCCCAAAATCTTTCAAAAATCCTTGAAAGAAATTAATTTAGATTTGAGGAGGAATCTAAATTTCCCCAATGAAGAGGAGTAGTTGGGAAGAGGTAGAGAAAAGCTGGAAAAGCTGAGGAAAAGCATAAAACAGCTTTAAAGAATCCCAAATTGGGAAGCCTAGGCAAACAGGAAGAAAAGAATCCTGCTATTCGGGACGCAGAATTAGAAACACGCTTTGGGGAATCATGAGCTTGGGCCATTACCGCGCATCGTGGGCTGATCCGTTCTAGGGGGTGATCTCTCGCTCTGGGGTGAGTCCCTGGAGACAATGAGGATTTGGGTGTTGGGTGCTGGTCAAGTGCCATTGTGCTGTTTAAAATTCGGTTATTTTGTTTTATGATAGTATGAATTGGCTACATATAAAATCAAATTTAATGGTATGATTGATTTTAGTACTACATTTACCAGAATCTATCCTAAGGCTTTCACCTTCTAGATTTTGGTTAGTTGTAGACCATAAATCCATAAGAGTAGAAACCCCAGCAACTCTAAACCAAGGTCGGTTTAAATCTGAAGTTACTTAGCCTCTATAGATAATTAAATATTATTTTGTTCCATGTAGATACAAGGGTGATATTATATGCTCATGTGTATGATAGAGAAATATTATAGCAGAACGGAAGTTACAGGGTACAAATCTAAAAAGGAAGAAAGTAAGAACATTATAACATGACATTCGAACTGGTGCTAGAGAAAGAGTAACTCTACTCTATAGAATTTTTATAATATTCATAAGTGTGTAGATTTCAATTTTAAGTCTACCTTTAGTCCTTGAATTAATTACCATACTCAAAGATTTAATTTATAGTTAAGGACCTCTAATTAAGCACTATCGAATATCTATGTAGGCATAACAAAAAACAAACATAAGAGCGTAATAGTTCTTAAAACATCTTGAATGCACATATTAGTACTACATCTACTTTTAACCTCTAAAATAAAGATCGTAACAATATAATTGAATTTAAGGCACAACCCCAAATTTAGGACATGATAAATGTATTGGTCTGAAAATAAAATAACAATAAATACAAAGAAAGCGCCGAGAGCTAAATAATAGCTCGTTCGACCTTAGTTTCAATACATATATACATAAATAAAATAAATATCAAAAAGAGTTATAAATGCGAATTATATATATGAACCACATAGGTACAAAAGGAGATGTCGACCCGAATCAATTATGCTAAAATGAAGTATATACATGATCCCTACCACCATTGGAACAAACGTATAGTCAAACCCATTTTAGTGCGTGTAGAGTTTTACAGTGCAACTTAAATGCCGAGAGCTACGCCCTAGCTCGTTTTAATCCTGCTTGCAATATATATATATAAGAATAAAACAGGAAAATAATAGCAACAGTTAATATCGGTTTCAGAGAAAATGTTAGCCGAAAAGATTCTACACAAATCGTATAGAGTTCTATTGTGTTATGGTCGATTTATAGTTATGGTGGAAACACATAAAGTAGATCAAATAAAATTTCTCTGTCCAGCAAACACAAATAAGGCCGCGGCATCTCCGAGTTATGTTGCACAGAAGCCAAACTATAATATAACAAATCCAACGTACTGGTCGACAACATGATTTCTTGCTGTAGTGGAACTGTATGCAACCTATTTAACCGATTTTTCTACGTCTGAGGTAGTATGTTAAACCTCCCAAATTAAGCGTATCATAATCCACACGCGGAAGGTATGCCACCCTCAGTAAAACAATAGAAATAAAGGCATTGAGATGTCGTTCAGAGAGGTGGACGACCGATATAACAAAAATCGGGACCCTTTCCTCGTGTGAAACATTAATAATACTGCCAGTAAATAAAGATGGAAACTATTGACAAATTTAGAAACCGACGAGTCAGAACGCTTTTGGTTCTCGCTGACCGAAGCAGTTCAACAGAAATATACAGTCGTAAACCTAGAATGAGATTAACCGATATCTGGGTAATTCGAAGGATAGCAGAATGGGAAAAAAAACCATAATAGAAAAAAAAAATGATGCACAACTCGCTGAAATCGAAAGAGGATTTTGGGTAGAGTTACCACCCTTAAGTTGCACTGACAGTGGCCACATTAAAACGTGAAAACCATACGAGGTGCGGGAGATTCGAACGCTGGATGGGTAACGACTGGCAAATCTTGGCAGAGTCTCAATGTATAGCCATCTGAAGTGTCTGCAAAAGTCCGACACACGTAGTAAACGCAGAGATGATAACTTGATGAACCCAAAACCATCAAAAATTACACGACTACGAACGAAATTGGAAACCCGCGGAAAAAAAAAGAACGATAGAAAGCGAAGGAAGATTCTACAAAGTGTAAGGAAATATAAGGCGAAAAGATTCAGAGAAACGTTAGATCTGGAACTCTCCAGCAATACCGAACCTGAAACCTCCCTGCATAGGGCTCACATCGAATTTAGATGATGGAGACGAAGGGAGTCAAGCGAGACAGGAAGAAATCCGGTAAATAGATTAATAACAGAGCCTCCAAAGTAATGAGCACCTGAAACCCTAACTCCTCTGCCCAATAACCTCAGCAAATCCCGAGGGCGATTGAGCAAACGCAGCACGTCAATATAAGGGTACAACGTGATATCAATGGGCGCCGGAGAGGTATGGAGTCGTAGGCACGGAGGTAGTGAGTTAACCCTAGAGCTAACTATTGCCAGAGCTGGAGCTCAGCACTCACAGTACTTGGATCAGTCAGAACTGTCTATTAGAAATCCACCTGTCGAGTTTTGAGGGACCTGGGACAGTGTACGCCGCCGCTGGCTATTCTCTCTCACGGGAGAAATTCTATTCCTGCAACCAAAACCCAAGGAAATGTTACAACCAAAATTTACACGCCAACCCCGTCAAACAGAGTCTGGTGCTAGGCGGCTCATACGAACCATAACAGGTACGAATTTGGTGTATTTACGTATGAAAATCCGACGCGTCTACGCTGGTCTCAACCACAAAGGAATAGTATCAGTCCATTGTCAGGTAACATGGCTCGGAGGTTTACACACCGACGCGCAGACTGTTGCACATAATATCTGTGTGGTATGCGCCAAACCGTGACCGGTACGATGAATAATGAAGAAGGAATAATGGAAAATTTCGATTAGGGTTAAACACATATTCACAAAAAAATTCAATAATGCAATCAACGGAATCGACGGTTATGTATTATGTATTATAGTCAATTGACTATATGATTTGTATTATATGCTCCCACGATGAATTAATATAGTCTCCCCTTGATTTACCCTATGTCGAAAATTTGGAAGGAGGTAATCGTTTTGTATTGAAATATAAATATATAAGTAATGGGTATTACATGCGCCCTCAAAGGGTCTTACCAAAGTGGGTATAAATATATATATATGGATATATATATATATATATATATATAAAGAGGTTATGCATATGTGTATGAAATTTTAAATAACTCTATCCCATGACATATATATATATGGATTAGATATTTCTATATATATGAGGGTTCTAAGTTTATATAGGTGATATATAAATAGTCCATGTGTGATAAAAAAATAAAATGGTGAATGTACATAGGGTTATGGGAGGAGGTATATAATTTTATGTACATGGGGGAAATGTATACATAGGTAGCCTCTAATGTTATTAAAGTAGAATAGTGGACAAGAGATGTCTTTTTTTTATAGATACTAAAGAAGCAGAGGAAAATACAAAAATAGAAAGAAATGTATGTTCAATTTCTGAACTTAGTATTCAGACAACTAGGAAATTCAAGTATACCTAGAAAAAAAAAAAAAAAAAAATTTCCTTGAACTGGAGGTGTTACAAATGGTATCAGAGCCCAAGTTCAAAAACTGGGCTCTTATTACTGTGCTCACTAAATTCTGAATGTTATTGAGCAGGGTAGAGATTGTTATTTTATTTTTATTTTTGTGTTTGACTGATCAAATTTATGAGTGTGTACAGTGGTGCTAAAATGGATGAAGAGGGAGGAATTTATGTGGATCTGCATGATGAGTTTGCTACTCCAGATCCCAATGCCCCGGTAATGGCTATGTTGCACAGGCTGCAACGAGAATTGGCTGAACTAAGCAGCCAGAATGACATGTTGTCATCAGCCAGTAAGGAGCAGGAAAAGCTCATCAGAGAGCTAACTTCTCGGAACAGCCAGGAAGGCGAAGGTTCTGGGAAAAGAAAGATGGATGAGTCTGAGGATGAGGATGTAGTTAGAAAACAACATAAACAGAAAAGAGAACTGCAGGGGGAGTTCCGAAAGATCAAACCTCCCTCCTATGATGGGGAGAAGGAAGAGGATGCTGAAGCTTGGTTGCTGAATATGATCAAGTATTTCCAAGTATATGAATATGAGAGCAATCTGAAGGCTAGATTAGTTGTGTACCAGCTACAAGGAAAGGCTACACTGTGGTGGGAAGAGACAAAAATGGTGCATGCCATTGATGAAAAGACAGTTACTTGGGAAGATTTTCAGACTAAGTTCAAAAGTCATTATTTAAATGAACGATATTATGATGATAAAGCAAAAGAATTCCATGAACTGAGACTAGGACATCTCACTATTGATGAGTTTGTCACTAAGTTTACCAATTTACTGAGATATGTTCCTTACATTAGGGAAGAAAAGGCAAAGGTTCAAAGGTTTTTGAATTGCTTACCTACTGTATACAAAGAGAAAATTGAGTTTGACAACCCAAAAACCATGGATGAGGCTGTTAGAAAAGCAAGATTATGCTATCAGCAGTTTAAAGGTAAAGCTGAACAAGGGAAGAGCTGGCTGAACAAGGGGGAGTTCAAAGGTAAAAGACCAAAACCAGCATATCTAAGAAATTTTGGTAGAGATCATCAGCGGAAAAAATTCAATAAACCAAAAGAAAGTCAAACTGCCCAGTCCCAAGTGGCTTCAAAACCAGTGGAAGGGAACAATAAAAAGGAGGGGACAGTCAGAATGAAGGAACCTTTGAAATTTTGGGGCTGTGGAGAACCCCATATGATGAGGGACTGTCCCCATTGAAATATACACATGATCAACAGAGAGCGAGAGGCAACAACAGTAAATGATATAGCCAGAAATATACCAACTATCAGTGCAGCATTGGAAAATCGGCAAGCAGAACATCAAGCAACTATGGTGGAAATGGAGGGTAAGATTTCTGACCTACCTATTACTGTTTTGATTGATCCAGGTGCTTCTTTGAGTTACATTAGTCCTGGAATTGTAGAAAAATGTAAAATTAAACCTGAAAAGTTTCAGTAGTCATGGTTGGTACAGCTGGCCACTGGAACTAAGAGAAAAGTCACACATAAGTTGCCCAAAACAACAATACAATTAAATGGCTTTACAACAGAAGTAAATTTGAACATATTGCCATTAGGATCTTATGATCTGCTGATAGGAATGGATTGGATGGAAAAGAAGAAAGCTCTGATGAACTGCTGGGATAAGACCCTGCATTGTGTGGATGAAGAAGGAAAACCTTTTACACTAAAAGGGAAACCAAAGTCCATTTCCGTAAGACAAATATCAGCCTTACAATTGAAAAGAACAGCTAGAAAAGGATACCAAGTCTATGCAGTGCATGTAGAAGAAATAGAACAGAAAACTGAGGAAGAGTTACTGGATACTATACCAGTCATCAGAGAATTTAAGGAAGTCTTTCCCAAGGAAATTCCTCATCTTCCCCCCAAAAGAGAGATTGATTTTTCAATCGATCTAGTACCAAGAGCAACACCTATTTCTCGAGCACCTTATCGAATGAGCCCTCCTGAACTAATGGAACTGAAAATGCAATTACAGGAATTGTTAGATAAAGGGTATATCAGACCAAGTGTGTCTCCTTGGGGAGCCCCGGTTTTATTTGTGAAAAAGAAAGATGGAACTTTTAGGATGTGCATTGACTATCGTCAACTGAACAAGTTGACCATTAAGAATAGATATCCACTTCCTAGAATTGATGATCTGTTTGATCAAGTGAGAGGGGCCTCAGTCTTTTCCAAGATAGACTTAAGGACTGGGTATCACCAGCTCAGAATTAAAGAAGAAGACATCAGCAAAACAACATTTCGAACCAGGTATGGGCATTACGAATTTGTGGTCCTACCTTTTGGTTTGACGAATGCCCCCGCCACATTTATGTGCCTGATGAACAGTGTGTTGAATAAGTATTTGGATAAATTTGTTCTTGTGTTCATAGATGATATCTTAGTTTACTCCAAAAATGAGGACAAACATAAGAAACATCTGAGAATAGTGTTGCAGACTTTAAAATAAAACCAGCTATATGCCAAGTTCAGCAAATGTGAATTTTACAAGGATAAGATTCAATATTTGGGTCATATTATTTCTGAAAAAGGGCTTGCAGTTGACCCTGAAAAGATAAAAGCAATTAAGGAATGGCCAGTCCCAACTGATGTTTCAGCAGTAAGGTCATTCATGGGGATGACAGGCTACTATCGTAGATTTGTGGAAAGATTTTCTGCCATAGCACATCCCATCACTTCATTGCAAAGAAAGGGTGTCAAGTTTGTGTGGACTGAAAAATGTCAACATAGTTTCGAGCAGTCAAAACAAAAACTTATTTCAGCCCCTATATTAAAAATTGCTGATCCTGATAAAGAGTTTGTTGTATGTACAGATGCTTGCAGAGAAGGGTTGGGAGGAGTCCTGTTGCAGGAAAATTCAGTTATTGCATATGAATCTAGGAAACTGAAACTACATGAACAGAATTATAGTGCATATGATTTAGAATTTGCAGCGGTTATCCATGCTCTGAAGATGTGGCGGCACTATCTTCTAGGGAAAAAGTTCACATTGATGACTGATCATATTAGCCTTAAATATTTCTTTTCCCAAACTGACCTGAATGCAAGACAAGCCAGATGGCTGTCCTTTTTAAGTGAATTTGATATGGACATCAAGCATATCAAGGGGAAAGAGAATAGAGTTGCTGATGCATTAAGTAGAAATGCTTGTCAACATCTAAACAGTACGGGAAGTAGTGCCCATATGGAGGTAGAGGAATTGGTAGGAAAAGCAGCAAATCAAGATCCCAACTATGAAGCACTCTTGGTGAAACTATAGAAAAAGGATAAAACTGATTTCACTAAAAACCAAAGAGGGCTACTCTATTTCAAAAACAGGTTGTATATTCCAAATATAGAGTCATTGAAAAGAGAAATTCTAGGTGAATATCACAAACAGCCCTATGCAGGACATCCAGGGTACCAAAAGATGTTAACAGCATTGAAGAAGAGGTTGTTCTGGCTAGGAATGAAAAGAGATGTGACAGAGTATTTAAGTAGATGTATGGAATGTCAGTTAGTCAAAGTTGAGCATCAACACCCAGTAGGGCTTTTAAATCCTTTACCAATTGCAGAATGGAAATGGGATACAGTTTCCATGGATTTTATAACAGGATTACCCAAGACTAAATATCAACATGATTCTGTAATGGTAGTAGTAGACACTCTCACAAAAGCTGCCCACTTTATACCAGTAAAGTCTACCTTTGGGACAGCTCAAGTAGCAAATGTATTCCTGAAGGAGATAGTAAGGCTTCATGGAGTTCCCAAGGTAATTGTTTCAGATCGAGATGCTAAGTTTACAGCAGCCTTTTGGAAGGGATTGTTTGGAGGGATGGGTACTAAATTAAATTTTAGTACTTCCTATCACCCTCAAACTCACGGGAAAACAGAAATAACGAATCAAATTTTAGAGGATATGTTGAGAATGTATGTGATGGATAGACCATCAAAGTGGGAGGAATATCTGCATTTAGCTAAATTTGCCTATAATAACAGCTACCAATCTTCTATTAAGATGAGTCCGTTTGAGGCACTCTATGGGAGAAAGTGCCGTACTCCCTTAAGCTGGAGTCAACCAGAGGATAAACTGGTGTTGGGACCAGATGCACTACAAGAGATGGAAAAAATTGTCAAACAGATACAAAGAAATATCAAGATAGCACAAGATCGCCAGAAAAGCTATGCTGATAAGAAAAGAGTGCACCGAGAATTTAAAGAAGGGGATCATGTGTATTTACGCATCAAACCCAAAAAGAGCACACTTTATGCTGGAAGTTGTGCAAAACTTGCACCTAGATATTGTGGGCCTTTTGAAATTTTAGAAAGGGTGGGACCAGTGGCTTACAAGCTGGCCTTACCACCCCATGTTAGAGTGCAGAATGTGTTTCATGTTTCATTATTAAAAAGATATGTGCATGATGCTTCTCACATAGTTGATTGGAATTTTGTACAGGTGGAACCAGAAGGGGAGTTTCTGCCAGAACCGCTTCAAATATTGGAGCGGGAAGAAATTGAATTGAGAAACAGAACAGTGGCCAGAGTAAAGGTGCAGTGGAAGCACTTTACTGCTGAAGAAGCTACCTGGGAAAGGGAAGCCGAAATGATGGAAAAATATCCATTTTTGTTTAAGTGAACTCTAGTAGTTAAATAATAACACCGAGGACGGTGTTTATTTTCAGAGGGGGAATATGTAACACCCCCAATTTGTGTGTTGAATTTTTTAAAGTTAGACATTGAACTTAAATCCTAAAGGGGGTGGACGCCAAGGGATAAGTATGGTGTGAATGTATTTGCATATTTTATTTGAGGAAATAAATAAAATGATTGTGCATTTTGACCAAGATGAGAATTAGAGATCACTTGCCAAATCCATGAGGATGGATAAGGCAACAAATCCCCAAAATCTTTCAAAAATCCTTGAAAGAAATTAATTTAGATTTGAGGAGGATTCTAAATTTCCCCAATGAAGAGGAGTAGTTGGGAAGAGGTAGAGAAAAGCTGGAAAAGTTGAGGAAAAGCATAAAACAGCTTTAAAGAATCCCAAAATGGGAAGCCTAGGCTAAACAGGAAAGAAAGCATCCTGCTATTCTGGACGCAGAATTAGAAACATGCTTTGGGGAATCATGAGCTTAAATAAGCTTCTCCTAAGCAGATCAGGGGTTGATCTGTTCTAGGGGGTGATCTCTGCTCGGGGGTGAGTCCTGGGAGACAAAGAGGATTCTAAGGTTGGGAGGTTGGTCAAGTGCCATTGTGGTATGTTTTGAAATTCTGGTTACTTTGTTTTATGATAGTATGAATTGGCTACATATAAAATCAAATTTAATGGTATGATTGATTTTAGTACTACATTTACCAGAATCTATCCTAAGGCTTTCACCTTCCAGATTTTGGTTAGTTGTAGACCATAAATCCATAAGAGTAGAAACCCCATAAACTCTAAACCAAGGTCGGTTTAAATATGAAGTTACTTAGCCTCTACAGATAATTAAATATTATTTTGTTACATGTAGATACAAGGGTGATATTATATGCTCATGTGTACGATAGAAAAATATTATAGCAGAATTGAAGTTACAGGGTACAAATCCAAAAAGGAAGAAAGTAAGAACATTATAACATGACATTCGAACTAGTGCTAGAGAAGGAGTAACTCTACTCTATCGAATTTTTATAATATTCATAAGTGTGTAGAGTTCAATTTTAAGTCTACCCTTAGTCCTTGAATTAATTACCATACTCAAAGATTAAATTTATAGTTAAGGACCTCTATTTAGGCACTATCGAATATATATGTAGGCATAACAAAAATAAGCATAAGAGTGTAATGGTTCTTAAAACCTCTTGAATGCACAGATTAGTCCTACATCTAATTTTAACCTCTGAAATAAAGATCGTAAAAATATAATTGAATTTAAGGCACAACCCCAATATTAGGACATGATAAATGTATTGGTCTGAAAATAAAATAACAATAAATACAAAGAAAGCGCCGAGAGCTAAATAATAGCTCGTTCGACCTTAGTTTCAATACATATATACATAAATAAAATAAATATCAAAAAGAGTTATAAATGCGAATTATATATATGAACCAGATAGGTACAAAAGGAGATGTCGACCCGAATCAATTATGCTAAAATGAAGTATATACATGATCCCTACCGCCATTGGAACAAACGTATAGTCAAACCCATTTTAGTGCGTGTAGAGTTTTACAGTGCAACTTAAATGCCGAGAGCTACGCCCTAGCTCGTTTTAATCCTGCTTGCAATATATATATATAAGAATAAAACAGGAAAATAATAGCAACAGTTAATATCGGTTTCAGAGAAAATGTTAGCTGAAAAGATTCTACACAAATCGTATAGAGTTCTATTATGTTATGGTCGATTTATAGTTATGGTGGAAACGCATAAAGTAGATCAAATAAAATTTCTCTGTCCAGCAAACACAAATAAGGCCGAGGCATCTTCGATTTATGTTGCACAGAAGCCAAACTATAATATAACAAATCCAACGTACTGGTCGACAACATGATTTCTTGCTGTAGTGGAACTGTATGCAACCTATTTAACCGATTTTTCTACGTCTGAGGTAGTATGTTAAACCTCCCAAATTAAGCGTATCATAATCCACGCGCGGAAGGTATGCCACCCTCAATAAAACAATAGAAAGAAAGGCATTGAGATGTCGTTCAGAGAGGTGGACGACCGATATAACAAAAATCGGGACCCTTTCCTCGTGTGAAACATTAATAATACTGCCAGTAAATAAAGATGGAAACTATTGACGAATTTAGAAACCGATGAGTCAGAACGCTTTTGGTTCTCGCCGACCGAAGCAGTTCAACATAAATATACAGTCGTAAACCTAGAATGAGATTAACCGATATCTGGGGAATTCGAAGGATAGCAGAATGGGAAAAAAAACCATAATAGAAAAAAAAACTGATGCACAACTCGCTGAAATGGAAAGAGGATTTTGGGTAGAGTTACCACCCTTAAGTCGTACTGACAGTGGCCACATTAAAACGTGAAAACCATACGAGGTGCGGGAGATTCGAACGCTGGATGGGTAACGACTGGAAAATCTTGGCAGAGTCTCAATGTATAGCCATCTGAAGTGTCTACAAAAGTCCGACACATGTAGTAAACGCAGAGATGATAACTTGATGAACCCAAAACCCTCAAAAATTACACGACTACGAATGGAATTGGAAACCCGCGGAAAAAAAAAGAACGATAGAAAGCGAAGGAAGATTCTACAAAGTGTAAGGAAATATAAGGCGAAAAGATTCAGAGAAACGTTAGATCTGGAACTCTCCAGCAATACCGAACCTGAAACCTCCCTGCATAGGGCTCACATCGAATTTAGATGATGGAGACGAAGGGAGTCAAGCGAGACAGGAAGAAATCCGGTAAATAGATTAATAACAGAGCCTCCAAAGTAATGAGCACCTGAAACCCTAACTCCTCTGCCCAATAACCTCAGCAAATCCCGAGGGCGATTGAACAAACGCAGCACGTCAATAGAAGGGTACAACATGATATCAATGGGCGCCGGAGAGGTATGGAGTCGTAGGCACGGAGGTAGTGAGTTAACCCTAGAGCTAACTATTGCCAGAGCTGGAGCTCAGCGCTCACAGTACTTGGATCAGTCAGAACTGTCTATTAGAAATCCACCTGTCGAGTTTTGAGGGACCTGGGACAGTGTACGCCGCCACTGGCTATTCTCTCTCACGGGAGAAATTCTATTCCTGCAACCAAAACCCAAGGAAATGTTACAACCAGACTTTACACGCCAACCCCGTCAAACAGAGTCTGGTGCTAGGCGGCTCATACGAACCATAACAGGTACGAATTTGGTGTATTTACGTATGAAAATCCGACGCGTCTGCGCTGGTCTCAACCACAAAGGAATAGTATCAGTCCATTGTCAGGTAACATGGCTCGGAGGTTTACACACCGACGCGCAGACTGTTGCACATAATATCTATGTGGTATGCGCCAAACCGTGACCAGTATGATGAATAATGAAGCAGGAATAATGGAAAATTTCGATTAGGGTTAAACACATATTCACAAAAAAATTCAATAATGCAATCAACGGAGTCGACGGTTATGTATTATGTATTATAGTCAATTGACTATATGATTTGTATTATATGCTCCCGCGATGAATTAATATAGTCTCCCCTTGATTTACCCTATGTCGAAAATTTGGAAGGAGGTAATCGTTTTGTATTGAAATATAAATATATAAGTAACGGGTATTACATGCGCCCTCAAAGGGTCTTACCAAAGTGGGTATAAATATATATATATGGATATATATATATATATATATATATATATATATATATATATATATATATAAAGAGGTTATGCATATGTGTATGAAATTTTAAATAACTCTATCCCATGACATATATATATATGGATTAGATATTTCTATATATATGAGGGTTCTAAGTTTATATAGGTGATATATAAATAGTCCATGTGTGATAAAAAAATAAAATGGTGAATGTACATAGGGTTATGGGAGGAGGTATATAATTTTATGTACATGGGGGAAATGTATACATAGGTAGCCTGTAATGTTATTAAAGTAGAATAGTGGACAAGAGATGTATTTTTTTTTATAGATACTAAAGAAGCAGAGGAAAATACAAAAATAGAAAGAAATGTATGTTCAATTTCTGAACTTAGTATTCAGACAACTAGGAAATTCAAGTATACCTAGAAAAAAAAAAAAACAAAAAAAAATTCCTTGAACTGGAGGTGTTACAATAATGTGATTATGGATAATACATTTCTATTTTCTTTTTCATTAAAACCTTAATGTGTAAGTATATTGATCAGAAGTCCATTAACTTGACTTACATGTCGTGGATTTAATCTATGCTAACTTGGAAATATCTACGTACTCATATTCATATATGGATACAGATACCTCCATATACATTAGTAAGTTTAGCTACTTTTGTTCAGCTCGAAATTAATGTCGTTAAAACTTATTCACAGTTTTCCATCAACTGAAATATCTTCACTGATTATATAGAATATTTTTCCAGTAGTGATAATAATGACTATATTACATTTATATCATGGTATTTTCTTTTAAATCCAACTTAGTAAGTAAATACCCTTTTTACTACCTCCATTTCATTTAAAACCAGTTACAGACTAAATTTTACCTTGTTGTCTAAAGTTTACAACAGACTTAGATTTTCTACTGTGTTTAATTCTAGTAATTTTTTTTCTTTTAACTGATGCAGTAATTATGCTAGAAAGCAGATCTCGCATATAAGAAACTCACTACCCAATCAAGATAAAAAAATATGTTCAATTATTCTATAATATAAAACCATGAAAAGAAAACGTTCAACTCAAATTTACATGAAGGCAGAAAGAGCCATGAAAATTAACTCCATTAACTATATCAAAATTCTATGGCCAAATATTACATTAGGCAGCCTCTGCCTCTTGGCCCTTCAAACCTCTCCTCACTCACTCAACTCTTCACTATCTCAGTTCTCTATGTTTTTTCCTTCATAAAACACTCAAATTTATACACAAATAATGAATCTAATTCATTTCAAAAATATCTCCACCTAATCCTCAACTAAATCTAATTTAAATTCATTTTAGGTGTGGACTCAACAAAGTCCCATACATAGAATTCCTACTCCCTAAATTTGCTACCTAATTCTATTTTCTCTCATATCCCTTTAATTAATAAAATAATATTTACAAAATCCTCACCTTTATAATTTATCTCCTATTTTATTTAAAAATAAAAAATTAATTAATAAAACAGTTAAAATGTCACACCCCCCTTTATTACATAATTAAAAATGAAAATTGGCCTTGATGCTCCTGCATCAGACTCCTAAGGTTGAAATTAATCATGATCGCCTGATCATGTGTTCGTATCTTCATCTGCCTGGATCCCATATCTTGTGCGGTAACTTTCCACTTGTCGCTCCTTCTATTTGTTGTTCTTCTCCATGTCTCCACACTTTATGCTGCATTGCCCCACTGGCTATGCCGTCATAATATTTTGCTATTTTTCTCTTACTGCTTCTTCTTTTTTTTACTGCTGCTGGCTTCTTCTGGGATACTTTCATCATCATTCGCCTCATCAGTTCAATTTCGTTGTCTAATAGATTTTCCCCAGCATCTGGAATAAAAACTGTACTCACAAAACAATTGTTAGAATAAAAAACATAAGGCTTCAGTGCCCCTTCCGCTGTTGGAAACATTTCAGTATGTTGCCCTAAAATTCCCTCATCCATCAGCACATCAGTATGCTGATTTAATTCCTCTGTGAGACTATCAGTTAGTCCCTCCCCCACATCATCTGTTTGAAAAATGTTTCCCTGTTCTGTGTCTTTCATTAACTTTCCCTGAAAATAGTCCTCTGTTTTTCCAACTCTCTTCTTTGAAGATCTCACTTCCGATATAACTGAAAAATCTCAACTGGAGTAGAACTTGGAAATTTTACACAACTTTCCATACCTTCAATTGATGTTGACCAATCAACACATTCATTCTTTGAAAGGAATTCTCTACCAGAATTTACCTCAAGAATTTCATTCTCTTTTGTGACAGCTCCATCAGACTGTTCACCGTCTTTCGCACATCCTACAAACATACATAAACTGTGAGAAAAAATGTAAGGCTTCATGGCCTCATCTATTTCTCTCGCCATCGCCTCTTCAGATGCTTTTGAACTATCCCAATAGTTCATGACATCTTCCTCACTGATCTCTTCACCTAGAATTTTGCCATGTGCCGGGCCACAAATGGAAATATCGATTTTTAACTTAGCCTCTCTGAGTTCTTCACAACTCAACATTTTATCAAGATTCCTCAGCTCCTCCATAAACTGTATGTTTACCTACTTTTCCCTCTTTGTGTGTAGCTTCTGCCACTTCACCTTCTTTCTCATGGTCCAACCATGTGTCTGGTTTCTCACATTTTCCTGCAACAACTTCATTAACAATTCAAGGTGAATTTTTATCTCAGCCTTCTCCCGCTCATACTCTTCATCAGTCAACTGTTCACATATGCCACTTACCTTGGCATTTTCCTTCATCTTCCCTTTGCTGTGGTCTTCACCAGATCTTCGGAAATCACTATCAACAGCCATCTCTCCCTTCTTTTTGAACTGCATATGTTCACATGTGGACTTCATTTAAGCCACTTTCCCACAATCCTTCACACTTTTCATTTATAAAAATACAACTTCTCCTCCTATGCTTTGCTTATATTTGTCCTGGGACAAATCCCTGGCAACCTTTTTGCTACAACCATCTGCTTGCGGAAGATTATTTTCATCATAATACTCATACTCAATATCTCTTGCCTCAATCTTTAATTTTACAAAATAAAACAATGATTGTAAAACCATTGGAATTCCATACTCATGAACATTCAAAAATTTCCATATATTGAAGGTTCAAACTTGTCCTCACCTCAAAGGAGGTTAAACCAACATTCGAAGTTTACAAAACTTCATTTAAATGTGCCACGGCTTCCATTCACCATATATCCAACCCATATAAGAATATATGTTCCATTCAGAAGTTGATTTTTTAAATAAAATCATATAATTTAGGTCCACAACTTACCTTCCCATCTCTGATCAAATGTGCCCACCGTTCTGCATATTATAATTTCACCATAATATAACCTTCAAGCACGCTGCCTTTGATAAGTGATGTTACTGCTTAATACTGAATATACAAATTTTGGACGTGCTCAACACCGTTTAGCGCTCAACACTAACTGCTAAATTATGTTTTACACTCACAAGCTTTCATATAAAACACTGCACTTGTAATTCAACTCTTACATAACGTAAGAATCAATTCAACACAAAGTTTTGCTCCTGCGTTCACTCCAAATCCAACGCAACTTAAGAGTAGACGACTGTCAACATAACTCTTCAATCGCAGCTTCAGGAAAAGAAGGTTAGACTACCTCTAGCAGATTATACCACTGCTTTAACGCTGGTCATGCACTTTCTTAACGCCATTCAATGCTCACCACGAACGGCTGACTCAAACTTACCAATCACCAACCTTCACAATAAACACAGCTTCAGCTCCAAACTCAACGAAAAATCTTATTTTGTGTGTGCTATTTCACAATTAAAACTACGCTGTGGATTTACGCGCAAGAATCCACACAATGTCATGAGGTGTAATCTCTTGAAGAGTGCTTATCAATGTTTGGAACTTGTGCCTTCCACCATATAAAATAAAACGCATGTATGTATCAACCAGACGTCATGTAGCCTCCACGCACGACCACTGTGGGTTTGATGTTCAACATTGTATCAACAGTAGAGCCTCCATACTAGAAGTCAATTCTAGTTTAATGCAAATAGATTCTGCTAACCCATTCACCATCACGGTTTTGTAAAACAACTTGTCAGCACTACCATGCTGTGGTGATTTTACTTGATCATTGTCACAGACTTGACCGCGTTTCATATTTGCGTAATTAGCCTTCAAGCTACTACGGTGCTGCAACAAATCGAACTGCATCGCCTAGTGGCTCTGGCTACACCCATAGTCGCACTCTTTTCCTCAATGCAGAATGTGCCTTTAATCTGTTGTCAATCTCCTGCACTTACATGTTCACACACAGTCTATGCATATATTCAAAACATATATTTTTTTCCTGCTCTGATACCAAAATGATGTAGTAATTCTGCTAGAAAGCAGATCCCGCATATAAGAAACTCACTACCCAATCAAGATAATTTTTTTTTTAATTCTTCTATAATATAAAACCATGAAAAAAAAACATTCAACTCAAATTTACATGAAGGCGGAAAGAGCCATGCAAATTAACTCCATTAACTGTATCAAAATTCTGTGGCCAAATATTAGATTGGGCGGCCTCTGGCTCTTGGCCCTTCAAACCTCTCTTCACTCACTCAACTCTTCACTATCTCAGTTTTCTATGTTTTTTCCTTCAAAAAACACTCACATTTATACAAAAATAATGAATTTAATTAATTCCAAAAATCTCTCCACCTAATCCTCACCTAAATCTAATTTAAATTCATTTTAGGTGTGGACTCAACAAAGTCCCGTACATAGAATTCCTACTCCCTAAATTTGCTACCTAAATCTATTTTCTCTCATATCCTTTTAATTAATAAAAGAATATATACAAAATCCTCACCTTTATAATTTATCTCCTATTTTATTTAAAAATTACAAAATAATTAATAAAACAATTAAAATGTCACACCCCCCTTTATTACATAATTAAAAATGAAAATTGGCATTGATGCTCTTGCATCATTAACTCATTGGATAGTATGTATTCAACAAAGTAATTTCACAAAGAAGTTTCAGACAATGTTAATATCAATACTCATATGCAGCAAATGTTTTCTGTTCTATCTAATGTTTATTTGTCTCATCCATTTACCTAATCATGCTTAAGTAAATAGAAATTTTAATGGTACTCTTTCTCTTTTCTCAATATTTTTACTTTATCTGAGAGATACCTATCCCCCAGATTTGAACCTGTTAAAGTTTAGATATTCTAGTTTATGGTCCTCATCAAACTAAATTCACACAACCATACAGATTTGGAGTACTCCTACTTCATTAACTATTAAATGTGTGAAAATTTCTAAAATACAATAACAATTTAAAAATTTGTTGACTGAAACAAGAATACAACTCTTCATCACAATTTCAATAGAGTAGTTTTGTGTGCATACTAATTTTTCAGACTAGTTCTTCCCAACCATGGAGTTTTATCTCCTTAACTCAGCCCCAAGCTGAGATCTCTGCTTCCCTGGATAGACAACCCTTTATCTGTCTTGGAGCAGCTTATTTAAGTAGTGCTTTCCCAAGCCTATTTCTAATTTCTGCGTCCAGAAATTCGAGGATGCTTTCTTCCTGTTTCTTCCTAGGATTCCCTCAGTGAGGTACTTTAAAGCTGTATTTTCTGCTTTTCCAGCTTTTCTTCCTCTTCGCAATAACTTTCCTCTTCATTGGGGAAATTATATTTTTCTCTCCCAATCTAATTTAGCAAGATTCCTTTCAAGGTTTTCTGAAAGGTTTTGGGAAAGTCTAACCTTATCCATATCCTCATGGATCTAGATTTAAGATCTCCATCTCAATCTAGTCATAGTGCACACATAACTATTCCATTTATTTCTATTAATAAATAAATTAGATGAATTCTTAGTCGCTTTAACTGGCTTTACTATGGGAATCTAGTTAACTGGTGTCGCTTCCTAAGAAGTGATAGGGGTTATTCCTATAGATGTGATGCCAGGGGCTTCCAACATGGCTGGTGGGACTAGATACCAGACAGGTATCATAGAAGACATGTTTGGAAATGTTACCATTGACAAGACTTGTTGTGACACAAAACTAGGTGGAGGGTATAAGAATGGATTTTGGGAGATCGTGTAGGGTAGAAAAGTCATGCCAGTGGCCTCAGTTTCCTTACTAATTGTCTCCATCTCATGGGTAGTTTTTGTGTTTGATGATAACATCATGCACATCGGGGACCCTATGGCCTCATAGATTACTTCTGGTATGATAGAGGGATTACCTAGGAATGATCCAAGGATAGATGATGGTTTGAAATCGATGGGGGCATATTCTTGGTACCATATGAGTGATTCTTTAGATGTTTCTACATCGGGTAGAATGACATCTGTGGTCATCATGGGTCATTTGTCATGGTATGCTTATTGGTCAACGATGACGATTCGATCCTCATGCAGGAACATCATCACCAAGAAAACGAAGGATGCTATAGAACCCATGGTGTACATATAACTCTGTCCAAGGAGTATATTGTAGTGAACATGAGCATTGAAGACCTAAATATCTATGAGGACCATTTTCCCAGCCAAGCTAATGGGGATATTCTAATAAAGACTGACGGGAGTAGAATGGCACTCGTTGTATGCTCTGAGTGTGATGTCAGATGGATTCAGCTTGGGACATCCCAAATTGTGCCAAATGCTTTTGGACATAATGCATGTTGATGCACCCTCATTGATGACACATCAATGTATAGTGATGTTTTGGACTGACATCAGTATCTGAAAGGCGACCAATGAAGGAAGCATGGGTGGCTTTATCTAAGTCAAAAGCCATTAGGCATGAATCGACAGGGTCAATGGTGCCTAACACAAAAGGTAAGGCTTTCCATTGCTTTAGGTAAGATTGCAGGACTTCTAAAGCTGACATGGAATTGGCAGATTATGATAAATCATGCACAATGTTGTAGTTATGGGCCACTTTGGAGTGGTGTCCTACTTTCCTTGTTGGACCCTTAACAATATTTGGCAGGGGTTCAATAGGAATTTTGGATATATTCAATGGTGTGGTACATGCACTCGCGCTGCCCCTTGACATGTTGGAATCTAGAGGGGCATCATAGCTTCGATTCCTTATCTGAAAGAACATCTCATCACCAGTCATATAGAATTCATGGCTATTGTTCACTGAATCATTTAGGGGTGGTTTTTGTTGTTGGGTACTAACCAGCCCTTGGTGGGGGAAGTGCTCCTTTATTACAATGGTTTGTTGTTTAGGTACCTCTTGTCCATGGTCACCCTGAAGTTTCTTTAGCTCGAGGATTTAGGGATAGTGATGAGTGTAATGGCCATACTCACCAAAAATAGCACAAGAATGGTTTTTCTGCACATTATCCCTCTTTCTTTTCCCTTGGGAGTTATTTGGCTCCTGTTTTTTATTTCGGTTGGGGTTGCCCCTAGAATGAGATCGCAGGGGGAGTTGCTAGTTACTACCCCCCTGTCCAGAATCTCACTTTTGTTTATTTTTAGGCTTTTTCCTTATAGTTTTAAGAGGATTAATACGATTCTCCTGGTCTTAAGACTAGTGTGACTGAGCCTAAGAAGGTTGCACGAAGTTCAATGGTGCATTGTTTTGCAGCGGTGGGTTTGGTGCTGGGGAAGGGTAATATTGGGGTCCCTATCCCTGGTTAGTATATGGTTTCTGGGGGGAATGTCTTCCGCCAGTGTTCCTAGGTACGTAATTGGTCCCCTATGAGGGAGGGTACGATCCTTCCTGCTAATGGTGGTATGATGACACCCTATTGGTCATATTTTGCAGAGGTGTAGGATGACTCTGATGGTATCCTAGTTGCGTGATGCTCTCCTTAGGATCATACGAGTGACCTGGGTACTAGATATTGATGCATAGGTTACCTTGGTTCAATGACCCGATCAATCCTTCTACAATATTCGATGCGCCTGAAAATTATTTATAATTTTTCGGGCGCAGGGTGTTAGGCAGGATGTTGTAAATGCATCGTGACTGGGTGTATATAAGCTCGAGTTACGGGGTTTTAGTAGTGGAATCCTCATCAAAGGTAGGTCCTTGGGTTTCCACATCCTTTGAAATCTCTACAGTGAGATTCTTCAAAAATATGTCCTGTAAAAATTTATCATCGATTTTGGCTTTACACAAACTTCGACATCGCTGCCATTCATGGAGATGGTCCTAGATATGGACAATTGGAATTTGCCTAAAAATATTCAGTAACTCCATTCCTGAATCATGGTGGATGGGTAACTTAAAATATGTGAATAATGCAGTAGCAAGGGCACAAAAGGCTCCATGCAAAGCATAAGGCTGCTCCACATACCATTACATGGCTGGTCCGGTTAAGGTGTGGTGAAATAGTCTTAGCCGAATAGTATCATCAATAATACCATTGAATGAACACCATAGGTGGAAATTCATTACATAATTTCCAAGGTCTTCTGCCTGCTTCCCTTCAAATTTTGGAATTTCTGAAGGGAGCTTCGTGGGCATGGGGGGCCAATTGGGGTTGTGTGCAATGGGATCATTTGTTCACTTTGATAGATCTAGGAGGTTTAATGATGCTAGGAAAGGTAAATAAGGATCGAGTGCCATTGTGAACTATGAAAACATTGGAATATGGTTGTGTATGGGGGGTGTTTGGGGGATATTATGCTGTGACGTACCCTACTATGTCATCTGCTAACTCCCCAAAGGGGTAGCTCTCCTTTGCACTCTGGGCCTTGTGGGAGGAGTTGTGTATGGTGACATTGTGGGGGCTTCCAACTAAATATGCCCCGATAAATGATGAACTAATAAGGGTGGTTGTGTGTTGTCGTTGACACCTAAATGGAAAAAGAGTTGACACTCCTCCCTCTAATGGGGGGAGGTCCAAAAAACTTGTAGATCAATGAGGTCCCGTTGGGTTCGTTATGGTGTCAACTTGGTTTAATTTTGGATTTTTATTTTTATTTTTTTGAGAGCTGATGGATTATTACCAAATAAAAATGTGATCACAGACATAAGAAAAAGCGAAAAGTAAAAGGTAAGTTTCTTCTTTACATTAATACTATGCGATCAAGTAATAAAAAAAAATGGTTTTGATTGTTTTGCATATGATACTCAAAAATCCTAGAAGACATAATTGTCCCTACACTCTCAGATGTAACTGGGCCTTGCGAAGATATCTTATGATGGGTACTGGGCTAACTTCCCGAAAGAATTGGTGACGCCTTCTAGTAGTCGAAGAATCGACCAAAGTAAAGGTAAGAGGATCTACTGCTACCTGCACTGTCACCTATAGGGAAGGATGCCCTAGATTTGGTCACTAAAGTACCATTGTACCATGTGAGAATTGAAGTATTGAGCTTCTTGGTATTCATCTACCGGTACTGAGCACTATATGGGTCAAGTAACCCCAAATAGTACCGCATGCACTGGGCCTAAGCTTAACCGCCTCTAAATGGGGTCTCTATAGCACTCAATAATTCTGTTCCATGGGTGGATAGATGGATTTTAAGCTCCTTAAAATGTCAAATTATATATTTCAAAAATGTAGAATGACCATGGATATTATTGGATGCCTACCCCCAATGGCCCTAACTTGAACTATAATTTCTTTTGTGGCCCCTATGGGGAGACTTTAGTGACTTCAATTAATGGTTCATTTTAGGTAGTCTTAATTTGCTTAAGGTGTGCCTTGGTGAAGCAACCGTAAGAATAGGAACAAGGTCCTAACTTACTAAAGATTTGTATGTGTAATGAAGTGTATAATCAAAATGTTATAAGAGGTGGATATGTGATGATATTTACACTCCTTTCCTAGTTACACTATGTCTGATTGTTCCTTTCAGAAAATAAACAATGTGCAGATAATGGGTCGCTTACACTTTTGCCTAGTTAGACTAAAGTTTGCACTATATGTATATGGAAAACTATCAAAATAAAGCTTTCATATGTGTACCCAGAATCGCCAAGATGTGCAAGGGTGGTAGAGATTACTTTCCTTTTTTGGTACTTTGATCCTAGTCCCAAATCCTAATATGAAAATTTAAACCAAACTTATGCAAAAATGTTGAAAAATGAAAACTAGCTAAAGATTTGTGGATGTATGGGCCACTTGCTTTCTACTCATTAATCCTATGTGTTTGGTGTCTATTATCACTAACTAGCTCATTCAGATAACATGTGTGGATTTAAAAACCACTCACTTTCCCCCTAATTAAACTATGTGAGATTTGTAATAATAAACTAAAATTAAAACAATGTAATAGATAAGATAAATTTCAGCAAAAAAAATGTCCTAATAAGTAAATAAACACCATAAAAAAATGATGGTATACTTATTATGGGCTGCTAATCACTTTAAAATTTATAAAAATGAATAAAATCAGTGAAAACATTGCTCAATGGTTTCCACGTGGGTTATTTTCGCACAGACGTGTGATTTGCGCATCTGTCTGGGATGGACGTGCACAGGTTTACTGTGCATGAGAATTCCACCTTCTTTGAACTACATCTCTTTAGAGAGGGTGAATGAGAGAAGCTGAGGAAAATAAGGAATGGTCCTGCAACAAGCTTGGGTAGGAGATAGGTCCTGCAAAACAACAACTACTTAGCTTAATAAGAAAAATAAGTGGAGTCACCAATCCTATTTTAGTGCATTTGTCACGTGGGTGTATGAAATATAATATTCTTGGTAGGGGAGGTTTCTTTCCTACAAGCTTCTAATAGGGGAAAATGAGTTGTTAGATGGTTAGTGAAACATCCTAACATGTATAAAACTAGTTATAAAACATAACATGCTATAGTATGGGAGGAGAAAAATTAAAATACAATATAGGCTCAATATCGAGTTTAAACAAAAGAATAATACCAACAAAGAAATTATCCCCTTATATTAGTTGCCCGTGGTAAGAAGAGATAGGAAGCTAAAACACTTGTAGTGAATGCTTAGAGCTATGGAGCTCTAATATTCAAAGCAGGGAGGGATCTTCCCTTAAGCTTCTTGCAAGCCTTTCTCTCTCCATGAATGAGTGGTAGGATAACAGACAACTGATGCACTTCTCCTCTTTGATTGAGATGTTGGATCACCAACAACTGAATCCCTCCACTCCTTGCTGCTTGGACAATACAATGCTGGTTTTCTCTTGGGAATTTTTTCTAGCATAACAATGTGTTCTCAAGTTTTCTTCCCATGGTGGTCTTTTATAAGCAAAATTCAGATTTCCCTCCCTCTCTTAGTACAATTATGGATGGTGACACAAGAGTGGGAGGTTGATTCCATTGTCTGCTACACTTGAGGCCTTAAGATGGCTCCAAGGCAGCTCTACTTGGTGGCCTTTGGTGGAGAATATTCTTCCTTAAGTTTACAAAGTGGTCCCAGATGGTGACCTTCTACCATAGCCAAGATTGCATGGCTATTTTAGGGATTGCCATATAGATCTCCACTACTATCAAAGTAAAGGCCGCACAGAGTGTTTAATGCCAGTTCTTTCTATGTGGTACTTGATAAATTTTCCTGTTTGACCTTAGAAAAAGTTGAATTTTAAGATCCTATAATGTCTTTATTCCCCGTGAATCCTTATCTATACCTTCTTCTTGACATTTACTAATGTCTTTTTCTTGTACCATTTTCCAGGCATAACATCATCCATCAATGATGGTTTTTAAATATTTTCAAGAATACCTTTACTCCAGTGTTTCTTTCCCAAGTAGTTTCCAAATTTTTATATATTTGTAAAATTATATTTATTTCATCATAGTAACTTTATTTTTCACAATCATTTCAACCCAATCATGGCATTCCAACTAGCAAGTTTGAAAATAGTTTAGTTTAATAATAGAAATACATTAACATAGAGAAAAAGGGGAATTACATCCTCCCCCCATTTTATTCAACACTTTCCTCAGTGTTCATTGTCAAATCAATTCCTTTCCAAAACAATGCTAGATAAGCTTCTCATATTTTATCCTCTAGATCCCAAGTAGCCTTCTCAGGTTTAAAGTGCTTCCATGGCACTTTAACCTGAGCGATGGCTCAATTATGGAACAATATCTCTTTCCTATATAATATGAGAAGTGGCTCTACGAGGAAGTATCCTTATGGTTCCACATGTATCAAATTCTATTCAGGTTGTGAGAATTATCATGGACATATTTCTTTAACAAAGATACATGAAAAACATTGTGCACTTTAATATGGTTTGGAAATTCCAACTGATAGGCTATTGGCACATCTCTGTCCAAAATATAAAAATATCCACAATAACATGGTTGCATTTTAGTATTGGTTCCACTTATTAAGGTAATTTTTCTCGGTTTCACTCTTAAGTATACATGATCTCCAACCTTAAATTCCTTATGAGTTTTATTTTTATCCGCATACATTTTTTGTTTATCTTGTGCAGTTTCTATTTCCTGTCTCTTTTTTGTACTACCTATTCCATTTCTTGTAAATAATTTGGCACCAATATTATTAGTTCTTCTCTAACTGCATCTAAGATCTGTGTGTCATTTTCTGCTATACAAGGCTTGGAAAGGACTCATTTTTATGGAATTTTGGTAGCTTTTAATGTAAGAAAATTATACTATGTGCGTAAAATATTCACATTTGGTAGGTCTGTCCATGACATAAATTCTTCGCATGTCCTCAAAAATTTTATTGTTTCTCACCATCTTCCCATCAATTTGGTGGTGATATACAATACTAAAATTTAGTTGTGTTCCCATGCCTCCAAATAAAACTTTCCAAAATTTTGAAGTGAATTTAGCATCCCGTTGGATGCTATCATCTTTGGTAGTCCATGTAATCGAAAATTTTCCTTCACAAGAATATTGGAAATATGTCTTGTTCCATAGGTATACTGTACATGTATAAAGTGTGTTTCTTTACTTAGAGTGTCTACTAGTACTATAATGGAGTCATGTTGTCACTTGAATTTTCGTAATACTGTAATAAAATCTAGCAAAATAACTTCCCATTTCCATTCAGGAATTGGTAGTGGATTTAATATTCTTGCTAGGTGTTGATGTTATACCTTCACCTACTGACATTATATTCATTTAGAGAAGTATTTTGCAACTTCCTTTTTCATTTCTGGCCAGTAAAACTCCTTCCTTAGTGCAGTTAAGATCTTTTGATATCTAGGATGTCCCGAATACAGTTTATTATGATATACATCTAGTATCATCTATTTCAGAGCACTCACATTGGGGATATAAAACGTATTTCTATATATTAATAATGTTTTATAGTTTTTAGCTTAACTAGAATTTATGTTTGCTGCAATTTCTGTTGAATTTCCAGGTATTTATGATCATCCTGTAATGAAATTTTTAATCTATTCTACGAAATATTGATAAAAAATACTAACATTTATCCCCATTAGATCATGTGCATGTTTTCTTAAAACATATTCTATTCTATTTTATTTCCTTTTATGTGTTTAATATTAAACTCAAATTCACTAATAAATACCATCCACCTAGCTTTTCTAGCATTAAGCTCTACTCGGCTAAAAAAATATTGCAAGCTGATATGATATGATACCAAAGTTATTTTATTCCCTAATATGTAGTGCCTTAAAATATTTAGAGCATGTATTACAATAAACAACTGTAAATAATATACTGTATAATTATTTTAATGTGTTTTCATCTTCTTAGACTCATAATCCACTACTGCATTTTCCTATATCAAGACTCCTCCTAAACCTTCCAAACAAGCATGTATGAAAATAAAAAATTCTTTATCCGGGTCTGTAATTTTTAAAATAGTGGCTATTGTAAGAAAGTGTTACAATTTGTCAAATATTTCCTCACAGTTGGCTGTCCACTCAAACTTTGTTCCTTTCATCTAGAAGGATGTAATATGGTATGCTAGTTCAGAGAAACCTTCTATGGACCTGTAGTAATATTCTATGATTCCCATAAATTAATAGATAATCTACGCATTCTTAGGTATGGGTCAATTTAAACTAGCCCTAACCTTTTCAGTATCAGTAGAGAGTCCTTACGTTGAAAAAACGTGTCCCAAATATTGTATTCTATCCTTATAAAACTCACATTTACTAAACTTAGCATATAATTGGTCTTCTCTTAAATTTTGAAGCACCAACCTCAGATGTTCCTTGTGTTATTATTGATTGTTGGAATACACCATAATGCCATCTATAAATAACATGATAGATTTATAGAAGGTATTTACTCATCACGTTGTTCATTAAACACATAAAAGTTGTTGGTGCATTATTAAGGCCAAATGTTATAACTACACATTTGTAGTGACCATATATAGTTCGAAAAGTTGTTTTATGAATGTCTTCATCCTTTATTATCAATTGCTGATATCCTATCCTTAAGTAATTTTTTTTAAATTTTCCCCTCTCACTTGATCAAAGAGATCATCAATATAGAGTACGGGGTATTTTTTTTTTTTAATTTTTAATTTATTTAATTGGTAGTAATCTATGCACATTATGAATGTGCCATCTTTTTTCTTTACAAATAACATCAGATCCCTCCATGGTGAGACACTAGGTCTAATATATCCCTTATCTAGTAGTTCCTGTAACTGCACCTTCAACTCTAATAACTTATGTATACTCATTCTATAAGGGGCTCTAGAAACAGGGGTTGCACCTGCTACCAGATCAATGGATAAATCTATGTCTATGTGGGGAGGTAAACCTAAAATCTATATTGGAAAAACATCACAAAATTCTTTAATGATTGGCAAGTTTTCTAAATATTGTTTTTCGGTTGTTGTTCAAATTTTTCCACATGCACCACTAACACCATTTTCTTTCACTCCTTTGTAGATATAAGGCTGAAATATGTATAATTTATATTTGTTTTTATATAACTTTGATTAAATGAGTTTTTCCACCTTGACTTACACAAATTATTGTTTTCTCTAAATAGTTGATAAAAACTCCATGTTTTTCCAACTAGTCCATGACTATTAACACATCATAGGATCCTAATGGAAGTATGTTTAAATTTACTTCTATGGAACAACCATTTAAATCAATGTGACACTATCTCACTTGGCTAGTTTCCCTCCTTTTAAATTTTTCAATTTTTAGTTTACATTTTTACACAATTTTAGGACTAGTGTAACTTAAAGTGGCCCTTGGATCAATTAAGACAGAAAAAAGTTGGTTTGAAGTTTCAATTTCAATATTGATCATAGTGGATTGGTGCTCCACTGATCAATCCTCCAGTGCTGCACTTATTCTTGGACTTTTTTTGGCAATATCACTCACTCTAGTTCTCTCATGAACAAATTGTATGTTTTGAATAGATTTGGGATTATGCGGGAAGCCCCTAAACAAATGGGGTTTACCATACCCCAAAAAATTCATCAGCTATCTATCCTCCACCCTATTTATATTTTTATTGTTAAAATCAATTTGTTTTGAGCTACTTTGAGACTATGCCGGTTGGGTTGAATTTCCCTTACAAAAATTCTTCCGCTAGTGACCCCTCCCAAAATTTCTAAGGTATAAGTAGGTTTATGTCTTTTCTACCCCATTGTAGATTTTATTGTGTCGTTACCTTGACAGGGCTTTAATCCTTCACCCCTATTTTTAAACTTCTGATAGCATAGTCTTTCTTTCCTTACTTCCTCATCCATTTTTGTAGGATTGTCAAACTCAATCCTTTCCTTGTAAGGGGCTAGTAGGAAGTTGAAAAATCGATGTCACTTGGTTTCTTCTTCTTTAATGTAAAGGAAATGTTGTATAAAAATGGTGAATTTAGCCACGAACTATTCCATAGTTTAATATCCCAACCTTAACTCATGAAACTCGTTTGTTTTATTATCATAATATCGTTCATTTACGTATCAAGACTTAAACTGTTTTTAGAATTCCTACCAGGACCCTATCTTTTGTTCCAAGGTCTGTATAGTTCTTACCTCTTCCCGCTATAGATCAGCATTGCCTTGAAGCTAATATATGGCCAATATGGCCTTAATATTGTTATCATACTCATAAAATTGAAAATACTTGGTTATGTTGAGGAGCCAAGCCTCTACATCCTCCTCCTTTTTCCCATAAAAAATAGGGGTTTTATTTTTATGAAATCCCCTTGCAACTCCATATTATGCTTCCTTTTATTTTTTTTAGGTATGTTTTTTATAAATCATATCTACTTCCATTATTTTCAGATTCTGTCTCTTTGTTCTTCCTTTTCAATGCTTCTCTCTATTGTTTTATGCCTATACTTTTTAGTTAATTCTCTGATCATCCTTTCCTTCTCTTTAATTTATTTTAGTAGACGTTCATTGATGATTCTGTGATGGTCTAACTCCTGATGTAGACCTCTAATGATATCCATTAACTGTTTTGTTGGTGGGGTATTTTCTTCCTCCAACTCTACATATATTCCCTCTCTTTCCCCTATAGGTGGAGCATAGGTGGAGTGGGTCCATCAACCATTCTACAACCTAGTTACGTGAGTACCTTATGATCAACATAACTAGTATTAGTATTTGAATATTTAAATCAAATTTTGAAATCTACATTTACTTAGATAATTGTGTGATGGTTCCCTTTAATCCCAATTTTGAAACTAGGGCTCTGATACCATCTATCACAAATCTGATTCCCAATTTATTTTTTATTTTTTATTTTTTATTATAATTATTATTTATCTATTATAGTTGTATGAAAGACCTTTGTCTCTAAGGTCTTATATACCTATAAATTCATGTTTTTCCTAGGTATTATATGAAGGTTAATTAAGCATCCTACTTAGGCTTATAAAATCTATAGAGTTCCCTAATTCAATTAAATAAAACTTCATCCAAACTAAATAACATTACCATCCTCCTTTATCCTATATTAATATTCTCATTTAAGAAATTAGCTAAGATGGCTTATGTTCCTATACACTTTCCACCTAGGAAAGGATAAAATTGAAATGACACCACCATAACCCTACTGGAATTTCATATTGATAATTAAAATGTTATTAAGGCTCCAACTTCCTAACTTCCAAGTGAAATTTATAAATTTGAAGGTAGGTTATTGGTTACATTAAACTTGTCAAAATTTTCCACGACGTCCTAGTTCACGCACTCTTCACGTGACCTTCAGTACTCCATTGATGTCTATGATTGGGATTGAGGTATCAAAAATCCAAGGGTGAGGATTCATCCCTCTAACCCTAACCTATCAATTTTTTTTCATTTTTACTCATTCAGGGTTTTTAGCATGGTGGGAGGTCCTTTCTTTACTGAGCATATCTTTTGAAAAATTCCAGGTACACCAACAGCTGGACCCTCCTTATAGGGTTCTTGAAGCTTTAACAATTATTCCTCTTTTCGGAATGACAACTACTAATATTCTGACCCTCTATCATGGCACTTAATATGATTTTCCTACATGTCTTATAATTGACTGCTTCTAAATTTATTTTTATCATTTCTAGGTGTTAGGCGTTCTAGGTCTCTTGGCCCTGTCAATTTCCATTTTTGTTTCAAGGTTTCCTAGCATGTTTTTCCCATTATGTATACAAGTATAAATCCTTCCTTATTTACATTTGGATGCATCCATAATGAAACCAAATTGTGGAGTAGAAATGTTTATTATTCGTTGTTTAATTCGACACCTAGTGATATGGTTAGTGCCATGGTGAAATATGAGCAACCAAGTTTTCCATTTTTTTATTATTTATTTCATTTACCAAGTCTCGTATCTAGTCATTAACTTATCGTTCGAATTCCTGGGGTTATTTTCTCATCGAATTCATGGCCCATAGGGTAATTATTTTTCCATGTAGTTAAGATTGAACTTCTAATGGAATTGGCCTATGCTCGAATAAAGACTTAGGTAATTGGGTCAAAGAGTTTCACTAATTTCTCTCAGTTTTTGTTTCTTTTTCCCAAGGTTATAAAATATTTAGAAAGCTTGTACCTCAATTGTTTCTAAATAATTTTCCATAATTTACAACCCTTATGCTCTAGATTATGTTCTTTACATTCTTCCCTTTGTGGTTGCACCAATTATCATTCTCTGGTATAATGGTATGAGGTGTTTCTGTGTCCGACACTAACAACATAATGGAAATTTTCACAGGAGTTATCACCATAGGTCTGCAATATTCATGTACAATATCATTTAATTATTATTATTATTATTATATTATATTATATAATCCTGACTGTAGGTAACATGTGACTAGATTAATTTTGCTTCGTGTTTACATGACAAGATTCCACAACTAATAATCACTCACCATTCATAGAATCTAGTATCTAAAGGGATCATCTTACTATTTATGATGGAGAATTCAAATGGATATTCAATTCATCCTTCTTAGTTTTATTTGGGTTATGCTATAGAGGGTAGATAGAGTATGTTCTCTCTTGGCGAGCACCCATATTAGGGAAACTTGAGTGTGTAATTTATTTATTAATATTATAATATGAATGGGATAAAGGAGGTTGGTTATGGCCACAATTTTGGTAAAAGAGTACAATATAATGAAATCCTCCCAGGTTATTGACTATTTGAAATTTTTTCTTTAAAGTATGTTTTATGTCGTCTAGGGTTTTTAATTCTCCAACCTTTTATTATGCTATGGAATGAGGAAAGCCTCTTATTATGATATGGAATGAGTAATCATATTTGATTTTCCATTTTAATTCCCAATGTAGTTTAAATATTTTTCTCTCTGTACACGGCCTATGGAACTGTGTGCATATGGTTCTTATCACATTCAGCTCATTGAGGAACATTGGCATTTAAATATAATTCTGTTTTTTTCAATGGCTATAATTTCTTTTTTTTTCCTCACGATTGATGGTTCCACTTCTTAGATAAAGATATTGTATTTACGCACAATTGATGTATAATTAATGTTATACTTTGGTGCAATTATTCGCAAATTTGATAGCAATACCATATCTTTTTAATTAAGGGAAACACCTATATACTTCAAAAATTTCCTTTTTGGACATGTCCTAAATTATACATATATGATAATAGTGCTCAGATATGCTATTGACTAGAGTCTACATGAGATTCATACATATCTTACTAAAATAAATGTGTGCTAATTACTGTAGTTTTTTGTTTTAAATTAATCTTAGATTAAAATTGATACCTTTCTTGTACATATCTTGAAATAATGTATGTTTCCCATTTTTGAAACCTAATTGTAGGGATTGGGTGAAATTGTAAAAGAATGTAAATAGAAAATAAGGAGAGGCCGAAGATGAAGAAACACTGGTATATATTTTTGAGCACCCTTAATGAAAAATCAATTCTACTTTGGTGTAGTCACCTCCTGGCCTAACATGGTATCAAATCCAACTCCATTTTTAGATTCCCTACCCTTTTAACTCCCTCCTACATATTTTCCAAAACTTCCCATGCTTTTCATATTATAGAACTATCACCTCTATCCTCTTCCTATTCATTTTTTTTAGTTTCCCTAAAAATTTTGATTTTTGTTTCCCTCTACCCCTCAAGACTCCTCTCTCTACCTATGCTCACAGTCCTGCCCATGCTCACACTCATAGTGTTGTGTAGTTGTCTCTCCTCCCACACCGTGCTCCTGACTCATACAACCTTCCTTGAGTTTAACTTGTATGCTCAAGTGGATTCCGTGAGCAATACTCCTATGCTGGACACAGTTTGTTTGTGGAATATTTTTCACTAGAACCCAATCAAACAGAGGAATAAACCTCTTCGCCATTGATCTAAATATAATAGAATTAGTCCTCCTGGTTCCTTGGCACCGTTCACTATGATAAGTTTTCAAACTGCCCCAGACTACTCCAAGACTCACTACAAAATAATATATATACCACAGACTCTCCACTCCATCGAACTCTCCACTCCACCAAACTCCTGGACTTTCAACCCCACTCCTCCCTGGTACCTCGACATGATGCATGAAACTCATTCTTCACAAAACCTACATATACCTCGTAGCCTCTTGGTATGTACCTCACTACCTCCACCTTGATATAACATCCCACTAATCCACATTGTCTGCACAGTCGACCCTTAAATACAGTCAACCCCTCTCTATGTGCATCAACACACCCACTTTCATATATAAAACACTCCCTCCATTCAAAAAATTTCATATATACAATGCTTCCTCCATACAGCATTACACCCCTACCTTCCAGCCTCCATAAAATTGTCAATACAACGCTACTCCCAATCCAATACCATTGTCCACCATATCCCACCTTACTAGATTTTACTTCCCCCATATATAAATTTCCCATATAAGATGTCCCCCTCATAATGCCTCCCCCATATAATATCTCCTCCATATATACTTCTGCATACAAAAAAAGTTAGCACCAACATTCATTTTTTTTTACAAAAAAATTTAGCACCAGAATTGCAAATTTTTTTTTACAGCAGAGTGTAATTTCTTCTACGGTACATATTTAGAATGAATTCACTCATATATATTGTGGAACTGGTTCTCACTGGAAAGGAGAACTATCCCAAGTGGTCTTGGAAAATCATACACACTCTCATTTTTAATGAGTTTTCGAAAGGAATTTGTGAAGGAAATGGAGAAAATGCACTTGCAAAGCCTACCTCGGATAAGGAGATTGCCATTTGGAACAACAAGGATAGATAGGCTTATGCATTGATTGTAGCATCTATAAATGAAGAGGTGAGTCACCATATTTCACCATTCTCAAATTCTTATAAAGACTTGAAGAGTTTGAAAAAACTATATGGCTCACACTCAGAACTTCAAGTTGTTCAATTGATCATTAAAATATTAAATCTTGCATTGAAAAATATGAATATCTTTCTTTAGCATCACAAGTAATATCTATCATGCATGACATTAAAAATAATTAAGATCTATCATGCATGACATTAAAAACATTGGTTTTGAAATAGACATATGTCTCATAGCTTATGTCAAGGCATTATATCCCACTTACTCACATTATCCTGAGTCGTTGCAAGCAAGTGGAAACCTCAAGGAGATCACCTTTGACTCCCTTGAGAAGAATTTTTTAGAGAGACAAAATTATTTAGGGAAGAAGACAACTCCTCAGTCATGTAAATAATCTATGTTTATTGCACATAGAGAGAAGAAGCATGCTCAATATTCTTCTATAGGAAGAGGTGGCCGAAGAGGAAGAGGAAGAAGAAATTTCGAAGGCAGGGGGGTAGGCAATTTGAAGGAGAAAATCCTGATATTCATTGCACATGGTGCAATAGATATGGACATGATACATCCACATGTAAGATGCCTTGGGAGAGAATTGAGCAGGAAAGAATTGAACCCAAAGGTAAAATGAATGAAAAAGAGAAATGTAAAGTACCTGAATCTGCTCATTATTTTGTGGCACATTGTAATATTGGAGTAATTGAAGATTTTTTTAATGCTTCAGTTGCTTCTTGGGAAAATGTTTGGTTGCTTGATTCAAGAGAAACATATCACGTGAATTTTAGAAAATAATTTTTTGAATAATTTACTGGCAAGGTTGTGGAGCAGTATAGTTTCTAGATAAATCAAAACTCAAACCATTAGGGCTTCTCACAATCAAGCTTAAATTGGCTGGTCTTCCAAAATTTCTTCTACATGAGGTTCTATACCTTCCAAAGTTGAGGAGAAACTTTTTGTCTTTGTCCACATCCACCAGCAAGGACAGTCAATTCATATGTTTTATGGTAAGGTTGAGGTTATAAAAGCATCATATAGCTAACTTATCATGATGGGAATAGAAGAAGAAAGACTTATAAATCTGCAAAGTACATCTTATCATGCACAAAACTTTGCATTTAATTATCGTTATGATGAAGCTACATTTCCATCGAGTATTTTATTAAATGGTATATTTGGATAGATTAACTATGGCAACCTTCGATTTTTGAAGATAAATCATGTTACTAGTTTTCCCACAATTCATAGGAAACTTAAGAAATGTGATGCTTGTATACTAGGAAAGCGTTACAAAGCGTATTTTCATGATGCAAATTCGCGAGCACATAGAAAAATTGAACTTATTCATTCAAAATTATATGACCCCATCCATCTTCCTTCTACAAATGGAAATAAATATATGATGAAATTTATTGATGAATACACCAGAATGTGTTGGGTTTAGTTATTTACAAAAAAATATTATTCTTTTCAAACATTCAAGAACTTTCATGCATGGATTGGAAATGATGCAAAAAATCATATTTTCTCTATTTCCATTGATAATGGAAAACAATACATTTCAAATGAATTTTAAAACTATCTTCGCCAACATGGGATCAAACATCAAACAACCATTCCTTAAAATCCCCAATAGAATGGTGTAGCTCAAAGAAGGAACAAGAAAATTTTAATTATGGTACGTTCCATGATTTTTTTCAGGAATGTAAAATTGATGTTTTGGGCTGGTGCAGTTCAATGTGTTATGAATGGAAAGAATAGGTGTCCTTCTAATGCAATTAGAAAAAAGACTCCTTATGAATTATGGCATGGAAAAATTACTTCTGTAAAGCATCCCAGGGTCTTTGGTTCCACCTATTATGCCTTGATACCTAAGGAACAAAGAAATAAACTTGGTGCAAGGAGTCGAAAGTGTCACTACAAGGAAAATACTCTCTAGCAGAGGTTATAAAGGAAGTTTTTAGTGTTATAAAATTGGAAAATATTGTCCAAAAAAAATTTTCTACAACATCCATTTTTGGTAAAATAAGTTTTGATGGAGCTTCTATCGAAACCTCAACACAACTAAAAAAAACTGTGGTCAAAAGTTTTTATTGATGTATATCTTATCGGTGCATGCTTCATGTGTGAATTCACCGATGCGTTTTAACCAGTACACACCGATACTGTAAATATACCAAGCACTTGGATGGAAAACAAATTTTGGAAGCCCCAGGGCGTTCAACAACATCCTAGTGCGTGTCACCAACAAATAACACTGGGCTAATAGAAGGTGCATGCACCGGTGCCTGTTAAGGTGTAAAAATGCACCAGGTGTTCTAATTGGTATTATTATTTGGTGCAGTTCTCATAGGTTATAAAACACACACCAGCGTGCAGTATCATACACACACATCGGTTTTCATTTTCTATTCTTTAGAAACATCGACTTGTGACAATGAAATTATTGTGATTTAAAAAAAATCATTATTCATCAAAAATCGACACATATCCTATAATAGTATTTTAAATTTTTATTAGTGCATTTGAATGTGATGTTTGGATGAATTTTTTATATCAAATCATCATATTTTGCATCTCTTCATTATAATATTTAATCATCCATATGGTTAATGAGTGGTGTAACATTTCATAACGATAATGGAGAATGCAATAGAATAAATTAAAACGTATTTTAGTATATATATGAATAAAATACTCTTTGTCATACAAAATGGAACAGTTATTGGTATCCCTTTTTCTTTCAATTGGGACACTATGCCCATTATATTAAACAAAACGTCTAATTTAACAGACAAATATTTCCAATTGGGACACTATGCCTATTACATTAAACATATTAATCATCATTCTATGCTAGAACTGCTGTCATTTCTTGAGCTACTTCCATGACTTGGGTTATTTGGAGGAATTTTTTGTTCATTGTTTTTATTGTTTTCTTCCTCTTTAAGTTCCATCTAAAGACATAAAAATAAAGTGTAATGAGTGTATCTACATTGGTGAGAATAATGAAAATAGTAATATTAAATAATATACATCAATGTAAATCGAAAAGAAATTTACCATAGAAATAATTGACTCGTGTACTACACACATTATTTTAAAACCAAATTTCATTCCTTCTTTCAACAGTTCATTTATTGGCGCAGTTCCATACTTTGTTTCTTGTAAGTTTTATACCCCATAACAAATCATATATTTAATATATTATTTTTTTGTTCTATTACATATAAACAGAGCTAAGTCAAACGAGATAGATAATTACAAATTCCACAGGTAATTTCTGATATGCCAACATGTACTAACAACCCACATTTAACCGAATGTCAATCAATTCTTCTAATGGTTCCTCTTTGTATGTTAGCACCTGTTTGAAGACATTGAATGATGATTGTTGTAAAACAACTTAAAATATACAATAATGAAATCTAATTAAGTTGTTATAAGGAAGTAACAATTAGTCACAAACTTAGATATCAACCCTTTTCTTCCTTGTCGTCCTATTTTATGTGCTGAATGGGTTCCATTTTATTTTCTTTTCTGTAAGAAAATAGTCAAAAATTAATATTTAATTCTAAATTATTTATTTATTGTACCTCATCGAAAAATTCAATGATTTCATATTACATTTGAAGAACGTTGTTGTTGAGACGACTCTTCATGCAATGGAACTATGTCCATTTCTTTGATCATCTCCTTGTACACCTTTTTGGACATTCCTATCACATATTTCTAATATCAACTCATTCATTCTTTGATATTTTCATAATCTTCCTGAAAAAGTAACAAGACAATAAAATATTTAATTTTATATTGATATATGAAAAATAAATATAACAAAAATGATATTTATAAATGATTGATTTGTACTAATATATACATATAATTCTAGAAAAATATTTAAAGGAATATTACTTTTTCAATCCTTCTTTCTTGTTGCTGTATGTTTTTGCTATTAAAAGTCTGACATGTCTCATTGACCAATTCTCTGGAAACTCTCCTGTAGTTTAAATAAATTTTGGTTCCTGGAATCATTGGATTGATTTTGTATTGCACGTGGAAAGAAAGTCCATAAATTCATTCCAATAGATGCCTCAAATTTTTTTGAAATCCCCCCCCGCTTTCGTCAACCTCCAGCACTACTCTAGATGTGCTAAGGAGCAATTAATTTTTATTTGCATATTTTATTTTATTTTCTTTTCTTAGAACAAAAATCCTTTTCTTTGTTGTTGGTCACTGTAGAAAATTTAACATATTTGAATTAATAGATTTTTTAAACATGTTATCTAATATTTTCAACTATATTATTAATGAAAATTCAAAAAAGAAACTCATATCGGATCGATCATATTTTTTCATTCACCTTATTCATCCTTTTGCAATTTTTCCATCAAGATTTTACGCTCTTTTGGTCTTAGTATTATCGAGCTTCATCATTTGGTGGCTCTGCATGATACACACTAAACAATCCATATTAGTTAAACTTACATAGTTCAAAAATAATAAATTTTGTAAATAATTTACAAAGAACTTGCCTTTTTTTCTTTCCTAGATGTGCTCTCAGTATTTTTGTTACTTAAAATCTTGTCAGCTATTTCTTTATCAATATAAAACTTGTACCATTCATTAGTATATTTTATAAATAAATCACATGCTTTTCAGGTAAAAAAAAAAATCAAGAAAATGATACGTCTATCTAAATTAAACGGCCGGTGCGACTTTCACAACTCAAGCACCAAAAACGGTGCGATAGGTTCTTATAAATGCACCTCTAATACAATAGAAACACTTTATGGTGCTCTTTGTCAATAAGAGACCTGGTGCATTATATTAATACTGGAACACCAATTAACATAAACATAAATTAATAAAAAATTGTTTTTATCAAACAATGTCTTTTGTCAATACATGCCCAATGCGTTATACTAAAGTCACGCATGGATCCCCTATTTTAAAATAGTGCGCATCAATTAAAAATTTAAAAAAAAATAATAATAATCATGCAATGTCCGACACGGATTGGGATTCGACTCTACAAGTGATCCCACAGCTTAAATTTCATATGCTTATATATATATATATATATATAGAGTAATACAAACCCTATAAATATAAAATGAAAAACCTTAATTGTGAAGTCATATAAACAAGAAGAAGCAAGGGTTTAACGTAAGAAAGGTTTTTATTGGTTTTTCTTTCTTTTAAATTTTAATTAAAAGGTAAATAGGAATATAGACTGTAAATTATTTTATTAGTAAAATTCACAGTAAAATTTGAAATTTTTACTATGCATATATTAAATCTAACAAAAACTGTAAAAAAAAACAATTATTATAGTAAAATTTAATATTTTTACTATAATACAGGGTTTTTGTGTGAATCACCAGATGTTTCAAATTTTGATTCTTTGAATAGTGTTTTTGTTCGAAAGTATATTGCTGCTCCAAAATGCTCTCTTGCTCTACGTATGTCTCTCATGCAAATCCCTCCCTGAATTTTTTTGCAAAAATAATGAAACAATGAATATATTTTACTATTTAAAGAACTTTTTATGAAATTATATTTCTGAAAAACATTTTCCGCTCATTTTTCAGTTTACCAGTATTTTTACACTTCAAAAAAATAGAGTTTCGTATTTTTTTTTTATATTTAGTCGGTTTGTTAACTAAAAACATCGATGTGTTCGATAATAAAACCAAACTGGTGAGGTTAACAATACATTAGCACCGATAACAAAAAATCCTTTTTTAAGGCATTGCAATTACTTTTAGATCTGTAAACCAAAATTTATTGTTGATTTTGTTAAAGAGGATCCGTTAAACGTAGGTATTGGGTACAAAAACTCAGTAATAATCTATTTATGTAAATTTTAAACTTAATAATGCACCATTGAAATTTAAAATATATATTTTGTATTTTAATAGTTAGGATATTAGACACATGACATTATGATTTTTTAACTTTTTTATATGTGCATTTGTTCCCATATATGTGGGCACATGGACACCATGTTTAGGTAGAATATGCCAATGATGGACACATGACACAAGACTGTGGAGTGGAAGTCGAGTTTGATCAATCTAGTCGAGCTAGCCACCGTGATCAAAACCTAGTACAAGGGATGTTAGGTTATGTCGGAAAGACACAAGAGATCATTGAAGTGGGTTTCTCTTCTTTCCAATGTGTTATTTTTAGGTGCAAGTGGAGGGACACCTTTGATCAAAATATTGTAAAGGAAGATCATGATAGTAGGCTAATATGTATCATCTAGAAAGATGTGGGATGAAGCTCACAAGCCTTATGGTTTCCCTAAACACTTTAACTTTATGTTTTTTTTACCCAAATTTGTTGGATAGGGATTGGTGGTTTGTATTGATACATGACCCTAGATCAAAACATATTTTTTAGAACAATAGTGTTATCATGCCCAACACGCTGGAAGATAATGAGGGTGATCATGAGAACATAGATTGATATGGTACATGTGTTATTTCATCATGTATACTACTTATGATGGGTCTTTATAAAGAAGAGTACTTAACCTTATAACTAAGACTCTCTTTTTCCAAACATTATAATATGTATTTTGAATTAATTGGTTTCCATTGTGTTAATGTTAAAATCATTTCATTTGATAATTTGCAATTATGTTAATATTGAATGCAATGAAATGTATCAAGTTCTTTTTTTTTATGTAAATTAATAAAATAATACAACTACTTGATTGCTTTAAATTGATTTTTAAATACATCATTACTTAAATAAATGAACCATATATATATATATATATATATATATATATATATATATATATATATATATATATATCTTTGTGTGAATAGTATCTTCAAAATTTAAAAAAATTTATTGATATATACTGTTATTTTTGGTATGTAAGATCATAATAAAATAATGATAATTCTAAACATGAATTTATTTTCATTATTTTCTAAAATTTATTATGTTACAAAAATTCATATTGATGATGATGATGATGATGGTTAATGTCCACTGAGACCAAGCTCTGGTCTATCGGACCTAAACAAACAAATTATCTAGATTTATTATTTTACAATTATTTATATTCATACAAATTTACAGATTTACAATTTTACAATTATGGTAATTTAACAATATGTACGTTATACATTTTACTTACGGAAGTTATGGTTCAAAATTGACAATTAATTTACAATTTTACAAATTTACAAATTTTACAATTTTAATAAAATTGAATCATGAGAATACAGACAATTACAATTACGATTTCACAATACAATTACAATTAAAACTACAATTACAATTTTGTAAATATTTTACGCACAATTATAATTAAAATTACAATTACAAATACAATTAAAATTTTACAATTTTACATACAATTACAAATAAAATTAAAATTAAAATTACAATTACAATTTCAAAACATTACAAATTTACAAATTTTACAATTTTAATAAAATTGAATCATGACAATAGATACAATTACAATTACAATTTTACAATTTCACAATACAATTACAATTTTACAGATATTTTACATACAATTACAATTAAAATTACATTACAATTATAATTACAATTTTACAATTTTACATACAATTACATTTATAATTTTGCAAGTTTAGATAAAATTAAAATTACAATTACAATTACAATCATGCTACATACAATTACAATTACAATTTTACAAATTTACAAATTTTACAATTTTACTAAAATTGAATCATAACAATACATACAATTACAATTACAATTTTACAATTTCACAAGAAAATTACAATTACAATTACGATCACGATGCATACAATTACAATTACAATTGCAGAGTTTTATAATTACCAATACATAATATTTGATAAATATCATGATTTAATACTAAAAATAAACATCACGATCATGATAATCATCATACAAACATCATATTGTAAGATACACATTCAAATTTGCTAACATCATATAATCATCGTGATCATGATCATCCAGAAAAACAAAAGCATTGTATAATACCATTAGAACACAAACATCAAATATACTTCTCATGTCAAATAACTACTACCACATACACATCTATCTGCAAGCACATTAAATTAACATATCTAACATGACTTAACAATATACACATCATGATGAACGCCAACATGTACATTAAGTAGATCAACATGAACATAAAATACATGCACCATGCATATAAATGTCAAATATCTAGTGGTACTACATCAATACTACAACTAGTACTTCAGGTCTGCTCAGTCAATGTTGCCTCATGCTTAGATGGATGTATATACTCAGCCAGAGGTGCCTACTCAGTTGATGGTGTCTATTGATCAAATGGACATGCCTGCTCAGGAGGTGCTTGCTCAGATGGTGTGTACTTTAGGAGGTGCGTGTTGAGATGGTGCATCCTTCTTAGTGGATGGTGCCTGCTCAGATGGACATGCATTTTCAGGAGGTGCTTGCTGAGATGGTGTCTTCTCAAGACTAGGTGCCTATTGAGATGGTGCCTGCTCGGAAGATTCATTCTCAGGACTAGATGTCAGTTGCTCATCTCTAGCATGAGGTGAAGGAGGAGGAGGTAGAATTCTAGAATTATCACTCCCCTCATGATCATAATCATCTGATGAGCTATTGTGTTGCACATATCCATGGCGCCTATCCCTCCTACCCACCAGTGGCCTGAAAGCTCTGAAGATATGACACATAAGGCTCATCATATCACATGGCATATCCCTAAAGAGCTCTCTGAATGTATGATTATCCTGAATCCCTCTGATATTTGTAGGGTAGACACCCTCATCAAGAAGGATTCTATAGAGTCAGTCACCCAACTCTATCCTGAATTGGATATCTTCCCTATGCCACATGCCTGCGAGTATCTACACCCAAAGAGGTATGTCACCCTAATCCATGGCCTCCATCATCTCCTCATGATCTACAGGAACATGCAGTGGGGGTGGAATCATGTCCCTAATGAATGTGACAATATATACAAAGTATATAGTACACAACAATAATTAGAAAATTTCATTAAACATTTTAATAAAAAAAGTTAAATAACCTGTTAGAATAAATTTTATTCTAATTAATTAAGATAATAAAATAAAAATATATTAATTTAAATAAAACACTAATACTACCTCTATCATCTCATGGCTCATCCTGTGTGAAGAGGATGTTGGTACAACCTTGCCAATCCAAACCCGCATAAGGACACGACACCATCACAAACATGTGATCATCAACACTAGCTAGCAGGTCCAGTCCATCACTAGATATCTTCGTTGGATACTTGGACATGCCCCTATTGGGCATCATCTTGCCCCACATATGCATCCGTACATGTAACATTGGCCTACGAGGTTGGTGGAAAAAAGTATGCCTCGTCTCTGGAAACCTCTCAAAAAATAAACAAAATAAATCTGAAGAAAAAGGGAAGGTCAACCTCCCACGTTCCTGAGAATGGCATCTATCTAATGGTACACAAAACTATCGCAAAAAATTGCAGACCATCTCACAAGTATTGGCGTGTGGAATAAATAATGAACATAAAATAAAAGAGGACAAATAATTCCCTGCCCATGATTGGTACAATGTGCAATGGTCATTAGCAGTAGTGAGAGGAACCTAACCTTCATAGGACCAAATGAAACAATGTGTAGCTAACCACCATACACCTGATAAACTACAGGAGAAATTATATAATCCCTAATTTATCTCTCAAAGTACACTAAATGACTTCATGCTACATAACCGACGGGGACATCTAGGAAATGGGGAAAATCCTTCCCTCTCCTACATAGGCTAGTAATAAAATAAGTTTTTTCCTCAGTGGGCTGGTAGCATTGGCTAGGACTGAACCAGAAAGCTTGTCCGTCAGCATCCTGCTTATAGATCAATTGTCCTTATAACACATTATGACCCTTCAGGGATGTAGCCTCCTCGTACAACTTAAGGAGGCTTACCTCCCTTAAGAGAAATTGGGTGGGTGTCATAATTAGGCGAGGGTACAAATGTCTCTCCCTTTCCCGTGCCTCCCATTGTTGTATCATGTTATAATTTTCCTCCCTTTGGTCTTGTTGTTTCCTTTCCTGTCTCCACTTACGTCACTGAATGATTCACATATTAAATACATTAGCCTCCCTCATACATAAAACCTGATTTTTTTTATTAAATGACAAATATATTTACAAATATATAAATATAAGTTTCTTCGAAAAAAAAAACATTCGGTGCACCCAATAAAATAGTCATACACCACCACCGGCGTGTACCTGTCTATCATGGACCGCCCACTATGCACATGACAAAACTTCATGCACCGTAGAAACATAAATTATTTTTGTGTGGTAAATTGACCAAACTATCCTCCCCCAGGTGGTTTTTATAGCGCAACGTACCACCATATGGAAATATTTTACCACTGGTGGTGGTGGTGAATTCCCGTAATATGGACGCATAGGGGAATTATGTCTATTTCTACATAATTTCCGGTGCGTTCCAATAAATGAAGACACCGTCATACATAGAGTTTTATTTTTAAAAATTTTAAATTGTAAGTGCAGCCATCAATTGACACACACCACACTATTTTATTGTTAAAAAGGTGCACTTTCTCTTGGTATTGCACCAGACCGCCCGATGCAATTTTCATTAACACTGTTCGTAGTGCGCCCTATAAATTTACAGGGAGCACCGCGAACGGTGCGAGTTGAACGACTCAAACGCATCGGACATAATTATTATTTTTTCTTTGATGGTCATTTTTAACAGAATTTAAGAAATTAATCAGCTAAAAGCTTAAGCTAGTGAGAAACAAGTTGATTACCTACACATTTGTGCATCGATGAGGCATCTTTGCAACGAAATTCTTAAAATAAAATTTTCCCACCGTTTTGCAAAATTCAAACTCCACACAGTGAGAAATGGATGGAATAAATGTGGGAAAAGGGAGCAGTGACAATAGGGTGCCTCAGAGAAGAAAAAATCACATCAGTGCTTGAGAGCTCTATAGCACTGTAACAAGTGAAAATGATTTTTTTACGGTTGGTAATTTTTTTAAATTAACCCTTTTTCGGCTCAATCGATTATGAGACGCACCAAGCGGTTGTATCAATGATGCACCACACTTTGTTACGGTGTGTTGGAATAGTGAGATACACCCATACGGTTTGTATGGAGAGCACAGTGTCTTGGTGTTCCATTTGATAGTACGCACCGATGCACTTCATATAAAATGTACCGGTGCATTGTATGTGTGAAGTGCACTGTTGTTTCCATAGTACTTAAAAATAACTCTTTAACACTTCTTTAGCCTCTACTATGCACCAGTGAATTACATACATATCAAGCACACTGGTGTGTGTTATGGTTAGAAATGCACCGCAAAAAAACATCTGAAAAAACCTCCACCTTCTAACCTCCTCTAGTGACCTCCACACTAAACGAATATCTGCGCTATTTTTATAAGGGCTTCCTCAAAAACATCCACTAGAGGGTATTTTACTTACAGTGTGTATCTTCTTGGGGTATTCAAATACCTCTAAAGAATATCGTCTCTATGATGATGTTAATAAGAATTTTGTAGTATCTAGAGATGTCATATTTCTTGAATCTTCCAAGACTGAAAATGGTTTTGAGTGGAAACTTGATTGCTTCGATATATTCAAGCATGAAAAGTTGTTTCAAGAATCTTCTTTTGAAGCAGTCTCTCCCCCACATGAATATCCAACCACAGATGACACTTTGAGTGATGTGATTGACATAAATGGGAGAATAAATATTGATTCAGCCCCAAAATCAGTCAACTAAGAAGCTTATTCCATCTCATAAAGTTCCTCCAAAATGGCTAACAAATACACTTGAAAATTTTCATCCTAATTAGGTTTGAAAGACAGGAACAAGAAGTTCCACCAAAAAAGTGGAGTTGATGTATATGATTATGATTCGCCTGTTGATATGGATTTTTATTACAATTTTGAATTGAATTTATCTACATATTTTGAACCAAATTCCTTAAAATAAGTCTCTTATCATAATGAATGGAATGAAGTGACGTAGAAGGAATATGATTCCTTGAAAATGAATGGCACTTGGAAGCTCGTTGATCCTCCATTGGGAACCAAATGGATTGGCTGCAAGTGGGTCTACATGAACAAGTACAAATTTGATGGCTCACTTGACATGCACAAATACATTCTTATCTTAAAATTTGTTGAACATAAATAAGTGGTTGATTATGAGGAGAATTTTTTCCCCACAGAAAAATAGGCTACCATCTACACACTCTTTTCATTGTCAGCTTAGAATGGTTGGAATGTCCATCAGATGGATGTAAACATTTCTTTCTTGAATGTATATCTAAAAGAGAATTTTTTTATGTCCTAGCCAAAAGGATTTGTTGTGAAGGGAAAAGAACACAATGTATTCAAGATTCTCAAATCCGTGTATGGCCTCAAGAAAGTACCGTGAGCCTGGTATGAGAAGTTAACTAAGCATCTTCTGAAGCTTAACTTCAAACATTATGATCTTGACGATGCAACCTTTTTTGTAAATAAAGTTGGAAAAAAAAAATTATCTTGTGGTGTATGTAGATGATATTTTGATGACATGGGATAATGGGAGATATATTTCATCCATAAAGAAGGAATTGAGGAAAGGTTTTTAAATGACTTATTTGGGCTATGTTCACTACTATGTTGGTATTGAAGTAACTCAACATCCTAATTTTATTCCTCTCTGAAGAAGTACATTGGATATCTATTAAACATGTATGGCATGGATGAGTGCAATCCTTTGACTACTCCAATGGAACATAATTTGAATCTCATATCCATTAAAGAAAACTAATTTAAGGATGCAACAAAGTATATACAACTTGTAGGAAGTCTCAACGATGTGACCTTACTAGGCCAGATTTCATTTGTTGTTGGAATCCTCTCCAAGTTTTTGCAAAAGCCTTGTGACAGACATTGGTCTATTGCAAAAAGAGTTCTAAAGTACTTGAAAGGGACTGAAGACTTTGGAATCAAGTGTACAAAGGTGTGCAACTTTAGCTTTATTGGATACTCTGATTCAGAGTTTGATGGAGACAAAGAAAATAGGGTATTTAATATCTTCTCTTGGGGTTTTTGATCCTTCATATGACAAAATTATTACCTTTTATATTTTTAACAAAACATCTCACCTTCCACCTTCTATTGCATTCCAAATTATGGTCACAATAAAGAATGACATTGTTCATTGGTGCATTATTAATGAGGGAGCATCCACATGTGTCATGTCTGCCAATTTAAGAACCTGTATAAGTCGTTTAAAGGCCCCTACTAAAATCAAAATCCAATATTACATCTCTAAAATAAAAAATAACATATACTTTCTATATCCAAAACCCAATCATCCAGGAAAACCGATGTTCTGATTAAGAAAGGAATGACGTTTACGACATGTTCATTTAACATTATACAAGTGTGGGTGAGTGAGTTAGGTGATACAATTTCCATTTAGATATAACCTTCGAATTCACACTCATTCATTGTCATCATTTTATTGGCCTAAGGAGATAATGAAATGGATTTGGTGAAATTGTAAAACAGTGTAAAAAGAAAATAAGGAGAGACAGAAGATTAAGAGAAACTCAGAGATGAATCCAAAGAGTCTCTCCCTCCATGTATATATTTGTGTGCACCCTTAATGAAAAATCAATTTTGTTTTGGTGGAGTTACCTCTTGGCCTGACACCCATTTCCATACTAAGGGTTTATCTCAACTCTCGCATGGTGTGTATAGGAGCATATCACCGGGGTTCATATGAGAAAGTAGATTTTCCCTTCCATGGTTACTTTGCAAATTCTCTTTTCCTTGCATGCATACTATCAATTAAGCATCATAGTTCTTTGTATTATTTTTATTTCTTAATTAAATTTTAGAACCCACCAACTTATATAATAATTTATCAAACTTACGGATCCTAATCCATTTTATGGTTTCATAATACTAATACAAATTTCTTACTTTCAAATGAGCAATAATAGAGTATTACTCTTCTTAGGTCCAAATAAAAGAAACATTGTACTGAGTCATAGGTGTTACGACTATCTCTCCATCCCTTTTCCATGAAAAGTTAGTCTCTGACTCACTATGATATTTTTCTTATATCCCTGTAGTATTAGTTACAATATATCCCTCCATCTATATTTTGATACCATATGGTTCAATAAATGATATGAGATTACATTCTATAGCATAGCTACTATCATATGTCATAGGAATATTAAAAATTTGTACATTTATTAACCAGATGGACATTTATAATATTAACCCACAATATTCATCGACTTAAGACATATTACCTAATTAAGTTTCCAACCAAATCCAATACATACAGGAATTCATAAAAAATTATCTGTATTTATTTAAGCAACTTAACATACATAAAAAACACATAATAAGAAAAAATGAATATACACATATTTCCTAACCATTTCTACTACTAAAATCCTCTTGGGAAACACACTTTCCTCCCCACCATGATTTAAATCTCTTAGTCCCCCCCCCCCCCCTCCCCCCCTCAAGTTGAGATATGATTTCCAAGGAAATCAATGGTCCCATTGATTCTTGAATGGTATCTCTTATAATATTTCTTCCCAACAGATTTTCTTATAAGTGTCCAATTTGTACGGAGAGCACAATGTCTCGGCATGCCATTTGATAGTACGAACTTGTCCACTTTATATAAAACGTACCAGTGTGTTCTATGTGTGAAGTGAACCACTATTTTCATAGTACTTAAAAATAACTCTTCAACGCTTCTTTAGCCTCTACTATGCACTAGTGAATTACATACATATCAAGCACACTAGTGTGTGTTATGATTATAAATACACTGCAAAAAAAACATCCACACAAACCTCCACTCGCTAACTTCCTCTAGTGACCTCCGCTACAAACGGATATCTGGGCTAATTATATAAGGGATTTTTCAAAAACATCTGCTAGAGGGTATTTTACTTGTAGTGTGTATCTTCTTGGGGTATTCAAATGCCTCTAAAGAATACCATCTCTATACGGATGTTAATAAGAATTTTGTAGTATCTAGAGATGTCATATTTCTTGAATCTTCCAAGACTGAAAATGATATTGAATGGAACCTTGATCTCTTTGATAGATTCAGGCATGCAAAGTCATTTATAGAATTTTATAATCAGGTTCCACATCTTGAAGGGGGGATTCCTATACTAGATCAATTTGTGGAATCTTCTTCTTAAACACTCTCTCCCCCACATTAATATCCAACCACGGATGACACTTTGAGTGATGTGATTGATAGAATTGGGAGACTAAATCTCAATTCAGCCCAAACTCAGTCAACTGAGAAGCCTAGGCCATCTCAGAAAGGTCCTCCAAAATGGGTAACAAATACACTTGAAAATTTTCATCCTAATAAGGTTTGACGGATAGGAACAAGAATTTACACTAGAAAAAAAATGGAGGTGATGTAGATTATTATGATTCTCCCATTGATATGGATTTTTCTTACAATTGTGGATTGAATTTGTTTATAGATTTTGAACCAACTTCCTTCAAATAAGTCGCTTCTAATTATGAATGGAATGAAGTGATGTAGAAGGAATATGATGCCTTTATAAATAATGGCACTCGGGAGCTGGTTTATCCTCCATTGGGAACCAAATTGATTGGCTCCATGTGGGTCTACAAAAATAAGAACAAAGTTGATGGCTCACTTGACATGCAAAAATATAGGCTTATGTCAAAAGATGTTGCACATAAATAAGGGGTTGATTATGAGGAGACTTTTGTCCCCACAGAAAAATAGGCTACCATCTGGACACTATTTGACTTGGCAGCTTAGAATGGTTGGAAAGTCCATCAGATGGCTATAAAAATTTCTTTCTTGAATGGATATCTAAAGGAGAATTTTTTTATGTACCAACCAGAAGGATTTGTTGTAAAGGGAGAAGAACAAAAATTATTCAATCTTGTCAAATCCTTGTATGGCCTCAAGCAAGCACGGTGAGCCTAGTATGAGAAGTTAACTAAGCATCTTCTAAATCTTAACTTCAAACATTATGATCTTGATGATGAAATTTTGTTTGTCAATAAAGTTGGCAACACAATTTTATATCTTGTGGTGTATGTAGATGATATTTTGATGACATAGAATAATGAGATATATATTGCATCCATAAATAAGGAATTGAGGAAAGGTTTTGAAATAACTTATTTGGGCTATGTTCACTACTATGCTGGTATTGAATTAACTCAACATCCTAAGTTTTTATTCCTCTCTCAGCGGAAGTACGTTGGAGATCTATTGAACATGTTTGGCATGACTAAGTGCAATCCTTTGACTAATCCAATGGAACATAACTTGAAGTTCACATCCATTGAAGGATAAAAATTTGAGGATGCAACAAAGTATATACAAGTTGTAGGAAGTCTCAACTACCTGACCTTACCAGGCCATATATTTCACTTTTTTTTGGAAGCCTCTTCAGGTTTACGCAAAAGCCTTGTGAGGGACATTGGTCTATTGCAAAAATAGTTCTAAAATACTTGAAGGGAACTCAAGACTTTGGAATCAAGTTACACAGGTTTACAACTTCATCTTGATTTGATACTCTGATTCAGAGTTTGATGGAGATAAATAAAATGGGGTATATACTATCTTCTTTAGGGTTTTGGATCCTTCATATGACATAATGATTAACTTTTATATCGATAACACAACACCTCACCTTCCACATTTTGTTGCACTCCAAATTATGGTCACAATAAATAATTCTATTGCTCATCGGTGCATAATTGATGACAGAGCATCCACATGTATTATGTCTTCCAATTTCAGAACCTGTATAATTCGTTTAATGACCCCTACTAAAATCAACATCCAAGTTGACATCTCACAAATAAAGAATCACATAGAATTTCTAGATCCAAAACCCAATCATCCAGGACAAAAAAGGCAGTGATTGAGAAAGGAACAGAATTTACAACATGTTCATTTACAATTATATAAGTGGGGGTGAGTGAATTAGGTGCATCGATTCTATTCTCCAATATTCCTTCTCATGCCATTAATTAATGATAGAGTAGGAGAAAGGGTGGTCATACAATTTCCATATAGATATAAGCTTGGAATTCACACTCATTCATTGTCATCATTGTATTAGCCTACTAATATGATAAGGACCTATTTCGCTGAGCATCCTTCCTTCTGTTATTCAAAAGCATAAAGTAAGGATCATTCAGATTAATATGCTTTATTTCTAATATTATGAGTCTTGGATCAGCAGATATCTCCAGTAGATCACACAAACAATCATTTCCAACAGATTTCACAACTAAGGCAGATTACGTTGCAGAAATAGAAGCAACAAAGGAAATTGTGTGGCTCAGGAAAATTCTGGAATATTTGCAGATGAAACAAGTACATTCAACTCCTCTCATCATCAACAATAATTCTACAATAAGGTTTCCAAGAACCTAAAGTTCCATGATCGAACGAAGCACATAAATACAAAATACCATTTGATTCAACATCATATTGAGGCAAAGACAATCCATCTACACCATTATTACACAAATACATAGATTGCATACATCTTCACCAAAGCGGTTGGAATAAAAAAGTTTGAAATATTCAAAATGATGCTTAGAATCACCAACATCACTTTACATTAAGGGGGGGAATGTTGAGACCTAATCCTATGGATTTGGTGAAATTGTAAAATAGTGTAAATAGAAAATAAGGAGAGACAAAAGATGAAGAGAAACTTGGAGATGAATCCCAAGAGTCTCTCCCTCCATGTATATATTTGTGTGCACCCTTAATTAAAAACCAATTTTTTTTTGGTGGAGTTACCTCCTGACCTGACACCCATTTCCATACCAAGGGTTTATCTCAACTCTCACATGGTGTGTATAGAAGCGTATCACCAAGGTTCGTATGAGAAAGTATATTTTCCCTTATATGGTTACTTTTCAAATTCCATCTTCCTTTCATGCGTACTGTCCATTAAGCTTCATAGTTCTTCATATTGTTTTTATTTCTTAATTAAATTTTAGCACCCACCAACTTATAAAATAAGTTATCAAATTTACAGATCATTATCTATTTTATGGTTTCATAATACTAATACTAATTTCTTACTTTCTAATGAACACTAATAGAGTATTAATCTTCTTAGGTCGAAATAAAAGAAACATTGTTCTGAGTCATAGGTGTTCCAACAATCTCTCCGTCCCCTTTCCATGAAAATGTAGTCTCACACTCACTATGATATTTTTATTATATCCCTGTAGTATTAATTAGAATATACCCCTCCATCTATCTTTTGATACCATATGTTTCAAGAAATGATATGAGATTACATTTTATACTATACTTTTCATCATAGCTACTATCCAACTTCATAGGAATCTTAACAATTTATACATTTAATAACCAAACACACATTTATAATCCTAACCCAGAATATTCATCCACTTAAGACATATTACCTAATTAATTTTCCAACCAAACTCAATACATCAAATAATTCATAAACAATATCTTTATTTATTCAACCAAATTAATATACATAAAAAACACATAATAAGAACAAATGAATATACACATATTTCCTAACCATATATACTACCGAAATCCTCTTGGGAAACACACTTTCCTCCTGACCATGAACTAAATCTATCAGTTCCCCCCCCCCCGAGTTGAGATATGCTTTCCAAGGAAATCAATGATCCCATTGATTCCTAAATGGTATATTTTATAATTCCCCCCCCCAATAGATTTTCTTAGTAGTGTCCTACCTTTTTGGGTCTGCCAACTCACTTTGTAGGATTTATTCATTTTCTTTGTTGAAAAATGTGGGTTTTCCTTTTTCTTTAAATCTCGTCTTTCTCTCACGCAATGCTTTATTCCACCCATACTTAATATCTTTCTCTAGCTAAATTATTTGCTAGATATTTCTCTCCCATCTTATTAAATATTATATATCTCCCCTAAGGATTTTTAGGAGTCCTTTTCAGGGAATATTTCTTTTGACCTCATCCATCAATGACGGTTTCCAAATTTTCTCAACAATACCTTTACTCTAGTGATTATTTCCCAAGTACTTTCCAACTTTTTCACATTCATTTCAATCCAATCATATTGTTCCAACCATCAAGCCTAAAAATAGTCTAGCGTAAGAATAAAAATGCATTAACATAGAGAAAAAAGGGGTATTGCAATAATTATTAATGCATACAAGCTAACATCAACCTCAAATCATCAATTCATAGATCTGTGAGGCTTAAAAAAGAAGGTAATCATCCTCCTATCTAATTACTATTATCATTAAGTTGACAGAACCATCTAAATAATTACTTTAATGACATTTATGTATCTTGATCCAACATTTTATTACCTTCAATAACTCTCAGTAATAAATATGCATCATTTAAACAAGTATTAATTTTTACAATAATTTTAGTTTCATACATACAATGATGTCATGCATAAAAATATATGCAAATATTCATTAATGTGTAAAAGTCAATAACAGTTAAGGTAGGAAACCAAACATTTCCAATTTCCCACATTGTATTGTTACAAACATACCAACAAATGAAGTAACTATGATAATCACTTGTTTACAACTTGTAGTAATATTTAATAAAACCAATTCATGCATATAAGTTTTAATAATTACTAATGCAACACTAGTAACTATTACTATAGCCATGAAAAAACTCAATAAAAAACTAGCTATTACAGTGAAGTCTCACTACTCGAGTCATTGTTTATTTTTAACATCTAAAGGGGTTCTTTCAATATCTTTCAAAAAATTCCATTTTCCTCTTCAAGGACAACCTCTCCCATACATTCACGCATTTGTTTCACATAGAATCACTATAGTATGCATTCCTCCTTTACATGTAGTGCATAGTAACTTTATTTATGTTAATTAAGTGTGTCATTAATGTTCTCATATATGCAAAGGTTCGTAGTCAATTCGCACTTTCACTAGTGAGTTCTCATTACTGTTCATAGGTGCAATTTTTTTTTTATTTCCTTTTACCCTCATCAAGATTCAAATGTCATGAACATAATTTTACAACACAATTTATCACTTATTACTCCTCAATGTGGTTATAAACATGCATCATGCATCTCATGTCAAAAATATTCTACTCCATATATCGATATGTAGTTCAATAGAATCACACTTGAGCTATTTCCCACTAGTATCATACCTCAACTTATTTTTCGGTTACCAATTCCAAAAGGTTCCAGTGTTGCAACCTTCATATATGATACCACTTGTAACATCCCTTGGTAATCTCACATGAAAATGAATAGATTTAGGAATTTTTTACACAATTTACCTACATGTAACTATCCAAATTACTATTCTAGATTCATAATTAACCATTGGATATAATCTTCATCATTATATAGAGTAAATTTATTAAAGGAATAATAAGTTACATAACCATTAATGACCATTATTGTAGCGCATTATCATAAAATTTATTATGTAATATTTCATCATTTTCATGAATTATTTAACTAGATTAGTTAATCACATACTTGATATTATAAACATCATCTCATGCAAGGAATCCACATAATAAAAGTAACACAATATGATATCACATCATTAGACAGCTATATACCCTGAAAACCTGATACGATGAAAACCAACAAAAAATTAATTTTATTATCAAACTCTTGTGAGGGTGTTCACTTCCCACTCAATGGCTTATAAGGGAGTCCATCCCTTAACCATTGTCATAAAACATTACAAGGAAATATACTTTAAATAAAACATATCTAGCTAAAAGCTATTACAATAATCATAATATAATTTACCCACATATTTTTAATATTTATATCTTTATGGCCTCGTTGGTGGACATTCTTACAACTCAAAGTCATATGCATGGGCCATTAATTATTTACCTCAGATAATTTTAAACATAATTTATCCTTTTCACAAGTCACCATAATTTATTCTTCAACACCTATTCATGTGCATACGTGAAATGTAAATATAATATTGAAACATGCTTCTTCTAACAACACTGATCATGTATTAATTATAAGAAAATAATTATCGAATCATGTCAAAATAAATACCACATTACTATGATCCTTCTTGCACAAGCACACATTGTTTTCCAATAGAAAACCATTGTAACCATCCATTTTAATTTAAAGGATTATTTGCTTTGATTCTCGTTCATGAATTTAGATAAAACTGATTCAAATAAAGTTAACCCCTCAACTTTTTCTTTATGCATGTAACTAAGTAATATTTCCAATATAATAGATATTATTATTATTATTACTGTTATGCAAATGCATCTCCATTTTCCAAAAGAATCTTTCACAAGATAGAGATATTTAGAAAGTCTATTGTACACTCAAATACATGGTCTCTTGTAAAAGAAACCTGCTGTGTTATGTATTATTCCTTGTATATAGATATAGGTATTTTTCCAAAGGAAAGATAATGCATTTATTGCATGAAATTACTTTTTTCTCTTCCAAGCTCTAACATATACTTATTCTTCTTTCCATGCATATTTCTATTCAAATAATCCAACATCATAGATGTACTTTTCATGGATGAAAATTTCATATCTCCTTTCAAGATATCAAACAAAATATTTATATTTTTCATGCAAGAAAATAACATATTTCTTTTCAATAAATATCAAACATGATATTTCTATTTTTTGCATGTAGATAAAATTATTTCCTCTCAAAAATATCAAACTTAATAGTTTTATTTCTGCATAATTCTCATAAAAAAAAATCTAATAAAATAAAAGCATATTCCTCTTTTAGAGTCTAGTAGTTCTCTTTAAGAATCTAATGCATGCTAAACATGTGAATAAATTCAAAGAAATTAATAGTCTAACATTCCACACATAATTCCATGAAATCATTTTTTTATAAAATAACTCATTTTCTATATATTTTCTCAAACTAAGTTCACATGCATTCCTTAGGAAAAATAGTATGACTTCTTAACTATTTTTTTGTGTAGGATTCTTGTGCATTCTCTTTTGAAGAGAAAAAACATCCCTAAATTATATTGCATGTGCATGAAGTTAATCAAACCTTATCATGAACACACACATCCCTCTACTATATATATTTTTCAAATAAACAACATGGTTTATTTATCTTTAATGTCTAAAGTTCACACACATTCTTGTCAAGAAACTCTAGCTTAATAAATATTCTTATCATGAATGTAATAAATATTTATTTCACAAGAAACTTAGCAAATATATATTATGATAGTGTAAGCACATATTCCTTTTTCAAGAAACTATAAAAGAAAACACACTTTCTTTCCAAAAAACCTGTGCTTTTTATGCAAATTATTCTCAAAATATATTTTCAAAAACATAACATTCAAGGTTCACATGGATTATTTCGGAGAAAATTAGTATAATAATTTCATATTATTATTGAAAATAAAAATAATGCAACAAATAATGTATGCATGTATGCGAACACATTCTATTTTTTTATTCAGAAGTGAACTAGCACAAATGCAATTATTCTTGTGCACATGAACACATTTTTTTTCAGGTAAATTTAGCAAAATAAATGCATATCCCTCTTAAATAAATTGAAGAAGTTACTTATCTTTATGATATATAACTTTACATGTTCCATTATCTCTGAATCCAACCTAAACTTATAATGGAGAAACAAAGTCAAGTTTCTTGCCTCTTTAATGGCCTTGATCACTTCATAAGCTGTATACAATTGTATGTGGCTTGCTATAGTTTCTCATCACAGGTCAGGTGCTTTGTACAACCTATGCATTTCTACAAAATAGATAAAACTTAGGATTCGATTCCCAGAGACAAGGTCAAAGGTTAAGAAAATCCTACCACGTTGCTTTATATGAAATAATTCTATTATGAAATAATTCATCCATGCAAGCACTGTGGTCGACACACCCTTTCTTCAGACAGATGCTTCAGACACAAGTCTCCTGCAAGAACCAAGATTCATCTTGGATGGATCGCTTCTTGGCAATGGGCATCAGCAGCCAAGAAGATGTTTACGACACATGTTAGAACTTGTTCACGGATGACCAGAGCAAAATTGCGGTTAGGTTTTTGCCATCATCTCTGTGTCCATGGCGAGGGAAATGGTGGTCATGTACAACTTAGCTTAAACGACAGATCAAGCGAGTTTGAACCTGATCTCTCATTCCATGTTCAAAGTTGCGAGCGTTCAATCGAGCTTTGAGCCACAATTCCAGATTCCGGATGGAGATGCCAGCCGGCCGGATGCACCCATGAGCATGCATGATTTGGTGGATAACCTAAAACCATCTCTTTTCCAACATTTCGAGAGTTGATTCGACAGTCTTGCCATGCATATCACCCAGCAGATTTGTATTACAACTCTCTGCTTGGCTTTGATACATACCTTCGGATTAAGGGGGGATGTTGGAACACCTAATCCTACATGGGTAGGTGTGGAATATGAAAAGTCACAATGGAGTCCAAGTGACCTTGGAATGTGAAACCAAGAGTCACACCATTGTACTATAAATGTACATCTTTGTATAATGAAAAAATAAGAAAGCCTCACGCTTATCCTTCATTGTGTTGAGTCTCTTGTGTGTGTGTGTTCATCTTCCTCATACACCATGTGTGTGCTCCAACATGGTGTTTAACAATATTTCTCCTCCATCAATAAAAAAAAATCCTATTTGTAGCCCTAGTGGGATATGAAAATATTGAATAAAAAAATGATGGCATTTTTTTTTTCAAATACGATAGGAATTTTTTCTCTCTAGTCACCTGGACATCTGCGGCAAGATATCTCTCCTCCCCTATCGTCCTCCCCTTTTCGAGATTGGAATGTAATTTAATTTAGTTTTTTTTTTTTTTTAAGGCCAAGATATTCCTAGTGTTCATCCTCTTTTCAGTTTTGATATTTTTATAAATAATTACTTCTTATAATCAACAAAATAACTAGACTACCACAGATAATATATTCATAATTGGTTAATTTTATATTGAATGTTTAGGGATATTAGACCATACATAATAAATCATCTATCCAACACACTTTAACTAGCTACCTCTTCTGATGAAGTATTTTATAGATGATGAGATTAAAGATTTAAATAAATAAATAGAATCGAAAATTAAGATACACTAAAAATAAATAAATAAATAAAATCTAGATAAATAATATTTTAAAAAAATGGTAAAATTTTCAAATATCTAATTACAATTTAGATTGAACATTCAAACACCAGATTCCAGTTTAAATTCAAAATTAAATTAGATATCCAGTTATTTGGATTTAAAGCTCCATGTTAGAATTTTTGGATTTTACTTGTTTTAAGAATTGACAAGATTTGAAAGCTTCTTTAAAGTTGTCACACACACAATAATTTTCTCTATAACAAATTACTATTTACTGGACATAAAAATAATAATCAATTTAATTGAATCCAAAAAAATAAAATGAAAATACATCATAACTCCAACAAGTTGTAAAGGTTTGGGTCTGATTATGGTTTCCATGCCGCGGATGTTATAATCTATATATAAACATAAATCATGATCTGGAAAAGTTACAAGTTTAGACTCTTTATGTTATTGTTATTCCACATGTCGATGTTACAGATCATTTACATATTAATTTAAAGACTGGAAATCATAGTTGTAGCACCATGATACTTACAGGTTATGATAATGAATCAAATTTATGAACTATAGGTTATTGCCTAACAACACATCACGGATATTACGAAATATTAGGGGATAATTTGACAATAAAAAACCTTAAAATTAATTACTGCATAAATTATTGTAATCTTATCTAGCTTAGACCCATCTTTCTTGAGTGGATGGAAGTTGTGTTGCACTAGATCCTTCTGGAGTTCCGTGCTATTTATCGATCCATCCTACCCTAGATCTGATAGTGGTGGTTTATCAGGTTTGCGTTAGGGTAACTACCACCCTTATTGCTGCTCTGGCATGCTCATTTGCTCCGCCGCATTGTTACAACTCTCGACTGCAAGAAGGGATGTTCTACAATTCTTACCTTTGACGTTACCTAAGTGTTCAACCCGTCTTGGTGATGTTCATTTAGTTGTGACACCAACATAGAAATTGATTTTGTTTTCAAGGGATTGGATAGAAATGAAACATCGGGGAGTTATAACAACATTCTATCAACTCCATTCGGCATACGTATGATAGTTAGTTATTTTTCCTTTATTCTTAACTGCTCTTGATCTATGGTTTCAAAATATTTTGACTAATCATGCATTTTATTTCGCAGAATATAGACTTGCTATGACCAAACTCTTCGAACTCTGGTTTTACCATACCTCAATCTTAATTGGAAACATAGGGACTTCATCTTCGCTGGATTGATTAGGATGTAAACTATGGGTAAGGGTTTCTCACACCGTCAGAAGCTCTGCAGCACTATAAGATTTTTCGTTAGGGTTATTATCAAAAGTTTTGTTTGCATTTGATACGCATTTGTTCCTTATTCCTCCACGTGCAAGGTACCTCTGCAACTTGGATTTTGGTCTTCTTCATCGTTTCTTCGAGTGTGGCCATGACACCTCCAATGGTTTATTCAGGTATGTTAGCTCATTCTTCAGCGATTACTCTATTTTGCATTACCGTATTCATGTTCGACCCTCTGGTCTAGTTTTTGAGGGAAAACCCTCTATATGTACAGGGTTTTCAATTCTACTGTTGCATGACAGAAGTTTCTAGTGGACCCATGGAAAGGGGCATAGATTTCTTACCAGGGCGTTGTAATGTTTTTTTGTTAAGACTTGCCAATTTTTGCCTTTTGGTTAATACCCTTGGAACCTATTTTGTATAAATTTGGTTCACTTGTTTAGAACTTTCATAATTTGCTACTGCTATTCTGTTTGAGAACTCATTATGAATTTCAAATGTACATATATATTATATACCATTGTTATGCTAAGTGTTACTTATTTATTATGAAGTTTGGTCATGAATTTAACTTCATTGATATGGTTATGTACCTCTGTTTCATACAAATTCATCTTCTTTGCATATTCTAAATTGTTGATTTATAAAAATGATGGTTCTATATTACTAGTGTTAGAATTTCAGTTAATAGTTTTTCATTCTATTCAATAATATAGAGCTAGAACTCTAAATCTTGGAGTTCAGGAGCAAGAGGATAGGACCCAGGTTTGGTATATATCATAACTCAGGTCTAAAAATCTGTGCATGACTGAGTTCTCCAGTTTTTCATAGTTAAAACTGCGAACTCTAGTTCTTCTGTAACTTTTATTATCTTGTGTTATGGTTTTTGTTTCTCTACAATTTCTACAGTTACTATCTCTTCGTGGTGAATAATATTGTTCAGAAATATAGAATCAACTTTTTGACAAGGGTTTATTATGTTGTAGTAGGGTGAAAATGCGAAGTTGGGTTACACGTTTTTCCCTTTTCTGAGAAAAAAAACTTTCATTTTTTTTCTGTTCTTCAACTTTCTGCAAGACAAAATAATTTTTCTGTTTAGAATTTCTTTTTTTGATAAAAATAAAAGTTGTCAGAAATTTTATTAGATTTTTATTACTTATTTTCTATAAATTTTTTATACACATTTGATATATCAACTTAGCATTTCTTTGAGTGTGTGTTTTTTAACAATCAAAGGATTCATAAGAATTCATGTTAATACACACAGTTGTATTCTTTGAAACTTTCTGTTTTTGAGAAAGAAAATGTGTTACAACAATCTAGATAGGGTCTACCTCGGTGTCGTTATATTTACAAAGCCAATGGATGCATATCATAATTACTAGAATTTTTTGAGCTCGTCCAATATGAAAAAAACTACATATTTTGAGTATGTTTCGCGACGCACAAAATTTATTAACATATAAGTTTTAAACTAAAAATCTAAAAAATACCCATTACAGATGACAGACCAATGTAATGCACCATAATTTTTTCAATTTTTTTTATAGTGTATTTTGGAAGATACAAAATTATGATTTCACTGAATCATAATGACCTTTAGAAATTGTTTCCACCCATTTTCTTACAAAATTAATTAAAATTAGTAAATATTTATGAAATTCCATAAAATTTATATTTCCTGAAAGTAGATTCAATTCTAAAAATGCTTGTCTTGGTTCTGACAGTTAATTCAGATTGTTTCAAGGAGTTTAATCAATCCAAAGTTGAAGATATGTATTCATATCTTGGCTCTGCGTAATTGCCGACATGTTAGTTCAGCCAAACTCTAAAAAAAAGTTTAGCCGAATTATTTTTTACGCTAATGGCCCATGAAGTCTAACGCCATAAAATTTTGGCCAAACTTTTACTTGATTTTCCATTGGCCGGAAAAAATAATGAAAACCCTCAAAAAAACATTTCACGGCATTATAATTTGACGTAAAAAAATTCATTATTCTCACATAATTTCACACATTTGGTCTGGTTTTGCAAAGGTCTTGGTCTGATTTTTCAAAGGATTGTTTGGGTTTAAGTAATTTTCTTGGAGGTACATTCAAAGGACATTTTTGTTTTGGGTTTAAGGAATTTTCTTGGAGGTACATTCAAAGGAAATTTTTGCAAAGGGTTTTTTTGAGTTTAAGGACTTTTCTTGGAGGTACATTCAAAGGACATTGCATTCAAAGGACATTTCTTGGAGGTATGTGCTACATTTTTTGGATGTTTTTTGGGCTTCATTCTTTTTTAAGGTATTTTGTTTTTAGAGGATTTAGGCTTCATTTTCATTGTTTTTAGAGGTTTTGGGCTTAATTTTCAAAGGACTCTTTTTAGGCTTGATTTCAAAAGGACTCTTTTTAGGCTTAGTATTCAAAGGACATTTTTTGGAAGTATTTTTTTAAGTGATATTTTTTTAGAGGCTTTTTTGAATTATTTTTTAAAGTTGCATTTTTTAAGAAGTTGGAATTAATTTTCAATGGACATTTTTTGGAGGCATTTTTTGCAGTGACATTTTTTTAGAGTACATGTTTTTGGTTGAAGTAAATCTCTTATAATGATTTTTTAAAATGCGTTTTTTCTAACATTTTAAATAAATTTTTTTTTGTAGGAATTGGAAGGAAATGTTTTGAGCTTCGCTTCATTTTTGTAAGACATTTTTTTCTTGTATTTTTTAAAGTAAGTTTTTTGGATCGAAGTACGTATTTTTTGCAAAATTTGTAAAATGACCTTTTTTTTAAAAAATTAAATCTTTTGCGATGTTTTTTTTAATTGAGTATTTGTCTAAATTTTTGAAGGATTTTTTTAAAAATTCATACTCTATTATCATGGGGAATCAAAGGAATTGTACAAGAAAATATGATCGAAAAATAGACCCTCAGGAACATAGAGAAGAGATGAGAGAATATCACAAAAGAAAGAGAGAAACAATATAAAATATTGAAGGGGAAAATCAACCTCAACTACAAGTTGAAGCAGGTATGTAAATGTAAATATTATGAATTTTATATATTTAAAATTTTCCTAGTGTAAAATGTGAAGCTTAATTTTTATTTGATGAAATAATTTGGAAAATATTTTTCAATGTAAACAGAGAGAGATATTCCTCAAAACATTGATAATGAGATACAAAATTTTGAAAGAGGGTGAAAGATATAATGAACCAATGATTGAAGATGGTTAAAATGTTAAAAGAAATTGTAGTGAAGAAATTGAATCACAAGGTATGTACATACACGCACACACAGATATATATATATATATATATATATATATATATATATGTTGAACACATGCACATATTATTGAAACTATACATATTTATTAATTTAGTTATTTATTGAAAATGTAAACTTATTATGTTCTATTCATTCGAATATGTACAGATGAAATCAATGTCGATGATTAGGTGTTAGAAAATGTTGACACACACATATGAAGATAAAATAGTTGACCATATTATACGATATCATGTTAACCACATTTTTGATAAGTACTTCATAAAGGAAAATTTGACAGTTCAAGCCAAAATGTTGAAAGGTATCCTATCATTAAGGAAATTAAAAGAAGCAACAACTTTATTGGGTGTTCCAAAATCAACAAAAGATAAAAAAAATGAAGAAACATATGATACAAAATATAAATAGTGCTATAAATTCAATTATAATATCTAGATAGAAATTTTTTTCAGTTCTACATAGAGCAATACTTATGGCAGTGGTTTAATCAAGTAATAAAGAGAATCTCTTGGTAAAATCTATGGCACGAGGATTAGGAACCTCATGAAAAAATTTACATAAACATCGGAAATTTTAGTTGCAAATAGATGTAAATGATGAACTCGCTTTTTGGAGATATTTGTAGGAAACCATACAAATATAGTCTTTGAGAACATGTTAAAAGAATAATATATGAATATTAGGAGAAAAAATCACGTGTTTCCCGAAATGCAAAGGATGTGATGCGAAAAAGAACAACACAAATACATATGAAGAACATGAAAAAAATTTCTTGGAAACCACTCAGTTATCTTTTTCCAACAATTTCAAAGAAGAGAATCGTGAAATTCATGTCTCAATCAGTGCTTTTGTTCAACAAAAACCATGGTATGTAAAAACTATCACCATACACAACACTTGTTGTTGTCATTATCATGTGGAATTTGAGTTATATTATTACACATTTCTTAATTTTGGTAGAAAATTTTGGAAAGATTCACCTCGTTCCACTATCCATGATTTCATATCTAAAATTCTATGTGAAAGACAAAGCTATGAACTATTTTATGAAAATAAATGTGTTGATGGTAACAAATGTGATGATTGTGGAAATTTGACTAAATTTAAAAAAAAATATCGTACTGATATAAATGATCAATCATTGTCCAACATGAAAGTGAAATGGAAGAGATATGAATATAGCTATGCATCGATTCAAGGTGCAAATAGTGCTAAAAGAATTGAATTACGAGAGGAAGAAATTTTTGTGATAGACTTTTTGAGAAAGTTTGAGGCAGAAATTTATAAATACACCAATCATTCCCATAGGGCTCGATGGAAAGACTTGCAATTCAAAAAATCCCTTGAAGGTTTTCCACTAGGGACCATTTTGTCAGTAATTGATGTTGCAGAAAACTACACATTTGTTCCACAAAATGAAATTGAGAGTGAATAATATCATTCTGACCAAGTCTCCATGATCGTACATATTCTATATAGACATTTTGAAGAAAATGTCGATCATATAGAAAGCACCAGTGAAAATCGACATGTTATTAAATAATATCACTTTTATATTAGTGACAATCGTAGACATGATACATATTTTGTATAACACTGTTTTGGAAAGATTTATGACTCCTTGAAAATTCATGGAATAACATTCAATGAACATTAGATATGGTCAGATGGATGCGCAGGTCAATTCAAATCTTTAGGATCATTCTTTTGGTTGTGTTTTATTTATAAGAAAACCTACATTAAACATTGTTGGAATTTCTTTGAGAATGGCCATGGAAAAGGATAACATGATGGTGATGGGGCATGCATAAAATGAGCACTTCAAAGATATCAAATGAGCCCCTCTGCAAGCCAACTTGTGGACACAAAAAAATTTGTTCAATGGTGCATCATTGCTCTAAGCCACGAGACCAACCGATTAAGTGAAATGCAAAGGTACATTCAATTATTTTTTATTTTATATCTAATTTTAAATAATGTACATTTATCACAATGATTATCTTTGATAGTATTTTGATATCATATTTACATTTTTCTTTGAATTTTCCATATATAGGTTTTTTTGGCATATTGGGATCAAAGATGTAGAAAGATAATTGAAAAGGGCGTTGAAACAATAAAAGGGACTCGTAAATTGCATTCAATTAAAACAAAGTTTTCTAGAAATGTATTTGCATTGGATAAAATAAAATATTCTTGTTTTCGTCATGTTTTCATAGAAAACACAAAATTTAATGACATTTGTGAAAACAAAATGAATGTAAAAGGTTGGAAACATACATAGCTAAATACAAAGGGAAAAAATTATGTTGCAATGTTTGAAGAAATGAAATCAGAGGAGACTACAATATCATTTGATGGTGATTGAGTTTCTGATCGTGTTAGAGAAGGTATCATTTGAATTGCTTTCAAATGATAAAGATCTAGAAATAAATTTAAATACATAAGTTTGTTAAGTTTGTTTTATTGTGCAGGAGATGCTTTTGTTGTAATTCACCTACTGACAATGATGAAAATGTGAAGTATTATTTGATGAATTGAACTAAACAAAAAAATGAAATTATTAGAAAACTATAATGTCACGAGTTTCCATATGAAAGAGCATGTATTATACTGAAAGGTTATTTTTTCAGACAAACTAATCAAAGCGGGGATTTGTTTACTTTGAAGACTATGAACCTGATGTCATAAGTTATCAATATAGTCACTTGGTGTGTGTAGCATGCATAAAGTTTATAGAGGTTCAATCAAAGAAAAAAATAAAAATTAAGAAATGGAAAATGTCAAAATATGATCATGAACAAATCATTGAAGATGGCATTCCATTGGAATTTTTTGATTGAACTGCCGAACAATTTCTTCTGTTTGGATTCGTGTTTTAGAACTTCCAGAACTCAACTAAAAATTAAGCCACCTTTTTATGTTATTTGTGCAAGTGTTTGCACATGTACATTGTTTTGGTACATGCACACTAGTATCAACTAAAAGTAGTTTTTCTATACATGCATTGATGAAAAATGTTGCATGTATTGGATATACATATATATGTCTGTGTGTGTTCTAGAATGCAATTAATTGTTCAAGTAATTTTACTATGTGCATTGATGAAAAATGTTTCACGTATTGAATATATATGTCCTAGAATGAAATTAACTCAAATTATTTTTTCTATGTGCATTGATGAAAAATGTTGCACGTACTGGATATATACAAGGAATAAATTTGACCAGTTTTTCTCGTGGGATTTTTTGGCAAAAATTACCCACAATGTAAATAAATCATCCATAGGATAGTTTTGTACGAGTACTTCTCCGAATTTTTGTGGGATTTGACCCACATCTCTATTCCTGATAGAAAATAGTACAAAAATTGTTTTTCCAATGGTTGGATATGTCCTAGGAAATTAACTGAAAGTAGGTTTTCTATGTGCATTGATGAAAAATGTTGCACGTATTGGATATATATATGTTCTAGAACGGAATTAGTTGTTCAAGTAGTTTTCCCATGTGCATTGAAGAAAAATGTTTCGCGTACTGAATATATATGTTCTAGAATGAAATTAACTGAAAGTAGCTAAATTATATTTTCATTGATGAAAAATGTTTAAGTATTGGATATATATGTTCTATAATGCAATTAACTAAAAGTAGCTTTTCTATGTGCATTGATGAAAAATTTTGCACATACTATATATATATACATTATAGAATGCATTTTTATGATTTTTTGACACATCTGACAAGACCTAGAATCTTATGATTGTTTATATGTATATGTATGTATGTATGTATGTATGTATGTATGCATGTATGTAGGTATGTATGTATGCATGCATGCATGTATGTATGTATTTTACTTAATCATTTCTACATGTACATATATTCATGTGAATTTTTTTGTTGTTTGGAAAACGATAACTTGATTTTTGAAAACAAAACATAATATCATAATCACATGCCAAATTTAGTTCAACCATCCAAAACTTTAGTTTTAATTTTTTTTTTATTATATCACAACATTACTCCACATGCCATTCCAATTGTAGTTCAGCTATACAATAAAAACAATTAACATTATATTACATTCAAAATGTAAATCAACCATCCAAAACTTAATTTTTAATTTAATTTTGACATTATATATCACAACATTACTTCACATGACAAATTTAGTTCAAAATAAAAACATTAATATAGATTACAACATTACTTCACATGAAAAATGTAGTTCAACCATCCAAAAATTAAGTTTTAAAAACAAAACAAATTATAACACAACATTACTTCACATGCCAAATGTACTTTAACCATCCAAAACTTTATTTTTTCAAAATCAAAACATTAATATAGATCACAAAATTACTTCACATGCCAAATGTAGTTCTTGACCATCCAAGACTTAAGTTTTAAAAATAAAACAAATTATAACACAACATTACTTCACATGCCAAAAAAATTATAACACAACATTACTTCACATGCCAAATGTAGTTCAACCATCCAAATCTTGAGTTTTAAAAATAAAACATTATAGATCACAAGTATCAAAACTTGAGCTTTAAAAAAAAACATTATAGATCGCAAGTATCAAAACATGAGTTTTAGAAACATTATATATCACATTCACATGTAGTTGAACCATCAAAAACTTGATTTTTAAAGGAAAAACATTACAGATCACAAGTACCAAAACTTGAGTTTAAAAAAAAAAACATTATAGATCACAAGTATAAAAACTTAAGTTTTAAAAACATTATATATCACATTCACATGTAGTTCAACCATCCAAAACTTGAGTTTTAAAAACAAAACATTATATATCACAAGTATCAAAACTTTAGTTTTAAAAACAAAATATTATAGATCACAAGTATCAAAACTGAAGTTCTAAAAACATTATATATCACATTCACATGTACCAAATGTAGTTCACATAGAATATGTCCAAATTTTTTAGATCTCACAAGTGTCAAGTTATATATGACTGCATCTAGATAAGACTATATATAAAAAAGTAAATTTAAGACTAAATATATAATGTTACATGTGTGCATGTGCATCATCCATGCAATAATGCATGTGCATCATCCATCAAATATAGATGGATGTAGTGTCTTTCCCAGCAAAGTCTCAATCGTGGATGTTAGGTCCCTATATTGCTAGTATAGTCCCTTATTTTTGTTATTGTAATACCCTTATTATTATTATTGTACCCTTGTAACCGCCATATTGTTATTATTGTGCCCTTAAATTATTATTGTTAGGTTGGCTAGGATTACATTGTGGCCCCACTAGGATTACAATGTGGCCTCATGGACTCCTATATATAGAAAGGAAGTTTTGTAATTTGTATCATCCAAGAATTGTTCATTAATGTAATGTATTGGAGGTTACCCCCTCGAAGTGGCTTATTTCTAAGGCGTTGATATCTCTTTTCTTCTATTTTTTGAGCTGGTTTCACAACACTAGAGCTATCTTGTGAAGCTTGCAAAACATGGGGAACCTGTACACAATGTGTACAAACATTTAAATTTGATGTTTTAAAATTGAGTGAGAATATATGGAAATTAATTTAAAAAACAAAATGTAAAAAAAAAATCATGTAATACTTCATGAGGTTCCCTCTCTATTTCTTGCTCATCCATTACAACTTCCCCCACACGAACATCTCCAACAGTAAACTGTGCAATATACATGTAAAATTATATATATATATATATATATATATTAAAAAATTTCAAATGAAAATGCATATATAAACTTATTTTCAATAATATTAAAAAAATGTTAGACAACTTTTTCAAATGGTTGAAATGGTGTGGATGTTCCTATCTCCATCGCTAGAGTCCATGGAGAAAAGAAATCCTCTATAGAAACCTAAAATTCAAAAAATTTAAAAGTATAAAATAACTCAAGATCAATATCTCAATTTATAATAAAACTTTTAAACTTCAATTTATAAATTATAAGTTAAAAACATATATTTAAGTGAAAAATTGAATACTTCTGCTAGTGGATTTGGCACATCTCCTAAGAGAGGCTCCAAAAGAAAATCTCGAAAAACCTAAAATTTAAAAATTTAAAATAACTCAAAATCTCTAGATCTCAATTTGTAATAAAAATCTTAAGCTTCAATTTATAACTTATAACTTAAAAACATATATCTATTTAAGTGAAAATTTGAATACTTGTGTTGTGAAACCAGCTCCAAAAATAGAAGAAAAGAGATATGAACGCCTTATAAATAAGCCACTTCGAGGGGGAAACCTCCAATACATTACATGAATGCAAAATTCTTGGATGATACAAATGAAAAAACCTCCTTTCTATATATAGGAGTCCATGGGGCCACAATGTAATCCTAGTGGGGCCACAATGTAATCCTAGCCGACCTAACAATAATAATGTAAGGGCACAATAATAACAATATGGGGGTTACTAGGGTACAACAATAAAAATAAGGGGGGCTAAACTAACATAATAAGGGACTACACTATTAATGTAGGGACTTAACATGCCCCTCTCCTTCAAACAAGTGTTGTCCTCAACGTTTGATTATTTCTTAATGTTTCTGTATAAAATTCTTATCCTCCCATGTGAAATATTCTACATGAAAGTTCTTCCACTTGCTGAGATACTCTGAAATTGATCGTACTTGCCGAGTTCTTGTTTCTGTGATTACATCAGAACTTATTTTGATTTGATGTTGATCTTCCTGTTGTTTCATTAGATTTTGCACCAAAGTTAGGTTATCCTTTGAGAGTTGGAGAACTTGTTGTTGATGCTCGATGTGATCTTCCACTAATTTGTCATCCATATTAGCTATTATTTGATCCTTCAAACCATCAAAATTAGCCTCCATTTCTACTTTTAAACCATCTACGTCATCTCCGGTTTCTCTTCGTAAGATCAAAATTTTTTGCACTTGGTACAATAATTTTGATACCTCATACTACAATTCTTCCTCTTCATGCGTCATAGTATAGCTTTTTGAGGGCTTAATGGGTATAGAATTATTTTTTTGAGGAATTATAGAACCCAATGCTGATAAAAATTCTAAAATATGCCCTTGGAATCACTTCAAACTACTTTTCAAACAAACGTTATGCAATTTTAAAAACCAAATACACACATTTTTCTTGCTTTTGAGGAGCTCTATATTGAAATTGAATTATATATATAATTATAGATCTTAAATATCTGAAATTCGGCCTTGTCGTAGCCCTCTAAAGCTTCTTTCAAATGCCACAGGTATGATCTAATTTGGATTCTTCAAGGCAATGTTATGTCTATTCTCCCACAATGACCCAATTATGGACTGGTTTAGTAGAGTGAACTTGTACGACTTTCCACGTGTCACTGTTTCCTTCTTTTGCTCTAAAATTGATAGAAAAAAAACTAAATTCCGTGTAATTATGGCCAATTTTTACAACATTCCAATCTGATGGTCAGAGAGAAAGCTATGAATATTTTTCCACGATCACCTCTTTTAAATGAAATTCATAAGCCTAAAAAAGACCTAACTTCCACAGATGATATCTCCGAAAATATTGTGAACCAAGATCTAAAATTTTGCGATGATGTTACTTAGGATTTCAGCTTTGAACTCTGATAATGTTAGCTTCTGAACCTTTCTAGGAAAATAGTTATAGCAGAAATTCCATGATGACCTGTTTAGGTTAAACTCAGAAGTCTGCAAAATGACCTAAATTCCACAGATTATATATCTGAAAATATTACGAACCAAGCTCTGAAATTTTGCCATGATTTTCCTCAGGATTTTGGCTTCACACACTAAATAGTTTAGCTTTTGAACCTTTGTACAAAAAACTTTATAGTGGAAATTCCACGATGACCTGTTTGGAGTAGTGAAAAACCTAGAATCCAAAGCTCTGATACCAAATGTTGGGAAACTAGCTCCAAAAATAGAAGAAAAGAGATATCAACACCTTAGAAATAAGCCATTTCGAGGGTAAAACCTCCAACACATTACATGAATAAAAAATTCTTGGATGATACAAATGAAAAAACCTCCTTTCTATACATAGGAGTTAGTGGGACCACAATGTAATCCTAGTGGGACCACAATGTAATCTTAGCTGACCTAACAACAATAATGTAAGGGCATAATAATAACAATATGGGGTTTACTGGGGTACAACAATAAAAATAAGGGGGGCTACACTAACATAATAAGGGACTACACTATTAATATAGGGACTTAAAAACTTGTGTTGTTGGATTTGGCACATCTCCTAATAGTGGTTCAGAAAGAAAATCTCCAAAAACCTAAAATTCAAAAAATTTAAAATAACTCAAGGTATAGATATATCTCATTTTTTAATGGAAAATTTTGAGGTGGAATATATAACTTAAAAACATAAATTTTAAAAGTAAAAAATTTTCCATACTTGTGGTTGTGGATTTGGCACACCTCCTAAGGAAGTAGAAGGTACATCTCCGAAGGAAGAAGAAGATACCACCATCCCAAAAACATTGGATGAAATTGGAATTTGTTAAAACATTTTCTTACATATATGTACATGTACATGTGTGCACAATTATTTATTTTAAAAATATCACTTAAAAAACACTAGCATTTACCAACATTTCTTGATGGTGAGAACCATCTTCATTGTTTAAACTAGAGGCTCCGAACGTGATATTAACATTTTCTTCATTCATCAAGTGTGACAACTGCAAATGGTGTTAAAATATAATGATACATTTTTGTTACATTAATGTATACAAATAAATGTATGTATATATGCATTTATTACAAATTTTACATGTGTTAAAATAATTGAACCCTAACCACTAACACACACTGTTCCCATGCCCTCTTCCTCATGAACAATTAGTTCACACCAACCATTGCGACAATTCTTTGCATATGTTTTGAGATATTCAACACTCATGTTGTCAATATCTTCATCTGTATAATATACAAAATTAGCACGTGCATTCTCACATGCTCTTTGTCGATTCAGACAAACATTGACTCCACCCAATTCACTGTGAACATTGTCGATGATGGCATCCCTTGCTTCTCAACTAATTTGAGAAGTGGCTTCCATATATAACCTCAAAGTTTCGACACAAAAAGGTCGACTAACCAATGGTGGCTTAGGGCGGGGAAACTCAGCATCATGCCTAGTGCCCCTACGGTCACATAATCAACCTTTCCCAAGACAAAAAAATTGAGAGGGAAGGTCATTGTAATCAGGTTTCATCTACAAAAATAATTCTACATAAAATAATTTTGAAAAATAAAGTGGAACCTCATCGTTCGATGGGAGTCTTCCATAGGCTGCAAGGTGTCTATCATACAAATAGTGAGCTATATCAGAGTGATTGAAATATTACACCTTCAACATCTTTCTTTTAAGCCCTTCTTTGAAATTAAATATAGACTTCACCATATTTGTTGTAACTCTTTGTTTAACAACCTTCCATTTATCAAGACCCATCACTATTTTCATTATTTTTCTCATGATTTCTACAAAAGTATCAGTGGTTGGGCCAAGATTTTAGTACACATCTACTAGTTTTCCTAAAGAGTGTGTAACTATTTCCAAGCTTTGTCAACTCTCACCAGGTAGAGTCAAAGCCACGAGATCTCTCTACAATTTTGCATGAAAATGTTGGCATCTTTCTAAGGTGCATTTCTACATGTTTCTTTCCCGAGGTATATTGGAAATATAGGCTAGATAAGTTGTGGTGGGTGGACAACCTTATTCTTGAATGATGCGTTCTACCCTACATCTTTTTTGATGAACATTTGGAGCATTTTCAGCCTCTGCATCAATATGTAAAATTTTGCGTATTAGAAAAAAACACATGTAAAAAAATTTGTACAATTGAATGAAAAAAATATTAAGATTGATGGCCACCTTGATGTGGTTGGCTAGCATCTTGCCCACCCTGAGACTGTTGATAACCAGAACAACCCTGAGAACCAACATGACCATCCATTGATTGGCCTCTTGGGGAACACATATCACCACCTTCACGTAGCCTATTAACACTTATTGATGGCCCTGTAAGGGGATTTGAACCATCACCAACCTCGTGAGATGAGAGAGAAACTTGATAAAAAAATATGAATTTATAATCAATTCAAAAATAAATTCATACATATCAATACATGTACATATTCATTGATTAAATTGCGCATGAACCATACCACGACTGGGTGAACCATGGGCATGCTCCATTGATGGAGTAGAGTCCCTTATCCTCTTAGCTCCTAAAAAATAAAAAATGAAACTTATTAACAACTAATTTAACTCACAAAGTTGATTAAAAATCAATTCCATATGTACACACATGTATGTATATGTATGTAGATTTAATATTATATTTAAATACCATGAACATTACTCGATCCCTGATCCCCCCCTCTCATATAGATATGACATTCTGTTGATCTTCGTCATTTATCCTCCATGATATATATATCTACAGTGGACATTTACAATTATTTTTTTAAATTACTATTTAAAAAATAATGTAATTTAGTGTACACAAATTATGTAAAACACGATCTTCAAATTAATAATTGATGTGTGAAACTCAATTTATGTAAAAAATATCATAAAAATGTCAAGTTCGCCAAATTTCACTTTACATGGTGGGGGCACACTTGGTACAAAATTGAAAAAAACACATGCTCATTAAAAAAAAAGTGTGAAACTCCATTTAAACAAAAATTTGTTGAACTCCTCGCATTTTAATTTTATAAACAATGTGAATTTCACCACATGTTTCAAATATGAAGTTCACCAAGTTGCGCTTTACATGGTGTGGTGGGAGCACACTTTGTATATAATTGAAGAAAACACATGGTCATCAAAAAAGACGCATTTATAAGTACAAAACACACACATATCCAAGATATGTTACAATATCCATCAATAAATTTTGAAGGAGAGTGTCTCAACACTAATTCATTATTTAGAGATGAATCTTGAATTCTTGAAGAAGAGCGTCTCAAAACTAATTCATATTGGAGAGATGAATCTTGCATTGGAATTGCCCCGTATAATTCTACTTCATCTATTAATTCATCTTTGATAGACGAATCATGAATTGCCATTTCCCTATGTTATACATCAACAAACATCTTCTTCAAATTTGTACAATGTCTTATACTAACAAATTGAAATTGGCTAACAATATTGTTTGCTATTCTATGCAGTGATTTTAGCCTCTCCTTCTTAACTTGGTACACGCCATTCATCTGGTTGTCGACAAGTTCAGAATTTGTGAAAACCACAATTCCATTTGATCCATACTCCATAGATGTTCCCAAGCCTTCTATCAATCCAATATAATATTCCTCCTTGTTTTTTTTTCTTCCTAGTATATTCATTTTCCTTTGGACAACTTTGCTAGTCGCAATATTGGAAAGCACATATGTAATCACTACCTTCCCTGGATTGGAATAGCAAGAAAAATATATGTATAATTTCCATTTTTCAACCATATTTAGTGGTTTTGTTATCACTGAAAATATATATATATATATATATATATATATATATATTAAATTGACATTTATTGCAAATGCATGGGTGAAATGACACATGTGCATGAGATAAATGACATGTGCATGGTTTATCTGAAATTTTGACTTAACAATATTATGGTAGAATTCATATCTATAATTAATGGGAGGAAGCCTTTACTTTGTGGGAGAAATGACATTTACATGGTTTGCAAAATTATTTTATACAGTTACTAAAGCAACTAGTTATGTCGAAAGTCACACCATTATGAGTTTGTGGGAGAACTGAAATAGAAATGACACATGCCTTAAAGTTTTCCTAAAATTTTATGGGAAAAGGGATAAATGACATGTATAAAAGGTTTGCCTTAGAGTGGTAATGGTTTATGGATATTAAAATGAAGAATTTCTATTTAGATCTGTTACATAGATTGACTGTTGGGGCATTTATTGGATTTGTCACCTTTGAGAAAAGATGAGATCTAGAGGCTCCCTGGCCCTTTATAGACTATGTCCTTAGAACTTGTAGAAGTTAACACTCAACAGAAAGACTAAAATCCTATGGATGTTCAAAATCCTATGAGAGTTCAGCCACTTTAGGTTCAATTTTTAGGCCTTAAAGTTTGAGAGAAATGACATTTACATGGTTTGAAAAATTATTTTATGCACTTACAAAAAACATGCTTTAAACTTAATGGGAGAAAGCCAACATGAAATGCATGCTTTAAAAACTTTGCCTAAGGATTTATGGGAGAAATGACACATGTTCACAGTTTTCCTTAAAGTGGTTTTGGTTTATGGATATTAAAATGAAGAACTTTTATTTAGATCTATTCCAGAGATTGACTGTACGGGCATTGACTGGATATGTCACCTTTCATAAAAGATGAGATTCGGAGGCTACCTGGCCCTTTACAGACTCTGCCTATAGAACATGTGGAAGTTAACACTACCTGTCCCAATTATACCCTATGAAGTGTGTAGAGACCCGTGGAATCACTCACACTACTTTACATAGACATAATGGTGTATAAGAGTGTACTAAGTTCAAAAATATGGTCATATTATTGGATATCTTTCCAAAGATCCTAAATGTACTCCTTAAGTATATGTGGGATCTATATAACCATCTACAAAAAGAAGTGATTCTTTCCAAGCTAAGGATAATGTATGAGCCATGTGTATACACACATTATCTAGAAACCGTAGGCCAAAATAAATGGTACTTTAGTGGTTTGAAGAAAATATAGCACCAATAAGCTTTGAAGGAGGTGAATAAGAGCTGGAAATAGGAGGATAAGAATAAAATACCCACTACACATCCATGCAAGGGTATTAGAAATAATTCTAACCATTGCAACATTGATGGTCACATTTAGGAGAATTATTAGATGTTTGGTATGTGTTATGAGCAGTTTTGAGATATATAAGTCCAAAATGGAATAGTTTTTGGTGAAAAAATATCAGTGGATCACTATGGATATAATTGCTTTAGTAAAAGGGATTTTTTAGAAGGATGTCAACTAAGTTGGAAAGAAGGGAAAATATCACAATTATATGTTAATGTGCTTGTGTTTTACATTGAATATTTTTCATTTTATTAAGAGTCTATTTGAAATAATTAACTATATACTGGGTTAAAACCCATGTTTTGTATCAAATCAATTTTGGTTTCAATGGGAAATTTTTATGGGTAATGTATTTTTCTCTAAATGTGATACACGCCATTAAAATGGGAGATATATCGGAATGATTCCTATGGTGTAATAAAATAGTTTCAAGTAGTTTAAAGATATAGATGCATAAATTCAATGAGCATAGTTTTGAGATATATAAGTTGAAAATGGAATATTTGTTGGTGAAAAAATATCAGTGGATCACTATGGATATATCTACTTTATTAAAAGGAATTTTTCTAGAAGGATATCTACTAAGTTGGAAAGAAGGGAAAATATCACAATTATATGTTAATGCATGTGTTTTACATTGAGTATTTTTCATTTTATTAAGAATCTATTTGAAACAATTAACTACATAAGGTTAAAACCTATGTTTTGTATCAAATCACATTTGGTTTCAATGGGAAACTTTTATGGCTAATGTTTTTTTCTCGAAATGTGCTACACCCCATTAAAATGGGAGATATATTGAAATGATTCCTATGGTGATATAAAATAGTTGATTACTTTAAAGATATAGATTCATAAATTCAATGAGCATAGTTTTGAGATATATAAGTTGAAAATGAAATAGGTGTTGCTGAAAAATATCAGTCGATTACTATGGATATATCTGCTTCATTAAAAGGGATTTTTCTAGAAGGATGTCCACTAAGTTGGATGTGATTTATGTTAATGTGCATGTGTTTTACATTGAATATTTTTCATTTTATTAAAAATTTATTTGAAACAATTAATTATATAAGGTTAAATCCTATGTTTTGTATTAATTTACTTTTGGTTTCAATGGGAGAATTTTATGGCTAATTTGTTTTTCTCGAAATGTGATAGACTCCATTAAAATGGGAGATATATCGAAAGGATTCCTATGGTGTAATAAAATAGTTTCAATTAGTTTAAAAATATAGATGCATAAACTCAATTAGCATAGTTTTGAGATATAAAAGTCCAAAATGGAATAGTTGTTTGTGAACAAATTTCAGTGGATCACTATGGATATATTTTCTTCATTAAAATGGATTTTTCTAGAATTATTTCCACTAAGTTGGAAAGAAGCAAAAATATCACAATTATATGTTAATGTGCAGGTGTTTCACATTGAACATTTTTCAATTTATTAAGAATCTATTTCAAACAATTAAGTATATAAGTTTGAAAATTACGTTTTGTATCAAATTAATTTTTGTTTCAATGGGAAGCTTTAATGGCTAATGTGTTTTTCTCGAAATGTGATAGTCCCCATTAAAATCGGAGATATATCGAAACGACTCCTATGGTATAATAAAAAAGTTGAGTAGTTTAAAGATATAGATGCATATATTCAATGAGCATAGTTTTGAGATATAAAAGTCCAAAATGGAATAGTTGTTTGTGAACAAGTATCAGTGGATCACAATGGATATCTATGCATCATTAAAAGGGAATTTTCTAGAACGATTTCGACTAAGTGGAAAGAACAAAAAATATCACAATTATATGTTAATGCATGTGTTTTACATTGAATATTTTTCATTTTATTAAGAATCTATTTGAAACAATTAACTATATAAGGTTAAAACTTATGTTTTATATCAAATCACTTTTGGTTTCAATGGGAAAATTTTATGGGTAATGTGTTTTTTCTTTTTGTATCAAATTACTTTTGGTTTCAATGGGAAACTTTTATGACTAATGTGTTTTTCTCGAAATGTGATAGACCCCATTAAAATGGGGGATATATCGAAATGATCCCTATGGTTTAATAAAATAGTTTCAAGTAGTTTTGAAATATAGATGCATAAATTCAATGAGCATAGTTTTGAGATATAAAAGTCCAAAATGGAATAGTTGTTTGTGACCAAATATGAGTGGATCACTATGGATATATCTGCTTCATTGAAAGGGATTTTTCTAGAAGGATGTCTACTATGTTGGAAAGAAGGGAAAATATCACAATTATATGTTAATGCAAGTGTTTTACATTGAATATTTTTAATTTTATTAAGAATATATTCGAAACAATTACCTATATAATGTTAAAACCTATGTTTTGTATCAAATAAATTTTTGTTTCAATGGGAAACTTTTATGTTTTGTATCAAATCACTTTTGGTTTCAATGGGAAACTTTTATGGCTAATGTGTTTTTTTCTCGAAATGTGATAGACCCCATTAAAGTGGGAGATATATCGAAATTATTCCTATGGTTTAATAAAATATTTTAGTAGTTTAAAGATATAGATGCATAATTTAAATGAACATAGTTTTGTGATATATCAGTCCAAAATTAAATAGTTATTTGAGAACAAATATCAGTGGATCACTATGTATATATTTGCATCATAAAAAGCAATTTTTCTAGAAGGGTGGACTAAATTGGAAAGAATGGAAAATATCACAATTATATGTTAATGTGCATGTGTTTTATATTGAATATTCTTCATTTTATTAAGAATCTATTTTAAAAAATTAACTATATAAGGCTAAAACCTATGCTTGGTATAAAATTACTTTTTGTTTCAATGGGAAACTTTTATGGCTAATGTGTTTTTCTGGAAATGTGATAGACCCCATTAGTATGGGAGATATATCGAAATGACTCATATGGTTTAATAAAAAAGGTGAGTAGTTTAAAGATATAGATACATAAATTCAATAAACATAGTTTTGATATATAAAAGTCCAAAATGGAATAATGTTTGTGAACAAATATCAGTGGATCACTATGAAGATATATGTTTCATTAAAAGAGATTTTTCTAGAAGGATGTCCACTAAGTTGGAAAGAAGGAAAAATATCACAATTATACGTTAATGCATGTGTTTTACATTGAATATTTTTCATTTTATTAAGAATCTATTTGAAACAAAAACTATATAGGGTTAAAACCTATGTTTTGTATCAAATCACTTTTGGTTTCAATGGGAAAATTTTATGGCTAATGTGTTTTTCTCAAAATGTTATAGACCCCATTAAAATGGGAGATATATCAAAATGATTGCTATGGTGTAATAAAATAGCTTCAATTAGTCTAAAATATAGATGCATAAATTCAATGAGCATTGTTTTGAGATATGAAAGTCCAAAATGGAATAGTTGTTTGTGAACAAATATTAGTGGATCACTATTTATATATATGCTTCACTAAAAGGGATTTTTCTAGAAGGATGTCCACTAAGTTGGAAATAAGGGAAAATATCACAATTATATGTTATTGCATGTGTTTTACATTCAATATTTTTCATTTTATTAAGATTCTATTTGAAACAATAACCTATATAAGGCTAAAACCTATGTTTTGTATCAAATCACTTTTGGTTTCAATGGGAAACTTTTATGGCTAATGTGTTTTTTCTCGAAATTGGATAGACCCCATTAAAATGTTAGATATATCGAAATGATTCCTATGGTGTAATGAAATAGTTGAGTAGTTTAAAGATATAGATGCGTAAATTCAATGAGCATAGTTTTGAGATATATAAGTCCCAAATGGAATAGTTGTTGGTGAACAAATATTATTGGATCATTAGGGATATATTTTCTTCATTAAAAGGGATTTTTCTATAAGGATGGACTAAGTTGGGAATAAGGTAAAATATCACAATTATATGTTAATGCACATGTGTTTTACATTGAATATATTTTATTTTATTAATAATCTATTTGAAACAATTAAATAAATAAGGTTAAAACTTGTGTTTTGTATCAAATTACTTTCTGTTTCAATGGGAAACTTTTATGGCTAATGTGTTTTTCTCGAAATGTGATAGACCCTATTAAAATGGGAAATATATTGAAATGATTCCTATGGTTTAATAAAACAGTTGAGTAGTTTAGAAATAAATAAATATATATATATATATATATAAGTTCAATGATCATAGTTTTCAGATATACAAGTCCAAAATGCAATAGTTGTTGGTGAAAAAATATCAGTGGATCAGTATGGATATATCTTCTTCATTAAAAGGGATTTTTCTAGAAGGATGTCCACTAAGTTGGAAAGAAGGGAAAATATCACAATTATATGTTAATGCATGTGTTTTACATTTAATATTTTTCATTTTATTAAGAATCTATTTGAAACAATTAATTGTATAAGGTTAAAACCTGTGTTTTGTATCAAATCACTTATGGTTTCAATGGGAAATTTTTATGGCTAATGTGTTTTTCTTGAAATGTGATACACCCCATTGAAATGGGAGATATATCGAAATTATTGCTATGGTGAAATAAAATAGTTGAGTAGTTTAAATATATAGATGCATAAATTCAATTAGCATAGTTTTGAGATATATAAGTCCAAAATGAAATAGTTGTTGGTGAATAAATATCATTGGATCACTATGGAAATATCTACTTCATTAAAAGGGATTTTTCTAGATGGATGTCCACTAAGTTGGAAATAAGGGAAAATATCACAATTATATGTTAATGTGCATGCATTTTACATTGAATAATTTTCATTTTATTAAAAATATATTTGAAACAATTAACTATATAAGGTTAAAACCTATGTTTTGTATAAAATTACTTTTGATTTCAATGGGAAAATTTTATGGCTAATGTATTTTTCTTGAAATGTGATCGACCCCATTAAAATGGGATATATATCAAAATGATTCCTATGGTTTAATAAAATAGTTTCAGGTAGTTTAAAAATATAGATGTATAAATTCAATGAGCATAGTTTTGAGATATAAAAGTCCAAAATGGAATATTTGTTTGTGAAAAAATATCAGTAGATCTCTATGGATATATATGTTTCATTAAAAGGGATTTTTCTAGAAGGATGTCCACTAAGTTGGAAAGAAGAAAAAATATCACAATTATGTGTTAATGTTCATTTGTTTTACATTGAATATTTTTCATTTTATTAAGAATCTATTTGAAAAAATTAACTAAATAAGGTTAAAACGTATGTTTTGTATGAAAATAATTTTTGTTTGAATGGGAAACTTTTATGGCTAACGTGTTTTTCTCGAAATGTGATAGACCCCATTAAAATGGAAGATATATCCAAATGATTCCTATGGTTTAATAAAACAGTTGAGTAGTTTAGATATATATATGTGCATAAGTTCAATGAGCATAGTTTTGAGATATTAAAGTCTAGAATGCAATAGTTTTTGGTCAACAAATATCAGTGGACCACTCTGGATATATCTGCTTCATTAAATGGGATTTTTCTAGAAGGATGTTCGCTAAGTGTGAAAGAAGAGAAAATATCACAATTGTGTGTTAATGCATGTGTTTTACATTGAATATTTTTCATTTTATTAATAATCTATTTCAAACAATTAACTATATAAGGTTAAAACCTATGTTTTGTATCAAATCACTTATGGTTTCAATGGGGAACTTTTATGGCTAATGCATTTTTCTCGAAATGTGGTACACCCCATTAAAATGGGAGATATATCGAAATGATTGCTATGGTGAAATAAAATGGTTGAGTTGTTTAAAGATATAGATGCATAAATTCAATGAGCATAGTTTTGAGATATATAAGTCCAAAATGAAATAGTTGTTGGTGAACAAATATCGGTGGATCACTATGGATATATCTAGAAGTATGTCCGCTAAGTTGGAAAGAACAAAAAATATCACAATTATATGTTCATGAGCATGTGTTTTATGTTGAATATTATTCATTTTATTAAAAATATATTCGAAACAATTAAATATATAAGGTTAAAACCTATGTTTTGTATCAAATTACTTTTGGTCTCAATGGGAAACTTTTATGGCTAATGCGTTTTTCTTGAAATGTGATAAACCCCATTAAAATGGGAGATATATCAAAATGATTCCTATGGTGTAATAAAATAGTTTCAAGTAGTTTAAAAATATAGATGCATAAATTCAATGAGCATAGTTTTGAGATATAAAAGTCCAAAATGGAATAGTTGTTTGTGAACAAATATCAGTGGATCACTATGGATATATCTACTTCATTAAAAGAGATTTTTCTAGAAGGATGTCCACTAAGTTGGAAAGAAGCAAAAATATCACAACTATATGTTAATGTGCATGTGTTTTACATTGAATATTTTTCATTTTATTAAGAATGTAATTGAAACAATTAACTGTATAAGGTTAAGAGCTATGTTTTTTATCAAAATACTTTTTGTTTCAATGGGAAACTTTTATGGCTAATGTGTTTTTCTTGGAATGTGATAGACCCCATTGAAATGGGAGAAATATCAAAATGATTCCTACGGTTTAATAAAAAAGTTGAGTAGTTTAAAGATATAGATGAATAAATTCAATGAGCATAGTTCTGCGATATAAAAGTAAAAAATGGAATAGTTGTTTGTGAAAAAATTTCAATGGATAACTATGGATATATCTGCTTCATTAAAAGAGATTTTCTTAGAAGGATGTCCACTAAGCTGGAAAGAAGGGAAAATATCACAATTATATGTTAGTTAATGTGTTTTACATTGAGTATTTTTCATTTTATTAAGAATCTATTTGAAACAATAACCTATATAAGGTTAAAACCTATGTTTTTTATCAAATCACTTTTGGTTTCAATGGGAAACTTTTATGGCTAATGTGTTTTTTCTCGAAATGTGATAGGCCCCATTAAAATGTGAGATATATCGAAATGATTCCTATGGTGTAATAAAATAGTTTAGTTTAAATATATAGATGCATAAATTCAATGAGCATAGTTTTGAGATATATAAGTCCAAAATGGAATAGCTTTTGGTGAAAAAATATTAGTTGTTAGACATATATATGCATAAGCTCAATGAGCATAGTTTTGAGATATAAAAGTCCAAAATGGAATAGTTGTTTGTGAACAGATATCAGTGTATCACTATGGATATATTTGCTTCATTAAAATGGAATTTTCTACACATATGTCCACTAAGTTGAAAATAAGGGAAAATATCACAATTATATATTAATGCATGTGTCTTACATTGAATATTTTTCATTTTATTAAGAATATATTTGAAAAAAATAACTATATAAGGTTAAAACCTATGTTTTGTATCAAATCACTTTTGGTTTCAATGGGAAAATTTTATGGCTAATGTGTTTTTTATTTTTGTATCAAATTATTTTTGTTTCAATGGGAAACTTTTATGGCTAATGTGTTTTTCTCGAAATGTGATAGACCCCATTAAAATGGGAGATATATCGAAATGATTCCTATGGTGTAATAAAATAGTTTCAAGTAGTTTAAAAATATAGATGCAAAAAATTCAATAAGCATTGTTTTGAGATATAAAAGTCCAAAATGGAGTGTTTGTTTGTGAATAAATATCGGTGCATCACTATGGATGTATTTTCTTCATTAAAAGTGAATTTTCTAGAAGGATGTCCACTAAGTTGGAAAGAAATGAAAATATCACAATTATATGTTAATGCATGTGTTTTACATTGAATATTTTTCATTTTATTAAGAATCTATTTGAAACAATTACCTATAAAAGGTTAAAACCTATCTTTTGTATCAAATCATTTTTGGTTTCAATGGGAAACTTTTATGGCTAATGTTTTTTTTCTCGAAATGTGATAGACCCCATTAAAATGGGAGATATATCGAAATGATTCCTATGCTCTAATAAAATAGTTGAGTAGTTTAAATATATAGATGACTAAATTCAATGAGCATAGTTTTGAGATATATAAGTCCAAAATGGAATAGTTGTTGGTGAAAAAATATCAGTGGATCACTATGGATATATTTTCTTCATTAAAAGTGTTTTTGCTAGAAGGATGGACTAAGTTGGAAAGAAGGGAAAATATCACAATTATATGTTAATGTGAATGTGTTTTACATTGAATATTTTTCATTTTATTAAGAATCTATTTGAAATGATTAACGATATAAGGTTAAAACCTATGTTTTGTATCAAATTACCTTTTTTTTCAATGGGAAACTTTTATGGCTAATGTGTTCTTCTCAAAATGTGATTGACCCACTAAAATGGGAGATATATCGAAATTATTCCTATGGTTTAATAAAACAGTTGATTAGTTTAAAAGTATATATGCATAAATTAAATGAGCATAGTTTTGAGATATACAAGTCCAAAATGCAATAGTTGTTGGTGAACAAATATCAATGGATCACTATGGATGTATTTTCTTCATTAAAAGGGATTTTTCTAGAAGGATGTCCACAAAGTTGGAAAGAAGGGAAAATATCACAATTATATGTTAATAGGTGTGTTTTACATTGAATATTTTTCATTTTATTAAGAATCTATTTGAAACAGTTACATATATAATGTTAAAAACTATGTTTTGTATCTAATCACTTTTGGTTTCAACGGGAAAATTTTATGGCTAATGTATTTTTTCTGGAAATGTGATAGACCCCATTAAAATGGGAGATATATTGAAATTATTCCTATTGTGTAATAAAATAGTTGAGTAGTTTAAAGATATACATGCATAAATTCAATGAGCATAGTTTTGAGATATATAAGTCCAAAATGGAATAGTTGTTGGTTAACAAATATCAATGGATCACTATGGATATACCTTCTTCATTAAAAGGGATTTTTCTAGAAGGATGGACTAAATTGGAAAGAAGGGAAAGTATCACAATTATATGTTAATGTGCATGTGTTTTACATTGAATATTTGTCATTTTATTAAGGATCTATTTGAAACAATTAACTATATAAGGTTAAAACCTATGTTTTGTATCAAATTACTTTTGGTTTCAATGGGAAACTTTTATGACTAATGTGTTTTTCCCGAAATGTGATAGACCCCATTAAAATGGGAGATATGTCAAAATGATTCCTATGCTATAATAAACTAGTTGAGTAGTTTAAAGATATAGATACATAAATTCAATGAGCATAGTTTTGAGATATATAAGTCGAAAATGGAATAGTAGTTGGTGAACAAATATCAGTGGATCAGTATGGATATATCTGCTTCATTAAAAGGGTGCAATGCCTCTCAATTTTATTTCTTTATTTATTTATTTAGCTTTCCATCTATATATATATATAAGGTCACCACTCTAACTATATATATATTTCATTGTTATTTATGAATATTCTTACTCCTTAATCATTTGATTTTGTTACCATTTTTATACCATAGACTTATACTTTTAGAGTGCTATAAAATACTTTATAGCATTTAAATTTTTCCTCTATACTATATGACAAGTATTATCCTTAATACCATAGTTTTTATATCGTTTTAAATAAGTTCCACTATCATTCCTGCCATCCTTCGAAACTAAAATATGGTTGCTCCGATTCTAGCTATATCCCAACTAGGAAATTGTACCTTAGTGCTATTTCACGGTTTATCAACAAATCTACTTCCTACGTTACTTACTACACAATCTCCTATCCACCCATAAGTTGATTCGACAAGATTTAATGTGGTATAAATGTACAAGTACATTTCTCTATGTTTGTTTCTACTACATAATATCTATCATCAACTTCGAATATACAGTGGGTACGACCTCTTAACTTCTTGCCGTCAGCTACCATGTGACCTTGTACAGTTTATTGAATATGTTGGTTTGGGGAATTTAAATGAGGGGATTGCTATAGGATTTCCACAATTTTTCTTGGGTCCTAAACTCATCTCATTGATCCACCTCTTACTCTCGCATCTTCCACCATGTCGATGGTGGGGATGTAAGGCTCTTTAGAGTTTGCAATTTTTATATGATGTGGTTTCTTGGTTTCCAAGCTTGTTTGTCATTCCTCATTTTAGTGGTTCCCAGTAGAAAATTCCTACACCTACGTAGGCATCCTCATGGAACTAACCCAAAAAAATTTCATGCAATACTACATCATATTTCCATGGTAATTACCTCTGTCTTGTGCTATTATTTCGATTTCATTTATTTAACTTATAGGAACGATTCGATTTGTTACCCATACGCTGAAATGGATAGAACCAGAATTTGATGTCGATTCTAATTTCTCATTTTGTTTCTGTTGTGGAGTTTCTAATGGTGGTAGATCCATCATTGATAGTTAGTTGACTCACTGTAATGGGGTTTACCCATTCCCGTCATGAATAACAGAGATTAGTAAGTTATCCTTCTAATTTTTTTCTTCGTTTTCTATTCTCATTGTTTTCAATTCTTCTTGCAAAATTAAATCTCGACTCTATAATTATTTCTAATCTTGAGAGTTCGATGTGTACATTATTTTCCTCTTATTATTTGTTATAAAATCTATCCTATATACTCTCGTTCCTATCTTCCAATATTTACTGAATTTTTTATTTTTCGTCCTATTTCTTTGAACGTTTCCACTTTGGATTTGGGGAATTAACAATTTCGTTCATACCGTGAGTTTTTTTTTTTTGTTATGCATTTAGATATATCATTCAGATTTCTAATTGGGATTTTGTGGTCATCCCAGTTTCGTATTTATTAGACCGACACCTCCATACATAACTAGAATGACTATTATATACTATGACATTAGCCTGTAGTAACTTATGTGTGTTTAACTCTAGCATTTCTTGCATACGCATACTAGTTGGTAAGGATTCATTGGATCGATGCCAGAATGAATATTTTCATGCTCTTGTATTAGCAAGGTAAGCATAATGCTATTTCGGCATTCCTTGTTTACCTAACTTTTACATCTACGTTTTTGTTTCATTTTATCTTCCCCACAAAAATTTATAGTAGGTTGATATACTTTTGATTACAAGTAGAGCTTGATTTCAAAGGGGAAATTTCTAAGGTGAAGTATCTCGATTTGAGTTTTACATTTACTTCTCATTATAACTAGTTTCACTGTCTTTTCAAGCTATAACAAGATGTCTTGAAATGTGTAGGTATTGTCAACCCTCCGCGTCTATTCCAATCCTACACTGCATAGAATTTCTTATGCACTGAATTTAATTATGACTCCCATATCTGACACAGGTTGGTATATCGATTTCCTTGAATGTCTCCTCTTCAAGGATTCATGTTCTCGAATTGCCAGCGTTGTGGGATGATGCTTGGTTTACTTATAATTAGACTTTTGTATAGTGATAGGTGTAATCCCGTTTTTGTTTTCATTGAACTTAGTTTGTAATCTTCCAGCATAAACTCTCAACCAGGACTGTAAGGACATTTTATATAATGTTTATTCTTAATTATATGCATGACTTAATAGCACTGCTACCTCAGTACAATTTTCATAGGGTATATTCTGGCTTCTTTAATGTCCTGACAGACATACATATATTTTGACTTCTCCAACATTAATTCCATGGAAATTTTATAATTATTATACAAAATTTCCTTCTCAATTTCACTTATATTACCTAGGCTTAAGGTATCTTTCTACAGCTATGTCTGCTTCTGATACGCAATTTCTCTGTACTTTAGATTTAATACCATAATTTGCATCTTCTAAGTATGAAGCAACTAATGTAATCTCATACTCAAAATGCTGAGCTATAAATATTTGTTATTATTTACTGATTTCCTTCTATTGTTAAGTTATGTTATTACATATTTGTCAATAATTCTAATGAAATTTTTTGAGTAGAAATTTCAATAGTATAAGGTTTTTACCTTATTATATATATATATATATATATATATATATATATATATATATATATATATATATATATCAAATATATATATATATATATATATCAAATAGAACATTTCTTCTAAATGTTTAACTTTGAAGTAATATATTGTTTAAATATCTGATTCGATCTATGAACCAGCACAATTTCCATAGATTAGCATTTGGTTTACATAGATCTCATTAGTGAACAATTTTTTTTGTATTTATAATTTCTGTAAGAGTGGCAATAGATATAAGAATATCATATTTGAATAATATTTTCTAGTATTAACTTCTATTTTATACTCACTAAAATTTATTAGCTATAATAAAAATAGAAATCGATCTGAGGGTTCAATATCCGACGATTTCATTCCTACGTTTTTAACATAAATATTTATATATCCTTTCTATTTCATTAAAAGTTTATAATTAAAGTTTTCATGCATTACTGAACTAGAAGACTTTTTGGTTGGAATTTACTAACCCCAGATTTAAATCTGTCTCAAGATTTAAACTCTATGGGAGTTGGATCTAACTAGATTTTTGTCCATACAACTATGAAGATTTCAGTAAAGCTACTGAAATAATATATGTTAAATGTATGGACTTGTGTAGATTTACTATACCTAGTGAAATTTACTTTATGCATCATTTCCAAGTATACTTCAGATTTTCATCCTATATTTAATTTACTCAGTTTAGCTCAGATTCATAAAACACATAAGTGGAAATCATATTGAAAATTACCTTGTTACAGTAAACGTACATACCAATGGCTATGACTAGTTCCACCCAACCTTAGAGTTCTCTCTTCGTAACTCACCCCCGAGTCGAGACCTTAGCTCCTAGTGATAGAAAACCCTTTATCTATCCTGGAGCAACTTATTTAAGCTGTGCTTTCCCAAGCATGTTTCTAATTTCTGCATCCAGAAATTCCAGGATGCTTTCTTCATTCTTTGGCTAGGATTTCCCTCTGGGAGCTACTTTAAAGCTGTCTTTTCTGCTTTTCCATATTTTTCTTCCTCTTTCCAATTAGTTTCCTCTTCATTGGGGAAATTAGATGTTTATCTCCAAATCTAATTTTGTTAATATTACTTCCAAGGTTTTCTGGAAGGTGTGGGAAAGTCTCCTCACCTTATCCACATCCTCATGGATTTAGGTTTTAGATCTCAATTCTCAATCTAGTCATTGCACACATAAATTTTACATTTATTTTTATTAATTAAAAATAACATAAATCCACACATTATTTCTCCATTGGGATCTACTCCCCCTTTGGACTTATTTAGATTTCAATTCAAAAACATAGAAATAGGGGTGTTACATATTCCCCCACTAAAAACAAACACAGTTCTTGGTGTTTATAAAATAATTATCTGCTTCATTGTGTAAAGAGTGATGGATACTTTTCCATCACCTCAGCTTCTCATTCCCAAGTAGCCTCTTCGGGTGTGAAGTGCCTCCACTGCACTTTTACCTTGCCTACTGTCCTATTCCAAAGTTCAATTTCTTCCCTCTCCAATATTTGAGGTGGCTCTGGAAGGAATTCCCCTTCTAGTTCCACCTGAATCACATTCCGATCAATAACTTGAGTAGATTCATGTATATATTTTTTTAATAAAGAAACATGAAACACATCATGAACCTTAGTATGCATGGGTAAGGCCAATTTATAGGCCATTGGCCCCACTCTTTTCAACACTTCAAATGGTTCGTAGTATATTGGAGTTAATTTTGCACAACTGTTGGTGTGCAAAGTACTCTTCTTAGGCTTAATCATCATATATACATGATCACCCACACTGAATTCTCAGTGAAATCTATTTTTGTTTGCATAAATTTTCTATCTGTCCTGAGCTATCTTGATATTTTTTTGAATATGTTTTACAATTTTTTCCATTTCTTGCAAAGCTTTTGGGCCAAGTACCAATTTAACTTCAGGTTGACTCCAACTTAAGGGAGTGTGGCACTTTCTTCCATAAAGTGCTTTAAACATACTCATCTTTATAGAAGTTTGGTAGCTATTGTTATAGAGAAATTATACTAAGTGTAAATAGTCTTCCCATTTGGTTGGCCTATCCATCATATACATCCTTAACATATCCTACATAATTTGGTTTTTCGTTTCGGTTTGACCATTATTTTGGGGGTGGTAGGCAGTACTAAAATTCATTTTAGTACCCATGCCTCCAAATAAGCTCCTTTAAAAATTTGCAGTGAACTTTGCGTCTCTATATGAAATTATAATTTTAGGAACCCCATGTAGCCTCACAATCTCATTCATGAACACATTTTCTATCTGGGTTGTCCCAAAGGGGGATCGAACTGGTATAAAATGAGCAGCTTTAGTTAAAGTGTCCACTACAACCATTACAGAGTCATGATGATATTTGGTTCTTGGTAGAATAGTTATAAGGTCCATAGAAACGGTTTCCTATTTCCATCTGAAATAGGTAAAGGGTTCAAAAACCTAGCTGGATGATGATGTTCAACTTTTAGCTGTTGACATTCAATGCATCTAGCTAACTAACTTGCTACCTCTTTTTTCATTCCAGGCTAGAATAAGTCCTTTCTCAAAGATGTGATTAATTTCTAGTATCTTGGATGTCCTAAATATGGCCTTTTATGATATTCATCTAGAATTTCTTTCTTTAAATAATCTACATTAGGAATGTACAATCTATCTCTGTAGAAAATCAGTCCATTTTGATTTTGTGTATACCCTTGCATTTCCTTCTTCAACATTTGTGTCTAAAGTTTTTCATAGTCTTCATCTTGGTCCACTACCTTTCTAATTAGTCCTTCGAAGTCAAAGTTAATACTACTTCCAATGTTACTTACCCCTTGCCAAGCATTTCTACTTAAGTCGTATCCAATCTTGTTTTCTTTACCTTTGATGTGTTTTATGTCCATGTCAAATTCACTCAGAAAAGAGAGCCATATAGCTTTCCTAGCATTTAAGTATGGTTTAGTGAAGAAATACTTTAGAATAATGTGATCTGTCATCAGCACAAATTTCTTCCCTAGAAGATAGTGTCTCCACATCTTGAGAGCGTGTATTACAGCAGCTAACTCAAGATCATAAAGAGTCTAATTCTGTTCATGTTTCTTAAGTTTTCTAGATTCATAAGCTATAAAAGAATTTTCTTGTAATAGCACTCCCCCTATCCCTTCTCCACAAGCATATGTGCATACTACAAAATCCTGATTTGGATCAGCAATCTTTAGAATAGGTGTTGCAGTAAGTTTCAGTTTTAATTGGTCAAAGCTATTCTGGCATTTTTCAGTCCATTCAAATTTTACTCCCTTTCTTTGCAATTAAGTAATGGGGTAGGCTAAGGTTGAAAATATCTCTAAAAACCTCTGGTAGTATCCCATAATTCCCATAAAGGATCTTACTAATGATACATCAATAGGTACAAGCCATTCTCTAATTTCTTTTATATTTCGGGATCTATAACCAACCCTTGTTCTGATATTATATGCCCCAAGTATTGAATTTTATCCTTAAAAAACTCACATTTACTAAACTTAGCATATAAATGATCTTCTTTGAGAGTCTACAACATGATTATGAGGTGTTCTTTATGCTCTTCTTCACTTTTCGAATAGATTAAAATGTCGTCAATAAATACTAGCACAAACTTGTCTAAGTATTTATTCAAGACACTATTCATTAAACACATAAAAGTGGTGGGTGCATTTGTCAACCCAAATGGTAGGACCACAAATTCATAGTGTCCATAGCGAGTTCTAAATGTTGTCTTGCTGATGTCTTCATATTTTATTCTTAACTGATGGTATCTTATCCTTAAATCAATCTTGGAGAACATTGTTGCCCCTCTAACTTGATCAAAGAGGTCATCTATCCTAGGCAAGGGATATCTGTTTTTTATTTTCAATTTTTTCAATTGACGGTAATCAATACACATACAGAATGTACCATCTTTCTTCTTCACAAAAAGCACTGGTGCTCCCTAGGGGGATACACTCTCTGATGTAACCTTTGTCTAGCAATTCTTGTAGCTGCATTTTTAACTCCATTAATTCAAGAGTGCTCATTCTGTATGGGGCTCTAGAAACTTGAGTTTCTCTCGGCACTAATTCAATTGAAAATTTGATTTCTCTCTTAGGGGGCAGATGAAGAATTTTATCCGTGAAAACATCTTTAAATTCTCTTATCAGAGGTAATTTTTCTAGCTAATTTTCTTCTGTTTTTTGTCCTAACTCTTCTACATGTACAGAATACACCTGATAGCCTTTTCTAGAAATTCTCTTTAACCAAATGGCTGAGATCTACCTCACAGATATGGGTTTAGGATTTCCTTTGATTGTTACCAGTTTTCCTTCCTTATCAATGCAGTGTAAAGTTTTGTCTAAACAATTCATCATAGCCTTCTGCTTTTTCTAGACAGTCCATCCCTATCAATATATCATACAACCCTAATGGCAGAATATTTAAATTTAATTTTGTTTTATATCCCTTCAAATTCATGGATGTTTGAGATAACCTATGAGTTATCTTTCATTTTGTACCAGTGGCTAACTAGACTAACCAATAATTCTAAAACTTCTCTGTTTTTAATTTACATTTTTCTACTATTTGAGGAATGATATAACTCAAAGATGCACCTGGATCTATTAGACTATAATAGATTGGTCAGAAATCATACCTTCCATTTCGACCATAGTATATTGGTGTTCTCCTTGCTGGTTTTCTAGGGTATCACTGATGGTGGGGATGTTCCTTGCTACGTCATTAATTGTAGTTGCCTCTCGCAGTATTTGTAATGTATGGAAATTTTTATGTGGACAGTCCCTCAATAAATGAGGTTATCCACAACCCCAACACTTCAAAGGCTTCCTTATTTTAATATTTCCTTCCTTTTTTATTATTTCCATTCATTGGTTTTGACCCATTTTTAGATTGAGAAGTTTGATTTTCAGCTACTCTACTGAACTTCTTTCTTTGGTGGTTTCTTCCAAAAATTTTCAAATATGCTGGTTTTGGTTTCTTTCCACTGAACTAACTCTTGTTTGACCAACTCTTTCCTTGTTCACACTTACTCTTGAATTACTGATAACATAATCTATCCTTCCGCACTACCTCATCCATCGTTTTTAGGTTATCAAACTCTATCTTTTCCTTATAAACTGTAGGCAAACAGTTTAAGAACCTCTGTACCTTTTCCTTCTCCTCTCTAATATAAGGCACATATTGCTATAGATTTGTGAACTTGGTTACAAAATCATCAATCGTGAGCTATCCCAATTTGAGTTCATGAAACTCTTTTTCCTTGTCATCATAGTAACGTTCATTTAAGTATTGATTTTTAAACTTGACCTGAAAATCTTTCCATGTCACCATTTTCTCATCAATATTATGAACCATCTTGGTTTCTTCCCACCACAAAGTAGCCTTACCTTGCAACTGATAAATCGCCAGCCTGGATCTTAAGTTACTTTCATATTCATAAACCTAAAAGTACTTTATCATATTAAGAAGCCATGCTTCAACATCTTCTTCTTTCTCTCCATCTTAGGAAGGAGGTTTAATTTCTAGAATTCTCCCTGTAATTCCTTCTTTTGTCTAGACTATTGTCTAGAGGCGTCATCTTCCTCAGAGTCTTTTGAGAAGTTAACCCTTCCTTTTCTCTTCCTTCCGAAACCTTCACCCTCTTCTTGGCTATTCCGAGAAGTTAATTCCCTTATTAGTCTATCTTTCTCATCACTGGCTAAAGATAGTATGTCATTGTGGCATTTAAGTTGTTCCATTTCTCGTTGCATTCTGTACAGCATAGGCATCAACTGAGCATTTGGATCTGGCATGTTTTCTCCACCACCCAGATCTACATAAATCTCATCCCCTTCAGTCATGGTTCGTAGCTGTATACTTCAGTAATGTTCACTATTCATAAAAAGTAACATTAGAAAAATCTTAAAATTCATAAAATTTTACAGCAGCATATATTTTCTGTGTGAGCACATAATTTGCCCAATGTTTTAGCTGATGCTCTAATACCATTTGTAATGCCTCTCAATTATTTTTAATTGTTTATTTATTTACCTTTCCATATATATATATATATATATATATGGAAAGGTAAATAAATAAACAATTAAAAATAATTGAGAGGCATTACAAATGGTATTAGAGCATCAGCTAAAACATTGGGCAAATTATGTGCTCACACAGAAAATATATGCTGCTGTAAAATTTTATGAATTTTAAGATTTTTCTAATGTTTTTTTTTTATGAATAGTGAACAGTACTGAAGTATACAGCTACGAACCATGACTGAAGTGGACGAGATGTATGTAGATCTGGGTGGTGGAGAAAACATGCCAGATCCAAATGCTCAGTTGATGGCTATGCTGCACAGAATGCAACTATATATATATATATTTCATTGCTATTGAATAATCTTCTTACCCCTTAATAATTTGATTTTCTTACCATTTTTATACCATAGACTTATACTTTTAGAGTACTATAAAATAATTTATTGCATTTCGATTTTTCCTTTATAACATATAACGAGTATTATCCTTAATACCATAGTTTTTATATCATTTTAAATAAGTTCCACTATCATTCCTGCCATCCTTCGAAACTAAACTATGATTGCTCCAATTCTAGTTATATCCCAACTAGGAAATCACACCTTAGTGCTATTTCACGTTTATCAAGAAATCTACTTCCTACGTTACTTACTACATAATATCCTATCCACCCATAAGTTGATTCGATAAGATTTAATGTGGCATAAATTTACAAGTAAATTTATTTACGTTCGTTTCTACTACACGACAGCTATCATGAGCTTAGAATATACAGTGGGTATGATCTCTTAACTTCTTTCCATCGGATACCACGTGACCCTGTATAGTTTATTGAATGCATGATTCGGGGAATTTAAATGGTGGGATTGCTACAGGATTTCCACAATTTTTCTTGGGTCCCGAACACATCTCATGGATCTAGCTCTTACTCTTGCATCGTCCACCACATGAACAGTGGGGATGTAAGGCTCTTTAGGGTTTGAAATTCGTATATGATGTGGTTTTTTGGTTTTCAAGTTCATTTGTCATTTCTCATTTTCATCGTTCCCAGAAGAATATTCCCACACCTATGCAGGAATCCTCTTGGAACTAACCACAAAATTTTCATGCATGATTGCATCATATTTCCATGGTAATTTCCTCTGTCTTGTTCTATTATTTTAATTTCATTTAGTTAACTTACAGGAATGATTCAATTTGTTACCCATACGCTGAAATGGATAGAACCAGAATTTGATGCCAATTCTAATTTCTCGTTTTTTTTCTATTATGGAGTTTCTAATGGCGGCAGAGCCCTCAGTGATAGTTGGCCGACTCACTGTAACAGGGTTTACCCATTCCCGTCATGAATAGCCGAGATTATTAAGTTCTGATTCTATTTTTTTCTTCGTTTTCTATTCTCACAGTTTTCGATTTTGCTTTAAAAATGAAATCTCGATTCTATAACAATTTCTAAGCTTGAGAGTTCAATGCATATAATAATTTCCTCCTATTCTTTGTTATAAAATCTAGCCTGTATACTCTCGTTCCTATTTTCCAGTATTTATTGAATATTTCATTTTTCATCCTATCTCTTTGAACATTTCCACTTTGGATTTGGGGAATGAACAATTTCATTCATATCGCGAGTTTTTTTTTGTTCTGCGTTTAGATATATCAGTCAGATTTCCAATTGGGCTTTCGTGGTCATCCGAGTTTCATATTTATTGGACCGACGCACCTCCATATATTACTAGAATGACTATTATATACTATGACATTAGCCTATAGTAATTTATGTGTGTTTAATTGCAACACTGCTTGCATACACATACCAGTTGGGAAGGATTTACTGGCTCAATGCTAGAATGCCGATTTTCATGCTCTTGTATCAGCTAGGTACGCATAATGTTATTCTGGCATTCCTTTTTTATTTAAATTTTACTTCTACATTTCCATTTCATTTTATCTTCCCCACAGAAATTGACAGTAGGTTGATATACTTTTGATTAAAGGTAGAGCTTGATTTCGGAGGGGAAATTTCTAAGGTGAAGTTTCTTGATCTGAGTTTTACATTTACATATCATTATAACTTGTTTCGCTATATTTTCAAGTTATAACAAGCTCTCTTGAAATGTGCAGGTATTCTCAACCCTCCATGTCTTTTCCAACCCTACACTACATAGAATTGCTTATGCACTGAATTTAATTACGACTCCCATCTCTGACGCAGGTCAGTATATTGATTTCGTGGAATGTCTCCTTTTCAAGGATTCACCTTCTGGAATTTCCAGCACTGTGGGATGATGCTTAGTTTACTTATAATTAGACTACTTTATACTAATAGGTGTCATCCCGTTTTTGTTTTTATCGAACTTAGTTTGTAAACTTCCAACATAAACTCTCAACCGGAACTGTAACGTCATTTGATATAATGTTTATTCTTAATTATATGCATGACTTAATAGCCCTACTGTCTCAGTACAATTTTCATATGGTGTATTATGGTTTCTTTGGTGTCCTGATAGACATACATATATTTTGACTTCTCCAACATTACTTCCATGGAAATTTCATAATTATTATACAAATGTTCCTTCTTAGTTTCACTTATATTACCTAGGCTTAAGATATCTTTCTATAGCTATGTCTGCTTCTGATACCCAATTTCTCTGTACTTTAGATTTAATACTAGAATTTGCATCTTCTAAATATGAAGAAACTAATGTAATCTCATACTCAAAATGTTGAACTATAAATATCTGTTATTATTTACTGATTTCCTTATATTTTTAAGTTTTGTTATTACATATTTGTCAATAATGGCAATGAACTATTTTTCGGTAGAAATTTCAATAGTATAAGGTTTTTACCTTATTATATATATATATATATATATCAAATAGAACATTTCTTCTAAATGTTTAACTTTGAAGTAATATATTGTTCAAATATCTGATTTGATTTATGAACCAACACAAATTCCATAGACTAGCACTTGGTTTACATAGATCTCATTAGTGAACAATCTGTTTTGTATTTGTAATTTATGCAGGAGTGGCAATAGATATAAGAATATCATATTTGAATAATATTTTCTAGTATTAAATTCCATTTTATACTCACTAAAATTTATTAGTTATAATCAAAATAGAAATTGATCTAAGGGTTCAATATGTGACAATTTCATTCCTATGCTTTTAACAGAAATATTTATATCTCATTGATGTTTCATTAAAAGTTTATAAGTAAAGTTTTCATGCATTACTGAACTAGAATACTTTTCGGTTAGAATTTCCTAACCCCAGATTTAAATTTGTCTCAAGATTTAAACTCTCTAAGAGTTGGAGCTAACTAGATTTTTGTCCATACAACTATGCAGATTTCCGTAAGCCTACTGAAATAATATATGTTAAATGTATGGAATTCTATAGATTTACTATACCTGGTGAAATTTACTTTATGCATCATTTCCAAGTATACTTCATATTTTCAGCCTATATTTAATTTACTCAGTTTAGCTCAGATTCAAAAAACACATAAGTGGAAATCATATTGAACAGTACCTCGTTACATTAAACATACATACCAATGGATATGAATAGCTCCACCCAATATTATGGTTCTCTCTCCGTAACTCACCCCCGAGCTGAGACCTTAGCTCCCAATGATAGACAACCCTTTGTCTATCCTGGAGCATCTTATTTAAGTGTTTCTTTCCCAAGCATGTTTCCAATTTCCGCGTCCAAAAATTCCAGGATTCTTTCTTCCTGCTTTGCCTAGGTTTTCCCTCATTGAGGTACTTTAAAGTTGTATTTTCCGATTTTCTAGCTCTTTCTTCCTCTTCCCAATTAATTTCCTCTTCATTGGGAAAATTAGATGTTTATCTCCAAATCTAATTTTGTTAAGATTCCTTCCAAGGTTTTTTGAAAGGTGTGGGAAAGTCTCCTCACCTTATCCACATCCTCATGGATTTAGGTTTTAGATATCAATTCTCAATCTAGTCATTGCACACATAACTTTTACATTGATTTTGATTAATTAAAAATAACATAATCCACACATTAGTTCTCCATTGGGGTCTACTCCCCCTTTGGACTTATTCAAATGTCAATTAAAAAGCATAGAACTAGGGGTGTTACAAAGGGATTTTTGTAGAAGGATGGACTAAGTTGGAAAGAAGGGAAAATATCACAATTATAAGTTAATGCATGTGTTTTACATTGAATATAAAAGGTTTTTTTCTCTCTCATTGTTTGAGTCCTGATCTTATAAAAGGTTTCCACTAAATACATTCCCTATTACTTTTCATGTGAATCACATTCCAAAACCCACACATCTATGTACCTAGGACTTTTGTCATGTTCTTCAAATATCAAAACATTTTCCTGTGATCCTAGAGAGTCCTCGGATGCATCTTGGAGTCTTATAGCTGGTCATATTGTAACAAAACCACTACTAGGTTTAGGTAAGAGTTTTATGTCTTCTCCTGGGGATGATGTGCTTTCAACATCTAACACACTTGGAGTAAATCACCAATCCATGATTCGAATAAATTACCAACCTTGGTATAAATAGTTCTTATCATATTTGTCTGGGCTAATTTAGACTAACAGTTTTCATAGGTTGAACACTGACAAATAATGTTCAGAAAGTTTCCTGCCTGGCACTGGCAAGATTTCTGCTATTCCTGCAGATAGTGATAAGCCTGGTGGTAATGGTGAATCTGATAACTACAACAATTGGACCTCTAAAGAACAATATGAAAATGCACATGCATTTGTGCATGTATCGTTAGGTGTTGAATTACTTGAAGTGTTGGGACCGCCTTTCAAAAGAAGAAGAACAGACAAGGGCATGTGAAATGAAATGTTATTTCATGGAGAAGATGTATGTAGTTCAAATTTGGGAACATAAAATGTTGGAATCTCTCATAGGTCAGATTATAATTCTATGTTTGATATGTCTCATAGTTCGGATGTATGTGTAGTTAATGGACTTGAAGGGTGGTTTTTTCCTGATTCCAAATCTGAAGATATTTTAGATGCTATAGTTGATAATGTTTTCCCAGTGCCTAATCAAGACACAATTGAAAATATATCCTCTAGAACTATATGTTCAAAAATAACAAACTTCCGATCTTGAAATCTTCTATCTTTCTAGGTAAGGCACTACCTAACTCACCTACCTGGCTGGATCTTTTTCTCGTAGCCTAGCTAGAAGGGAAAGAGCATTAGATTCTAATTCTAAGGAGAGAAAGTATGGTATTTAAACAAACAGACACCAGTGCAACCTATATAATGTAAATTGAATTTATAGATAGGACACTAGCTCCTTAAAAATGGAAAAGTCCAACCACTCACTCATATAGAATTGAATTCATCATTCTACATACTCATCCCACTAGAGCTGATGTTCTATTAGTATCATTACCATTAAAGGTTGTGTTGCAATTATAGAATAGAGGAAACTCGGTATATGATTACATTGAAATATAAGCATAGATACATAGAAATTCGGAGAAATTTGTAGATGAACCCTTAACGAGGACGAAGATGGGCGATCCCTGAAGACATCGTGGAAGACGTAGACGAAATTCCTTGCGAACAAAAAAAATAAAATTAAAATAAAACCAAAAAAAATCAACAAAACAAAATTACAAAAAAAAAAGAGCAACTGCAACTGCAAAATGAACTGCAAATCAACAAAATTACATCATCATTGCGGCGCAACTACAAATCAACAAAAATCACCTCCTCATCACGACGCAACTCCAAATCAACAAAACTCACAGAGTGCAATAGAGAAGTAGCAAAAGTCACAGAGCGCAACAGTGAAACAACAACAAGAAATGAACAAGAGACAAATGCGGGAGACATATGTGAGAAAGAAACCTATAAAAGTTTGAGGGCTGATATATTTATAAAATATGAGTTCGGCCGAAATATCTTAGAAGTTCAGTCGAACTAATATTCTGGTCGAATTTTTATTTCGGCCGAACATTTGTTGCCAGTTTCCCATATCTGGCCAAAAAATTGTTTGCCCACGCTATCAGTATGCCGTCAATGTAAATGGCATAATGAGTTCGACCAAACTAATTCCGAAAGTTCGGCCGAACTCTTGAATAGTTCAGCCGAAAGTTTATAAAATTTTAGCCGAATTGTTGAGAGAAAAAAAAATTTGCGCCTGATTCTCACAAAAGTGTAACCCAACATAGGATTTTTACCTAGAAGTTATATGATCTGTTGCTATTATTTTTGGAATTCAATTTATAGAGCAATAAAATAAATCATATCTTTAGTATAAATGAACAAGAGTACCAAATGTATCTTTCTCCTATTTTCCTGTTCTCATCCATTTTCTTTTTCTTGGTTTTTCTGTTACTTGTTTATATTTTTTCAAGTAGTACTGAACAACTTCTAGTTCATTTCTCCACTTAATAATAAATAAACAAATTCAACATTCTAGAAAATAGAGAACATTTGACAGTCATTTGTCATATCTCAATTAGAGATTTGTATACTTATCTCAAATCTCTTAGCTAAACTGATGGCTCCTCCCAACCTTGAGAGAGACTATTACGTCCTCTTCTCCCCTCGAGCTCCGCAACATAGTTATTCATATGGAAGTTATGTACAGGACTTAGGCCTCATGACCTCTGTCCAGTCTATACTCCTTACATGTTACAGAGCTCCACTGGCTCTAGACTAGCTCTGGACAACTGTTCTTTCCACCACCTTTATGGGTAACCATTTTTCCTTTTTCTTAAACAGAACCCCTTTCCTCCTTCAATATTTCCCTTTTATCCTGTTGGGCAAGGTAACTATCAGAAAAAAATTTCTCAAACTTTTACTCTCGATTTGGTAATTCTTTTACCATTCAATTAAATATTTTCTCAATGTAAATTTTATTCATAAATAAAATTCAAGTTTTTATTTTTACTAACGAATAACCATATTTGTTAATATCATTTTTAAGAGTCAATTAAATGTATATTTAACTAAATTAAAAAGTATTTTATTCATGATGTAAAAATAAAACAGGATGTTACATCTCCCCCCACTAGAGGAAAACATCATCCTCGATGTTTACTTCATTCGAGTAAACAATTTAGGGTAGACTTCTTGTATGGATTTTTCATCCCCCCAAGTGGCCTTCTCCATGCTTAACATCTTCCACTGCACTTTAACTGGGGGGATGAATTGTCTCTGGAGTGTTATTTCTCTCTGATCAAGAATACGATCAGGATCTACCAGAATTTTTTTGTCTAGTTCTACCTACTGCAAACATAATTTTTAAATTAGTTGAATTAGAATTTCATATTTCTAATATGCATAACATAAACATAACTTACATGTACGTTATGATAGTTTTGGGTTGTGTATGTGTCTTTTCAGTAGTGACACATGAAACACAAACTGTGCCAATATGTAACTAGGAAACGCCAGCTGATAAGCCACCAACCATATCCTTTCCAAAAGTTGGAAGAGCCCATTGTACCTAGGGGCCAATTTTGCACATGTATTCCACCTTAAGGTACTTTTCTTGCGTTTAATACTTACATACACATGTTCACCTACTTAAAATTCTTGAAAGGCTATTTTTCTGTCCGCATACACATTTTGCCTATCCGAGATGCCCTTAGATTTTTCTGGATTTTCATTACCTCACGCTTCATTTCCTCCAGCATATCTGGTCCGAGCATTAATTTTTTTTCCAGAATACTCCAATTCATAGGGGTTCGACATTGTCTTCCATACAATGCTTCCAAAGTGCTCATCTTGAGGGATTCTTGATATCCATTATTTTAGGAAAATTTGACCAAATGAAAGTATTCTTCCCACCTTGAGGGTTGTTGTATCACATACATGCGCAACACATCTTCCAATATTTGATTCACCCTTCCAATTTGGCCATCTGTTTGAGGATAATAAGCCATAATAAATTGAAATCTTTCCTCAAACCCATAAATAGTGCCTTCCAAAAAGCTGATGTGAATTTTAAATCTCGATTTGAGATGACGACTCTCAGAATGCTGTGCAGTCTAAAAATTTTCCTCATGGAACTGTCAACAATCTGAACAGTCTTAGAAGTTGGCTGAATGGGTATACAATGAGCTACCTTACTGAGCCTATATACTACCACCATAATAAAATCATTGTACCTCTTTCTTCTTGGTAATACCGTGATGAAGTCAATTGATATGACTTCCCACTTCCACTCTGGTATAGGAATAGGCTGAAGTAATCCTACTGGGTGATGGTGTTCCATATTAGCTTGCTGACACTCTAAAAATTTGGTCAGATATTCTGCAATGTTTTTACGCATTACAAGCTAATAATAGTATTTTCTAATTTTTTTCAACATTTTTTGATAACCAATATTTCCTGCATAGAAGCTTCAACGGTATTCATATAAAATCAGCCCTTTTAGGCTCATTGATTTGTTATACATATCTTCCCTCGAAATACCAAAAGGTGCCTTTTATCACTCTAGTAATTCAAAAGTTATGGGATTATGGTTTTTAGTCAAATAATTCTAGAGGTAACCACAAACCAACTTCAAACTCTAAGATATAGCCTTCCTAGGGTTCAGAGAGGGCTCTCTCTTTAAAGTTTAACTTTGTTTTTATTTGTAAATATTAGGTTAGTTATGAAAGTGCATATTTGGGTTTTTTTTGGTAGATTTGGTGGAATAAAATTACTGGGATTGTTATAGTCACTTATTCTTGGAATTCAAAGCTTTTGTATGTCGAATTTCAAGTTTTAGGCTGGATAAAATTAATTGCCATTATACTTCAGGATTCCTATGATGAGATATTTGGAGTGAAGTATTTCCTCACTTGTAATTGTTTTATTTCTTTGTTACATTCATCCATTTATTTTTATTATAAATATAAATGTATAAGTAGGAGTATTACTACAGGATTTATTAAAAGCACCATGTTTTTAACTAGTTATCAATTATATGTTTTCCTCTAATTTCCAGTGTAGGGAACCCTTAATTTCTCCCTCTCTTGTTTAATCTCTTCCTAGTACTTTCTTTTACGGATTTAAGTATTCTTAAGTTCCCTTTATCCCGATCATACCATCTCATAAAAACAATTTTCCAAGATCTCCAAGGGTTATCTATCTTTCCCTGAAAGCATTTGACCTTTTTCCTTTGATCCCAGTCCTGTTTACTTGATTTTGAATCCTTAGCCCAATGGAAAAATAGATTTCCCACTATCCTTCCTTTCAAGTGATTTTTTCCACCAAATCTACCAAAACAAAACCAAATCTGCACTTTCATAACTAGCCTAATATTTTCAAATTAAAGCAAAGTTAAAATTTAAACATAGAGCCCTCTCTGAACCCTAGGAAGGCTAGATCCTAGAGTTTGAGTTGGTTTGTGGTTACCTCTAGAATTATTTGACTAAAAACCATAATCCCAAAACTTTAGAATTACTAGAGTGATAACAGTGTTTATCATTAATTTCATAATCTAATTGCTTTCTTTGTTTTTCTGCCTCTTTTTCTTGCCGCCATAGAAATTGATATTCAGGGTCTCTTTTTGCTACTTCCATAATTTTATCCTTAAATTTAAATTCTTCTTGATTAAAATAAAGTTCATAGATGTAATGTAGCTTCCTACTTAAGGCATCAGATACATGGTTCTCCTTCCCTTTTACATGTTGAATGTGAAAATCAAGTTCACTAGGGAATGCATTCCACCCTTCCTGGTGAGCATTCAAATCATATTGTTTAAAATAGTTGGTTAAGGAACTATAGTAAGTGCTTAAAACAAATTGTTTTCTCAATAAGTAATGTCTCCAGATTCGAAGGGAATGTACTATCAAAGTTAACTCTAAATCATAGGTGGAGTATCGTTGTTTATGGTCCCTTAACTTCCTAGACTCATATGCTATCACTTTTCCATCTTGTGTTAATATTGCCCCCACCCATTTCTTACACGTATAAGGGCAAACTTCAAATTCCATGTTTGGATCTGCCACTTTCAATATATGGAAAATAGTTAATAGTTATTTTAGTCATTTGAAACTAGCTTGATACTCCTTAGTCCACCTTAACACTTGCCCCTTACATTGCAAGGAAGTGATGGGAAAGGCTATCTTAGAGAAGCCTTTAATAAAATTTCGGTAATAACCAGCTAAACCCATGAAAGAGCATATCTCTGCTACATTTTTAGGAACTCTCCACTTCATTATTGTCTTTATACTTTCAGGATCTACTGAGATCCCTTCAGTAGATATTACATAATCAAAATATTGTATCGGTTCTTTATAAAAATTACATTTTCTAAATTTGGCATAGAGCTGATGTTCCCGCAACTTCTTCAGCACCAACTATAGGTGTTCCTTGTGCTCTTCAACATCTTTAGAATATATCATTCTGTCATTAATAAATATTCAAAAAAAAATATCGAGAAATGGGTGGAAAATACCATGCATCAAACTCATCAAGGTTGTTAGTGCATTGGTTAATCTGAATGGTAACACCATAAATTCATAATCTGTGTATCTGGTATAAAATGTTGTTTTGGATATGTCCTGATCTTTAATTCTAATTTGGTGATATACAGATCTTAGATCAATCTTTAAGAATATTTTCACTCCTTTCACTTGATAAAAAAAAATTGTCTATTGGGGGTAATGGGTAGTTATTTTTAACAGACAGCTTATTAAGCTATCGATAGTCCGTGCACATCCACATTGTACCATCTTTATTTTTAACAAACAACATAGGTTCTCCCCATAGGGATACAATTGGTTGGATGTATCATTTGTCAAATAGTTATTGCAGCTACTTTTTTAGCTTTGTTAACTTAGGCACACTCATTCTATATGGTGCTTATGACACTGGTGCTTCTCCAGGTAGGAATTCTGTAGTAATATCAATGTCTCATTTTGGGAGTGATCATGGAATATTATCTGAAAATGCATCTACAAAGTCCTAAACGAGTGGAATATTTTATAGCATAAGAGTATTATCTTTAGAATTAGTAAGCCCCACTTGAATAGCGTAGATTTGAAACCCCTTTCCAAAACATTCACCTAATTCTGATGTTTTAATGGGGCACAATCCAAGGGGTTTCTCAATTCCGTGTAATATTTGAGGAGTACCATCTTCTGCCTTAAAATTTATGATTTCCTCCTTATAATCCACTAGTGACCACTGTTTCTAGCCAATGCATTCCCAACATAATATCATAAGAGCCTGAATAAAGAATATTCAAGTCAATAGTTATATGCTGACTTCCAGTTTTCAGAATACAATTCGAGACTTTTTTATTAACTCCTCTCTTTACCCTAGTTTACAGTTGTACGAAAACATGAATTTTAAATTTTTGGATTTGTAATTTACTTTTTTCAACTATTAAAGGATTTATTTAATTATACTGGCACCCGGATCAACCAAAATGGAAGCAGTTTTGAAATATACCTTACCTTCTAGTTCTATCATAGTTGGATGGTAATTTGTTTGTCAATCCTCCAGTGCAGCATTGATCCTTGGTATTTTTCATGCAAAGTCTCCTACTGTAGATGCCTCTTGTATTTTGGTTATAACTTCATTTCTTCCACGATGAGGGAAATTCTTAAAATAATGTGCCTCTCTGCATCCCCAACATTGTAGTGGTGGCTTCTGGGAATTTCCAAGTTTCAGTCTGCTGGATGCTTCAATAGGCCTTTCATCAATTTTCCATTTAGTATTTTTTCGATTCTTCCGAAATTGTCTATTTTTCGGGTTCCTTGCGGCATTTTTAAAATTTATAGGCCTGATTTGTTTGAAATTTGAGGTGCCTTTCTGCCATTTCTTTGGTGGCCAAATTTTTCCAACTTTTCCTTTTTCCTTAGATTGCTAATAACACATTCGTGCTTTTGGTATCACCTCATCCATGGTCTTTGGATTCATGAATTCGATCCTCTCCTTCATGTGGGTAGGAAAGCTACTCAAGAATCTCTGTACCTTTTATTTCTCATCCATCAAATTTCCTATGTATCTTAAAAAAGGAGGTGAATTTAGTTATGAATTCATCGATAAATAACTGTCCCAACTTCAAGTCATGAAATTCTCATGAATTTTCATTAAAAAATCATTTTCTTAGGTACTTGTCCTTGAAGTATTCATGGAACTCATCCCAAGTTAAATTTTGATCCTAAATTCCCCACACACTCTTCACTTCCTCCCACCATAATGTGGCATTCTCCCAGAGTTGATAAATATCCATACGAGATTTGAGCTTCCTGCTATATTCATAGACCTCGAAATATTTATTCATATTTATTATCCATGCTTCTGCCACTTCCTTTGCCTCTCCATCAAAAGTGGGTGGTTTATTCTTCCGAAATTCGACTTGTAATTATACTTTTTGTTTCTTCATTTTCTATTGTTTCAAATCACTTCTAGAATCTTCTTCATGGCAAGTTTTGTTTTTGTTACTCCTATGAGTATGAATCCCTTCCCGATTTTCATTAATTTGTTTTTGTTTCTCTTCTTCATGAGTGTTCCTTTCTGGAAAAAGATGTGATGTAGGATGGTTCTGTCTATCTAAGAGGATTTTAAGGATACTTTCCTGCTCTCGCATTAGTATTTCATTGTCACATCTCACTCGAATCATTTCTATCTAGATTTTTTGCATTGTATCCAACAATCAAGTCATCTAAAACTATTGCTCCTCTAGAAACCTACTAGTTTGTTGATGCTTGTCCATGCTCAATTGTATCCACATTTTTGGGTTCATCTCTGTATTTGGCTGGGGATGGATTTCCCCTGTAGTTATTTGTGTCGGTTGGCTTGAAACTATTCTCATTAGATATTTTAGTGGTTCCTACTACTGTGCATGAACACCAACAAAACATCCAGAGTTATTTAGTTGGCCCAATCTGGACCACCGTCTAAACCACACTCTGAGACCACATGTCACAATCACAAGAAATTTTTTAATAACCAATTACTATTTACGAGACATAAAAAAAAAAATTTAATTTAATGAAATCCAAAAAAAATGAAATACAAATACATCATAACTCTGAAAATATATAAAGGTTTGGGTTTGATTATGGTTTCCATGTCATAGATGTTATAATCTATATATAAAAATAGATCACGATCCGACAAAGTTATAAGGTGAGACTCTTTATGATTTTTTATTCTGCCTGGAAATGGCATGCATCATTTATATATTAATTGAAAGAATGGAAATCATAGCCGCATTGCTATGATAATTATAGGCTATGATAATCACATTTATGAACTATAGGTTATTGCGAGACAACACATCATAGAGGCTATGAAATATTAGGCAATAATTTGACAATAAAAAACCTTAAACTTAGTTACTGCATGAATTATTATAATATTATATGGCTTACACTCATCCTACTCGAGTGGATGGCAGTTGTCTTCCACCGGATCCTTCTAGATTTTCGTTCTCACTCTCTATCCATCATACCCTAGATTGGATAGTGTTGGTTTATTAGGTTTGCGTTAGGGTAACTACCACCCCTATCACTGCTCTGGCATGTGCATTTTCTCTGCCACATTATTATGAATCCCAACTACGAGAAGGATCATTCTGAAATTATTACCTCCAGTGTTACCTAGGTGTTCAACCCATCTTGGTGATGTTCGTTTAGTTGTGACACTAGCAGAGCAATGGATTAAGTTTTTTAGGGGTTCGATAGAAATGAAACATCATGGATTTCTAACAACATTCTGTCAACAACAATCAACACAACTATGATAGTCAGTTAATTTTTCTTTACGCTTAATTTTTCTTTATCTATGTTTTCAAAAGATTTTGACTAATCATGCATTTTCTTTCACATGAGACAGACCTGCTACTACCAAACTCTTCAAACTCTGGTTTTACCATACCTCCGTCGCAATTGGAAACAAATGGTCTTCATCTCCTTCAGATTGATGAGGGTGGAAACTTCGAGTAAGGGTTTCTCACACCGTCAAAATTTCTGGACCATTATAAGAGTTTTCGTTGGGGTTATTATCATAGGTTTTCTTTACATTCGATACTCATTTGTTCCTTATTCCTCAATGTGCAAGGTTCCTCCACAACTTGCATTCTATTCTTCTTCAACGTTCCTTCGAGTTTGGCCATGATCCCTCCAAAAATTTATTATGGTATGTTAGCTCATTCTTCAGCCATTCCTCTGTTTTGCATTATGATATTAATGCTCAACCCTCTGGTCTGGTTTCTGAGGGAAAACCCTTTTTATTTACAGGGTTTTCAATTATGTGGTTGCATGATATAGGTTTCCAGTTCAATCATGGAAAGGGCATAGATTTACTTACCAGGGTGTTGTAATTAATTATTTGGTTAGAAATTGCCGGTTTTTCTCTTCGAGATCGCACCCTTGGAAACTATTTTGTATAAATTTGGTTGACTTTTTTAGAACCTTCATAGTTTGCTAGTGATATTACGTTTGAGCACTCATTTCTAGTTTCAAATGTACATATATATTATATACAGTTATTCTTCAAGTGTTCTTTATTTTGAAGGTTAGTCATGAATTTAAATTGGTTGATATGGTTATGTACCTACGTTTCATACAACTTTATCTTCTTTTCATGGTGTAAATTGTTGATTTATAAAAATGATGGTTTTGTGTTACTAGGGTTTGAATTTCAATTAATGGTTTTCCATTCTATTCAGTAATATAGAGCTATTACTCTAAATCGTGGAGTTCAGTAGCTAGAGGACTGGACCCAGGTTTGGTCTATACCATAACTCAGGTCTAAACCTCTATGCATGATTGGGTTCTCAAGTTTTTCCTGGTTAAATGTGCGAACTCCAGTTCTTCTTTAACTTTTATTATCTTCTATTTTGGTTTTTGTTGCTCTACAATTTCTGTAGTTACTATCTCTCTGCAGTGAAAAATATTGTTCAGAAATATTAACTCTGCATTTTGGCAAGGGTTCATTATGTTGTAGAATCTATATTATCTGATGCTATTTTCTTTGGAATTCAGTTTATAGAGCTACAAAATACATCATATATTTAGTATGAATTAGAAAGAATAACAAATGTATCTTTCTCCTATTTTCCTGTTCCCATCCATTTTATTTTTCTTGGTTTTCCTATTACTCGTTTATATTTTTCTAATAAATAAACAGATTCATCATTCTAGAAAATAGAGAAAATTCCATAGTCATTTATCCAATTTCAAATATAGATTTATATACTTATCTCAAATCTATTAGCTTAACTGATGGCTCCTGCCATCCTTGAGAGAGGCTATTACGTCTTCTGCTCCCACTAAGCTCTGTACCATAGTTCCCTAGAGAGCAGTTATGTACAGGAGTTAGGCCTCAATACCACTCTCGAGTCTATACTCCTTACAAGTTACAGAGCTCCATTGGCTCTAGACCATCTCTGGACAAATCTTCTTTCCACCACCTTTGTGCTTAACCCTTTTTCCTTTTTATTGAACAGAACCCCTTCCCTCCTTCAAGTTTTTCGAATTTATCCTTTTAGAGAAGGTAACTATCAGAAAAAACTTCCTCAATCTTTTACTCTAAATCTTGGAATTCTTCTACCATTTGATTAAATATTTTCTCAATGTCAATTTTGTTCATAAATAAAATTCAAGATTTTATTTTTAAAATGTATCTTTAACTAAATAAAAAATTCTTTTAATCATCATGTAAGAACAAAACGGGATGTTTCAAAATCTCACTCGTTTTTAGAATTGACAGTATTTCAAAGCCTTTTTAAAGTTCTATCTTTGAATGGTTAGGTTTCATATTTTTTTAAATTCATAAAATTTCAAAGCTTTTTTAATTTCTTTTTATTAACATAGATAAATTCAATTTTTAAATTAAAAAAAAAAAGTAATAATTTATTATATATATTTATCTACATTTTTTGTAAGTTTGCTAGGATTATATTTTTATCATGTCCAAAACATCACCGAGATCATAGTGGAGAATTGAACTATAGATCATTGTGTATTAAACTACCAATAATTTTCAATTCAAAACCTTATATATATATATATATATATATATATATATATATATATATATATATATATATATATATATATATAGATATATATATATATATATATATATATATATATATATATATATATAATAAAAATCTAATATCTTTAAAATTATATAAATTCATTTATGATAAAAGTTGTGTGATGGTTGTAAGTACTATTTAAAAGTTATACTTCTTTACAAAGTTATGGTCAAAATTATAGTGGCCAAAAATAAAGGTTCTAATATTACTTTTCCGGAATAATTACATTCATAATGACTAAATATTTTAGGATTTTCCATTTTTAAAAATCATTATTAACATGATGTAACATCTGGATTTAATCTTTAAACTACTTATTTTTCTTTTAAAAAGAGATTATGCATTTAATTTTTAAATTATATTATCATGTAAAGTTAATCTAGTAATGGACATGATTATTTTCTTTAATTTATATAAGGAATTATTTATGCAATGTGTTTCCATAAAAATTGATGATAAATTTTTCCAAGAATCTAGAGTAGTTAGGAAAAAAGAAGTTAAAAGATAGTTAACTTTTCCTATGAGGATAAAAGGGAAATCCTAGTGAGGAAAATGGGTTTTGAAAACTTGGAGGAGAGCCTGAAGGCTTGAGGGTGAGTGTGAATCCATATCTAGTTGGAATGAATGGAAAAATATGCAACTTGAATCTAGAAAGGAAGACTGGAGTGAATATCCTGAGGTCTATTCTAGAAATACTACAATCTAAGTCTTACACTGGTGCAGAGCAAGGGGGAGTTGAGGACGTAATCGCCTCTCTCAAGGTTGGGGGGATATCATCATCATTCTGAAGTATGATAAGTAACTTAGGAATGTGTTAATGAAGATATGTGAGTTCTTATTGTGTTTTTACTGATTAGTTAAACTGATATATTTCTGTAATTGAGGAAATGGAAAGGATGGGAAAGACACCTATGTGTTATTTAATTTCATAAAGAATAAATAATGGTAATTAGAAATAAATATGGAAACTCATTATTTCTTCACTCTAAGATGGTTTAAATATCTTTATATCTATTTAATAGTGTATGTGAATGAAGAACGACTGTATTAGTGCAGAAATAGTAATAGGATTTTAAGGATCTAAAGCCTTAATAAAGTGATGGAGAGGATTGTTAGTCTGTACGGGGTGGATACCCTAGACTGTACAGTTCGTCCCCTCTTGATAAAATTACTATACACGGACTGTGGGATTTTAGAAAGAACCCAGAAACAGAGATGGTCTGGACATCAACCTATTATAGTAAAATCACTATTATTGGTAAGCTTTAAATAGTAGTTATATTATATTTACATGATAAATAGAATAATTAAAATAAATGACTATTATGTATTACAGACTATAGCCATATTATGGTATTGTTATTCACGAATATAAACATAATACAAGATGGATAAATTTGAAGACAAATAAAGATAACTATAACACTGTCATATTTATAAAAAAGGGCATTGTATGGGTAAAATTTAACATTAATAAATATAGGAGAACTACATGCAAGTATTATATTCATGCTTCAAGTATAAAACTTAGCATGAAAGGGAATAGACTACTCGAATGAAGACACAAGAAAATTCTAGACAGGTGATGCAAAGAGAGAAAACATCGCTAAATAGTTATGACCATCTATATATTAAAACGATATGTAATATGGTAAACAAAATCCATGGACACACATAAATGTTGAATACTATGCGAATCTAGTACCAAATCATCATGAATATATCCATTATCAGGAAAATAAATCAAAGCCTAAATAAACCCTTATACCAGATAATCAAAAGATGGAAACCAAAGCCCTAATGGGTTCATCCAAATTACAATATTTAACAAAGGGTTTTATACCCCTAAAAACCTGAGAAGATACAAGTAAACAAATCATTTTAGGCACCCGCGAAACCTGTATGAAGAATAGGTAAAAAGAGTCATTAAATAAAGAAGTAATGGCCAAAGAGAACACCATGCAATGATAAGGATGCGAGGTCCGTGAAGACTACCTGAAATTAGGGTTGTAAAATAGAAACCCTGTGAAAATAAAAATAAAGCCTGAAAGGATGTAAAACAATAAACCTAGATCGAATTCAAAAAAACTTACCTTGGAAAAAATGCAGAGATCCAGTGTTGAAAGACTCGACACAAGGAAAAATTAGGTTGGTCAGTGCTATGCAGAAGACCTATATTTGTAGTGCCCTCTAGAGAAAGGGTCGAAAGCAAACATTGGAATCCCGTGGGAGAATGTAAACATGTCCAGTGTTATAAAAAAAATGATGGAATCGAGCATATCAAAACCCAAATATATTATTAGGAATCATGAACAGAAATAAAAATGAACAAACAACACAAAAGAAATTGTTGAGCTGGCGATTAAGGAGAAACCTTATAAATATACCTAAGCGCAGCTGAATAACCAAGATAATGAATGGAGACCATGGAGTAAAGGAATTATGGTAGCATCAAATTCCATAGCATCAGAGCTCAGAGCACTCCATAGTGTCACAGAGTTTAGGAATTAAAACAGTTAGGGTTGAGGGGCGGGTCAATACCCTATCCTATCTCGAAGTTTCATCATATCCATAGATCAAGTGGGTAATAAGATCCATAATGGAAATCCTAGTAGATGTAAAAATAAAATCAGTATAACCAAACACCGAAATAAACTTTGTAGATATTTTCTTGAGTACAGGTTCATAATTTCAAGTTAATTAAGCACAATATCCAACGTTACAATTACAATCAAAATCTTCAAGTACAGTTAATCCAAGTTGGTTGATACATGGCATATCTTGTCAAGTGGATTAAGTCACGATAGCTCCAGAGGGAATGATATATTACGTGTGGTTCCACATTTTTAACTATTGACTTAAGCCATTGTAATGTATTCCTGTTATACCTTATAATATATAATCTTAAGATGGCATAGTAAGATATGGTGGAAGGGTTTATAGTCCTTCATATATATATATATATATATATATATATATATATATATATATATATATATATATATATATATATGGCGTAGTAATTCTTATGTTTGTGCAATAAATATGCTATGTTATTTTTCTTATTAAATTATTTCAAAGAGGAATGTAAGTACTAGGGCTAAGTTAGTAAAATCATAAGTAAATTAGAGTTATTTTTTATTCATTTAAGTGGTTGTCACAAGTGGTATCAAAGCAACATTCACATGCTAGGGCCCAAATGGGGTCACCTGAATAACAATTGATGTGTGTAAATTGTGCACATAACTAGAAAGGATACAATGAGAAGGGGATCATTGCACCAAGTACCCAAAAATTCAGGCGAATATTACCCCTAAACCAATCCTAAAATGAACCCTAAAATGTGGGTACAAATGAGTGTATATCATCATCAACAGACCAACGTATTAATAGAAGAACAACAACGTGAGACGAGCAACCTATTGAGTATAGTGTAGCAGTTGTAGGAAGAAATGGTCTGGAATAGAAGTGACAATGAAATACTGATGTAAGAGTAGGATAGGATTATCAAAAGCCTCTCCAATAGGTGGAATCAAGGGATAGCGCCACGAAGCCCTGAAAGAGACATCCGGGAAGAAAGCGAACAATGATGTCAGAAAAATGATAAGTCGAAAGGAAGCCATATACAACAGAAAAATTAAAAGAAAACCATGATGAGGAAGAATTTGGAAATGTGTCAGAACAACAAGAGATGAAGAAACAAAAAGTGGAATTGCAAGGTGAGTTCCGAAGAATGAAACCTCCTACTTTTGATGGAGAGGTTGAAGAGGTGGCAGAAGAGTGGCTAATTAACATGAACAAGTATTTTCAAGTTTATGAATATAGCAGCAACCTCAAAGATCTCTTGGTTATCTATCAACTAAGGGAGAAAGCTACTTTGTGGTGGGAGGAAGTAAAACATGTTCAAAGTATTAAACACTAGAATGTGACCTCGAAAAAGTTCCAACAATAATTCAAGGATAAGTACCTAACAGAGCGTTTCTATGATGATAAATCCCAAGAATTCCATGATTTGAGATTGGGACAGTTGGCAATGGATGAATTTATAACCAATTTCACATCATTGTTAAGATATGTACCTTAACTAAGAGATGTGAAGGCTAAAGTTCAACGATTTCTAAGCAGTATACCTACCCACATGAAGGAAATAAAAAAATTCTTTAACCCGAAGACTATGGACGAAGTTATTCAAAAATCACGAATGTGCTATTAGTAGTCCAAGGAAAATGATGAAACATGAAAAAAATTGGCTGTCATAGAAAGGAAAAAAAACTAGCTAAAATTTTAAGACTACCATGTATGGTAATTTTAAAAATACTGCAATGAATTGAGCAAGTAGGTAGTATGGGAGAAATCAACAGAAATCAAAGTGGCCAATAGTGGAAAGACCCACAGAAACCTCCAACAAACAAGAGCATGGGCGGACTCAGAAAAATCCCCTCTATAATGATGGGGATGCAGTGAGGCACATTATTGCAAGAATTTTCCTCATCGAGGGAGAAGAGAAAAAAAAACTAACTTGCAAGAGGCTTCTATGGTAGGGGATGTGGCTCGAAATATACCAATAATTAATGAAGATTTTGAAGACCAACAAGAAAATTACTAGCTGACCATTGTTGATCAGTGGTTGTCATTGATGTAAACCCAAGCAGCACTAGGGGCTAACCCAATATTGAATGGGAATTTTGACCTACCAAATTAATATATTTTGGGTCAATAATTCTTTTTATTATTTCTACTTGTCAAGATGTTTCTGTTGATATATGGCACACCATGTAATTCTTCATAGTTTGAGAGATTTTCATGTTTGAAGTTTGCACCCCAGTCAGTGGGCTCAAACCCCATGGGGTTGGGGCATGGGTCATTGAAAAGTCATAATTTAATATTTTTTAAGCTCCTAAAATCCCCCCATGTTCACTTGTTTAAACCCCTATCAACTTAAGCATTCATATAAATTGTGATCTTCATTTACTCCTTATGCATGAGATTTGGCCATCTGAAACAGGTCATCATGGAATTTTCACTCTAACTTCTTTTCTATGAAGGATCAGAAGTTGAAATTTTTATGAGGTGAAGAAAAAATCTGGAGGATGCTGCAGTAAAAATTTCAGATCAAGTTGCGTAATATTGTTGGAGATATGATCTGTGGAAGTAAGGGTTTTTTGGAGGCTTCTGAAATTCATCTCAAAGAGGTGAACTTGGTAAAATCGTCATGACTCTCTCTATGAGTATCGGATTAGAATTATATAAAAATTGATAGATAGTGCATAGTCTTTAGTTTTCTCTCTATCACTTTCAGAGGAAAATGAAGAAACAATGACAGGTGGCATGCCATACAAGTGCGCTCTACTGAAACAGTCCATAATTATGGAAGTGTGAGAAATTGGGTATAAATTTCTCTGAAGAATCCAAATTGGGTCAAACCTATGGCATTGGAAAGAAGACTCAGAGGACTACTACAAGACCGAAAATTAGATATTTAGGATCTGAAATGACAGAGATACACCAGATTCAATATCAAGCTCTTAGAAGGCAAGAAAAAGCTAGATCATGTGTTGTCATGGATTGCAAAGGACCAGAATTTCTAAGGCAGAAAGGAAGAAAATGGTGCAGCAGAGGGTAGCATGAAAAGAGTAGAAACCAAGGTGCATAACAGTAGCAAGAATTTCATCATATGAAGTCTTCAAGTGGGTAGCACTACATACAATCATTGTACTTAGTCATTGTAAATACATTATTGTACAAATTGTACTAGTGTCTATCTACCAAGGGTTGAAGAGGCAGTGTTGGGAGGTTTAGGATCATCATTAGGTGGTTGTGTCAAAGTCGGGGTTATGGTCTATTATATCTTCTTCTTCTACATCATTCTATATCATTGTAAAGTGGACCATTTTCCCTAGTACGGGAGTCCATTCTTCTTTTATTCTTCTATAGGGTGATAGGGTGGGGCTAGGGTGAGTTGTAGCTCATTGGGTGTTAGGGCATCTGTTCAGTGACTACTGAAGTATCTTGGGCATTGGAGCATCCATCCAGTGGGAGCTGGAGAAGAATTATTTTCTAGATTCTAGGAAGTTGGAGCTTTATTTTCAACTGGAGTTGAAAATAATTATTAGAAAATCATTAGGTGGTTTTTGTCCTGAAGTGGGTTTCCACCTTAAAAACTGTGTGCATTTTTGTTCCTCTGGTTTATTGCTTCCATTGTACAAACACTGATAATAATTAAAGATTAACTAACGCTCTAATTGAAAGGAATACTGGTTCACCCCCTACCCCCCCCCCCCCTCTCCCCGCCCCTTAGTATTTCCAACAATTGGTATTAGAGCTTGGTTCCTTCAATAGCAGTTTAACAGCTGGAAGGATGTCATGGAGTATACCAAGAATGGTGTACCTCTATTCAATGAAAATAATTATGCACTTTGGAAAGGAAGAATGGAGGTCTATTTCTTGGTGCAAGGTTATAAAGTATGGGACACTGTTAAAAATGGGTTTACATCAACCGCAAATGAACAAGGTAAGAAGAATTTGGTAAATTATGCAAAAGAAAAGAATATTATTATCAGTGGACTTATTGAATCTGCTTATCATAAGGTGTTGGGTTGTTAAACTGTTAAAAATATATGGGACAATATTGAGAATATATATGCAGGTGACTCAAATGTCAAAGAAGCAAAGCTTCAAATCTATAGAGAAAAATTTGAGCAACTCAGAATGAAAGAAGATTGCAACATTGCTACATACTTCCAACACGTTGATGAAATAACCAATAGTCTGGAAGGATTGGGTGAGCTAGCTGATGAGAAGACTATTATACGAAAGATTCTTAGAATGTTACCAGGGATATTCAACCCAAAGGAATCGATCTTAGAATACAATGCAAGTCTGGACAAACTAAGCAAGGAATAATTACATGGAGTTCTCATAGCATATGAAATGAGACTTGATGAAGAAAAGGGTACTTCAAATCTAGAAAATACATTTGTTGCATCTAAGAAAACCAATAAGGACAAACAACCTTCAATTGAAATGACATGCACCTGCAAGTGTGAAGAAAAGGGAGATGATGGAGAAGGCCTTTCAGATGAAGAATATGCTTACTTTACGAGAAAACTAAAACCTGGTAAGGTAAAATTCAAAGGTAAATTTCCATTGATATGTTTTGGTTATGGTGAGGTTGGGCATTTCGTAGCAAAATGTCTGAACAAAAGTGATGGCAGCTCAAAACAAAAGAAAGGCTTTAAGAAATTCAACAAGTAAGGAAAAAATAAAGGATTGAAAAGGAACTTTCTCTCTAAATAAGATAGCTCCTCATCCAATGAAGAAAGTGACAACAAATAAGAAGCCAATGAGAAAGTATTGTTTATGGCCAAGCACAATAAACAAGAAGTATCAAAAAATGAAGAAGAAGGTTTGACCATAGAAGAATTTTATGAGGAGGCAATCAAGCTTATAAAAGAGCTCAATGCTGAGAACATTTGTTCCAACACTCTTGAAGAACAAGTTCAAGGTCTCAAAATTGAGGTTGAAGAACACAAATGTATTGAAGAGTCACTTGAAAAGAAGTTGGAAGAAAGCAACCAAGAAAGGGAAGCATTATAAGCCGAAGTAGTCTCGCTACCTAAGGAAGTGAAGAAGGGAAAAAATGTCCAAAACTATGCCAACAGCTCAAGGGCATTGAAATAACTCTTCAGCAATCAACGATCCTACAACGACAGAACTGGCCTCGGTTACAAAGAAGAAGAAGCAAGACCTTCTACAACAAAATACGATGAACCTATGAGATCTGACATACATGAAGACTTCATTGGACAACATCCACAAGCACATCATTGGAAGACGATTCCTTGACGAATATTTTCATCCAGGTACGAACATATTTTTCATGGCTATTGTTATTCATGTGAAAATTTGGTCATAAAGCTATAGAATGTCGCACATACCCTATGAACCAATATAATTCCAAAAGATTCGTCAAATATGAACTTCCCAGGGCTCAACGAAACATCAATAGATTTGAAAATTTAAGAAATAATATGGAATGTTACAAATGTAAGAACTTTGGACACAGAGCCAGAGACTACAGACTTGAAAATCCTCCAGAAGAATCTTCGAAGCCACAGAATGAATGAACATAGAAGAAGAAGAAGACTAATAGTTGTGCTCTCTCTCTCTCAAGGCTCAAAAAAGAAATATGTGTGGTATATTGACAGCGGTTTCTCAACACATATGACTAGAGATAGAAGGAAATTTGTATCTCTGAAAGAGAAGAAGGATGGAACCATATCCTTTGGAAATGATGGATCTTCAAATGTTATAGGATCAGGTACCGTCACTCTCGGAAGCAAAGATGTTATAGCCAAGAATGTTCTATTGGTAGAAAACATGAATCACAATCTGCTCAGTGTTGGACAAATGTGTCATCAAGGACACACAATGCTATTCAACTCCACAAAATGTGAAATCAGGAAAGGTAGGTATGGTAAAATTGTGGCTACAGCAAGTCGAGCTCCAAATGACATATATGTTCTAGTTGAAGCAACTAAAGCATGTCTAGTAGCTAAAGAATATGAAAGTTGGTTATGGCACAAACGAATGGGTCACATAAACTTTGACAATCTTGTCAGGATAAGAAAAAAGGAAGCAGTACGAGAAATGCTGAAAATCTCAAAACCTTCCAACACACTATGTGAGGCATGCTGGCATGGCAAGCAGATAAAAGTCCAATTTAAAGCAAAAGATCACTTTTCAACAAATCCATTGGAATTGATACATATTGATCTATGTGGTCCTATGAGAACAAAAGGCTTAGACGGAGAATTATATTTCATGATAATGATAGATGACTATACCAGGATGACAACCATCAGTTTCCTAAAGAAAAAATCTGAAGCATTTGAGTGCTTTAAGATATACAAGGAGTTGGTTGAAAATGAAACTAATTTGAAAATAAAGTGTGTAAGATCAGATAATGGTGGAGAATTCACTTCCAAATTATTTCAGCAATACTATGACGAAAATGGAATAAAAATGCAATTTTCAACAGCACAAACACCTCAGCAAAATGGAGTTGTTGAAAGAAAGAATAAAACTGTATAGGAAATGGGTAGAACAATGTTGAAGGACTCAAAATTGGATGAAAATTTCTGGGTTCAATCAATTCATACGAAAATCTTCATTATCAACCAAAGTCTTCTTAGAAATAATTGCAACAAGACTCCATATGAATTATGCAAAGGAAAACTAGCTAATGTAAAATATTTCAGAATCTTCGGAAGCAAATGTTATATCAAAAGAGAAGATCAAAATTTGGGTAAGTTTGAATCATTTGTTGATGAAGGTATCTTTGTTGGTTACTCACACAAAAGAAAGGCCTATAAATGCTATAATCTAAGATGAAAATAGATAATGGAGAGCATAAATGTTACATTTGACGAAGATGGTGTTCTAGCAAGTAATGATGAGGATCTAGAATCTTTGAAACTTGAGATAGAGGCTGAAAAAGACACTAATAAAATTGTAGAACAAGAAGCAATTATCAATGAGGAAGAAGTAAACAATAATCATCAAGATATACCAAAAAAACAACAAGAAGCTCCTCCAAGGAGAACAAAAGAGTTGATTCAAAAGAGCCATCCATCAAATCAACTCATTGGTGACATAAATGAAGTTCGACAGCTTCGTTCATCACAACAAGCTCACGTTGCTTTTCTAGCAACCTTTGAGCCTAGTAGTTTTGAGGAAGCCAGCCAAAATGAACATTGGGTAGCAGCTATGAATGAAGAATTGGATCAAATTGAGAATAATAACACCTCGGAATTAGTTCCATGACCAAAAGATAAAAATGTCATTAGGACTAAATGGGTGTTCATGAACAAATCGAATGAAAATGGGCAGGTTACCAGAAACAAAGAAAGATTGGTTTGCAAAGGCTATGCACAAGTGAAAGGAATTGATTTCGACGAAACATTTGTTCCAGTTGCCAGAATGGAAGCCATCTGAATGTTTCTTGCCTATGCATGTTCAAGAAAAATCAAAGTCTACAAAATGGATATTAAGTTAGAATTTCTGAATGGGGAATTAGAAGAAGAAGTTTACATCGAACAACCTAAAGGTTTTCTACTATCATAGAAAAAAGACTATGTCTGCAGGTTAAAGAAGGCTCTATATGGTCACAAGTAGGCTCCCAGAGCATGATATGCTCGTCTTGATGGATATATACATCAACAAGGGTTCAAGAAAGGTACCGTTGATAGAAATCTTTATGTACAAATAGATGAAGATAATTTAACAATTGTTGAGGTATATGTGGATGATATAATATTTGGTAGCAATGATGATCGACTAAGTAAGAACTTTTCTACAAAGATGCAAAGTGAGTTTGAGATGTCTTTACTTGGTGAGCTGACATACTTCTTAGGGCTTCAAATATCTCAGCAAGAGAAAGGAATATTTATATGCCAAGCCAAGTACATCAAGGAAATGATCAAGAAATTTAAAATGGAAGATTGCAAACCCGTCCTTACTCCAATGGTAACAAGTTGAAAATTAAGCATAGACGACTCATCGAAGGATGTGGATCAGAAGTTGTACAGTTCTATGATTGGTAGTCTTCTATATGTAACAGCCTCTCAGCCATATGTTATGCAAGCAGTTGGACAAGTAGCAAGATTCCAAGTAGCACCAAAAGAATCACATATTATTTCCATCAAAAGAATTCTTCGATATCTAAAGGTCACAAAAGAATATGGCCTTTGGTATCCCAAGGTTAACAATCTCATTATTCAAGCCTTTACAGATGCAGATTGGGAAGGAAGCATTGATGATCGTAAGATTAATAGTGGAGCAGCATTCTATCTAGGTGGTTGTCTCGTATCATGGTTGAGAAAAAAACAAACTTCAATCTTTTTATCTACAGTGGAAGCAGAATACATTGCAGCAGCATCATGTTGTACTCAAGTACTTTGGATGAAACAAAATTTGCAAGATTTTCAAGTAAAATTTAGTTAGCCTATTCCCATATTTTGTGACAACACTAGTGCCATCAGCATCTCCAAGAATCCTATCATGCATTCAAAAACAAAACACATTCCGATCAAATATCATTTTGTTAGAGAACAAGTCGCTGAAAAGAATATCAAACTTGAGTATATTTGTACAAAAGAACAAATTGCTGATATATTCACTAAACCTTCACCTCGTGAAGCATTTGAATACCTTCATCAAAAGCTTGGGATTCTCCCAAGTTCTCATTAGATTTTCCTTTTTCAAGAATATAAAGGGGGAGTGGAAGTGTGTACAGGTCTACAGGATGATTGTGTGTCAGCGGGAGTGGAAGTGTGTACAGGACCGTAGGATGGTTGTGTTTGAGGGGGAGTTAACCTTTGCCATTGATGTCAAAGGGGGAGAGAATGTTGTAGGAAGAGGTGTCATGATCGCAGGGGGAGTACTTGTGTTGCCACCAATGCCAAAGGGGCAGATTGTTGATCAGTGGTTGTCATTGATGTCAACCCAAGAAGCACTAGGGGCTAACCCAATATTGAATGGGAATTTTGGCGTAGCAAATTAATATATTTTGGGTCAATAATGATTTATATGGTTTTTACTTGTCGAGATGTTTTCGTTGATATATGGCATGCCATGTAATTCTTCACAGTTTGAGAGATTTTCATGTTTGAAGTTTGTACCCTAGTCAGTGGGCTAAAACCCCATGAGGTTGGGGCATGGGTCATTGAAAAGTCATAGTTAATATTTTTTAAGCTCCTAAAATCCCTCGCAATTTCACTTGTTGAAACCCCTCTCAACTTAAGCATTCATATAAATTGTGATCTTCATTTCCTCCTTATGCACGGGATTTGGCCATCTGAAATAGGTCATCGTGGAATTTTTTCTCTAAATTTTTTTCTACGAAGGCTAAGAAGCTAAAATGTTTATGAGGTGAAGCAGAAATCTTGAGGAAGCTGCAGTAAAAATTTCAGATCAAGTTGCGTAACATTTTTGAAGATATGATCTGTGGAAGTAAGGGTTTTTGCAGGCTTCTGAAATTCATCTCAAAGAGGTGACCTTGGTAAAATCGTCATAACTTTCTCTCTGAGTATGAAATTCGAATTTCATAAAAAGTGACAGATATTGAACAGTATTTAGTTTTCATTCTATTAGTTTCGAAGGCAAATGAAGAAACCGTGACACGTGGTATGCCGTACAAGTGTGCTCTGCTGAAACAATCCATAATTATGCAAGTGTGAGAAATTGGGTATAACTCTCTCTTGAAGAATCCAAATTGGATCAGACCTACTGCATTGGAAAGAAGACTCAGAGAACTACTGCAGGACCAAAAATTAGATATTGAGGATCTGAAATAACAGAGATACACCAGATTCAATATCGAGCTCCTAGAAGGCAGGAAAAAGCTAGATCATGTGTTGTCAAGGATTGCAAAGGACTAGACTTTCTACGAAAGAAAAGCAAAAAAAGGTGTAGCAGAGGGTAGCATAGCAAGAGCAGCAACCAAGTTGCATAACAACAGCAAGAAGTTCATCATATGAAGTCTGCAAGTGGGCAACACTGCATACAATCATTGTACTTAGTCATTGTAAATACATTATTGGACAAATTGTACTAGTGTCTATCTGCCAAGGGTTGAAGAGGTAGTGTTGGGAGGTCTACGATCATCATTAGGTGGTTGTGTCAAATTTGGGGTTATGGTCTAGTATATCTTTTTCTTCTACATCATTCTATATCATTGTAAAGTGGACCATTTTCCCTGGTATGGGAGTCCATTCTTATTTTATTCTTCTATAGTGTGGTAGGGTGGTGCTAGGGTGAGTTGTAGCTCATTGGGTGTTGGGGCATCTGTTCAGTGACTACTGTAGAATCTAGGGCATTGGAGCTTCCATCCAGTGGAAGCTGGAGAAGAATGATTTTCTAGATTCTAGGAAGTTGGAGCTTTATTTTCAATTAGAGTTGAAAAGAATTATTAGAAAAGCATTAGGTGGTTTTTGTCTCGAAGTGGGTTTCCACCTTAAAAACAATGTGCATTTGTGTTCCTCTTGTTTACTACTTGCATTGTACAAACACTGATAATAATTGAAGATTAACTAATGCTCTAATTGAAAGGAATACTGATTCACCCCCCCTCTCAATATTTCCAATAACCATGATAGAACTTGAAGGTAAGTTATTTTCACAAATTTTTTCTATTCTGGTTGACCTTGCTACCATTTTAACATATGTAAACCCCCCGACAGTAGAAAAGTTTAATTTTTGAAGCCAGAAATATAAGAACCCCTCGCTGGTACAACTAGCCACTCACGCAAAGAGAAGGGTTAGTGCTAAAGTTTCAAACTATTCTTTGGAAATTGGAAACCAGTAGTTAAAGGTAGAATTAAATTTTTTACCTTTGGGTTCCTATGATATAATACTGGGTATGGACTGGCTATAAGGACGCTGGTCTTTAGTAGACTATAAATATAAGGTCATTTACTTTAGAGCTGAAGATGGGACACATCAGGAATTGCAAGGAATTAAGAAACCTCTACAATTACGTCCCATCACAGCATCTCAGTTGGATAAATGAATTAGAAAAGGATGCTAGATTTATTCCATCCAAGTGGGATTTGCTAACTCGAAGGATAAGTTTCCTATGTTAGAAAATATACCAATAGTACGGGACTTTATGGATGTATTTCCAAAAAACATACCACGACTACCCCCAAAGAGAGATATTGATTTCACTATCGAATTAATGCCTGGTACTGTACTAGTGTCACAAGCACCATATCAAATGAGTGTACACGAGCTAACACAATTAAAAATTCAATTACAAGAATTGTTGGATAAGGGATATATTAGACCAAGTGTATCCCCTTAGGGAGCACCAATGTTGTATGTAAAGAAAAAAAGTTGGAACAATGTGAATGTTCATGGAATATAGGAAGCTCAACAAGTCGAAAGTTAAGAATAAATACCCACTACCATGTATAGATGACTTTTTCGATCAAGTGAATGGAGTGACTATATTTTTAAAGATATACTTAAGGTCTGATTACCATCAAATTCAAATTAAAGATGAATACATCTACAAAACAACCTTTCGAACTTCATATAGAGACTATGAGTTTTTGGTTTTTCCATTTGGACTAACCAATGCGCCAACAACATTCATGAGCCTAATGCATGGCACATCTCATCCCTTATTAGACAATTTTGTTCTGATATTTATTGACAACATATTAATTTATTTGAGAACCATGGAAGAACATAAGGAACACTTACGACAAGTGTTGGAAATGTTGTGAAAACATTAGATGTATGCCAATTTCAAACAATGTGATTTCTTCAAAGAGCAGATTCAATATTTAGGCCATGTCATTTCTACCGAAGGCATAGTAGTAGATCCCAAGAAAATAAAGACTATCATGGAAGGGAAGGTGCCCAAAAACGTAGCAGACATACATTCTTTTATTAGATTGGTCAGATATTACAGATGCTTCATCGAAGGATTCTCAAAAATTTCTTTTCCTATTACACATCTGCAACGAAAGGGGAAAATGTATAAATGGACCAACGAATGTCAAGCTAGCTTTGAAATGTTGAAGTAGGTGTTGATTAAAGGGTAGCTGACCCAAACAAGGAATTTGAGCTATGCACCGATGGGTGCAAGGAAGTAGTAGGAGTAGTATTATCTCAAGATGGAAGGGTCATTACCTATGAGTCAAGAAAGCTAAAATATCATGAACGACGTTATTCCACTTACGATATAGAGCTAGCAACAATAGTGCACACACTCAACATATGGAGACATTAATTATTGGGAAATAGGTTTATGCCGAAAACATATCACAATAGCTTGACAAGATAATTTAAACAAGCTTATTTGAATGCTTGTTAGGCAAGGTTTAATGCATTTCTAAGCAAATTTTATTTTGACATTCAACATGTTAAGGGGAAGGAAAATCATGTTGTTGATGCTTTGAGAAGAAAACAACATTACGTATATGAACTCTACTTTAATAAAGTAGAGTTCAAATTTCAAGATCAAATAAAAGAAGCGGCCGAAAAGGATCCCGAATATCAATTTTTGTGGTAGCAAGAAAATGAAGAAGAAAATCAGGAAAAGCTATCATATTATGAGATTAACAAAGATTAACTTCTAAGTTTTAGAGGAAAGATTTACATCCTGAATCAGATGAGTTTGAAAGAGTTGATCTTGGATGAATTTCATCGTAACACTTATTCTGAACATCCAGGATACCAAGAAATGTTGACAGTAATTAGGAAAGTTTGCTTTTGGCATAGTATGCAGAAACATATTGCTAAATAATCAACCGAGTGTTTGGAATGCCAACAGGCTAAGATGGAACATCAACATCCAATAGGAGTTTTGCAGCCCATATGTGTACCCGAATGGAAATGGGAGGTTATATCTTTGGATTTTATTACTGGTCTACCAAAATCGAAGAGGCATAATGATTCCATAATATTGGTCATAAATAGATAGATTAAGGAAGCTCATTTTATTCCAGTAGAGTTGAATTAGAAAACAGTGCATATTGCAGATATTTTTATGAGGGAAATTTTTAGGTTGCATGATATGCCTAATATAGTCATCTCAGATCGAGATGTAAAATTCACTTCAACCTTTTGGAAGGCACTGTTTACTAGGTTGGGCACACCGAACAAATTTAGCACCGCATATCATCTGCTGACGAATGGACAAACCAAGCGAGTGAATCAAATCCTAGAAGACATTATGCGCATGTACGTAATGCAACAACCGACAAAGTGGGAATACTATATACATCTAATGGAATTCACGTACAATAATGGATATCAAGAGTATCTTAAAATGAGTCCCTTTGAACCCTTATATGGGAGAGAAAGTAGAAATCCCATTAAATAGAGCAATCCAGAAACCAAATTAATGCTTGGCCCGGAGATGTTGGCTAAGATGGAACAAGAATTAAATAAGATTAGACAGAACATAAAAGTTGCTCAAGATCAGTAGAAGGTTTATATGAACAAAAAGAGAACCTATCAGGAGTTTGAAGTGGGTGAACATGCGCATGTGAGAATCAAGCCTAAGAAAATCACCTTAAGGTGGATTTCGTGTGCCAAGTTGCCTCCCAAGTTCTCTGGGCCTTTCTAAATCTTTGAAAGAGTGGGACCAATGGCTTATCAACTGGCATTACCCAGTCACACTCAGGTGCATAATGTGTTTCATGTATTAATATTGAAATGATATGTGCATGATCTGAGGCATGTTATACATTGGTAAAACATTCAGGTAGGAATAAGATTGAGTACCAAACCCTGAAAGGGATGAATTTTATATTAATTAACTTAAGTCTTTGTTGATTGTAGGTCAAACCGGACGACAAATTTCTGGTAGAACCTAAACGTATTCTGAATTAGAGAGAAATCATGGTTCGGAGGTGAGCCATCACCCAAGTTAAAGTGAAATGTAAGCACTTTGGTCTGGAAGAGGATACGTGGGGAGACAAGGGATTTGTGCATGAGGCATACCAAGAATTATTTGTTGATATGGAATAGAACACCGAAGATGGTGTTTACTTCCAAAGGGGGAACATATAACATCTAAATTTAATCCTTAAACTATTTATTTTTATTTTAAAAAGAGATTATGCATTTCATTTTTAAATGATATTAACAAGTAAAGTTAATTTAGTAATGAACATGATTATTTTATTTTCTGTAAATAAATAATTATTTATAGAATGTGTTTCCATAAAAACTGATGATAAAGTATTCCAATAATCTAGAGTAGTTAGGAAAATGGTAGTTAAAAGACAATTATCTTTTCCCCTGAGGATAAAAGGTAAATACTAGTGAGGAAAATGGGTTCTACAAACTTGGAGGAGATCATGAAGACTTGAGCGTGAGAGCGAATCCAGAGCTAGTTGGAACCAGTGGAAAAATCTGCAAACCTGAATCTAGAAAGGAAGACTAGACTGAATGCCATGAGGTGTATTCCAGAAATACTGCTATATATGTCTGACTCTGGTGTAGAGCATGGGGGGAGTTGAGGACATAATCCCCTATCTCAAGGTTGGGAGGCTATCATCAACATTTTGAAGTAAGATAAGTAACTTAATAATGTGTTAATGAAGATATGTGAATTCTTACTGTTCTATTCCTTATTATTTAAACTGATATATTTATGTAATTGAGGAAATGGAAAGGACAAGAAAGACATCTGCGTGTTATTTACTTTAAGAAATAATAAATAAAGGTAAGTAGCAGTAAATAACGAAACTCATTATTTCTGCACTTTGAGATAGATTAAATCTGCATGTATTTATTTAAGTGTGTATATGAATGAAGAAAGACTGTATTAGTGCAGAAATAGTAATATAATTTTAAGGATGTAGAGCCTTAATAAAGTGATGGAGGGGATTGTTAGTTTTCCTGCTGTGGAGATCCTAGACTGTATAGTTCATCCCCTCTTGATAAAATTAGTATACACGGACTATGGTATTTCAGAAAGAACCCAGGAACAATGATGGTTCAGACATCAACCTATTATAATAAAATGAATATTATTGGTAAACTTTAAACAATAAATATATTATATTTACAGAGTAAATGGAAGAACTAAAATAAATTACGGTTATGTATGACAGACTGTAGCCATATTATGGTACTCTTATGCACGAATAAAAACGTAATACAAAATGTAGAAATTTGAAGAGAAAGAAATATAACCGTAAAAATGTCATATTTATAAATAAGGGAATTGTATGAGTAGCATTTAACATAAAGAAATATAGGATAATTGCATGCAGGTATTCTGGTGACATTCCAAGTATACAACTTAGCATAAAAGGAAATAAACTACTCGATTTAAGATACAGGAAAAGTCTACACAGTTAGCGGAATGAGAGAAAACAATGCTAAACACTTATGGCCATATATATCTTAAAATGAGATGTAATATGGTAAACAGAATCCATGGCCATACATAAATTTAAATACTTATACGAATCCAATACTAAATCCTCGTAACTATATCCACTATTAGCAAAAGAAATTAAGGGAAGGTTTCCAAGCGAAACGGAAGATATTTCAATGTATAGAATGGACTTAACAAACTTCAAAATGTGATTGTACATTCTGTGTAGTATTGTAGAATCTCTACTATATCTATATTTACACATTAAGCCATTCAAAGGCTGAATAAACCCTTATACTAGATAATCAAAATATGGAAACCAGATCCCTAATGGATTCATCCGAATATGAGTATTCTACACGGAGTTTTATACCAAAAAACCTTGAGAAGCTATAACTAAAAAAATCATTTTAGGCACCCATGGTACCTATACGCAAAAGAGTTGAAAAGAATCATTAAATGAAGCAATAATGGCCAAAGGGAACACCATGCAAATATAAGGATGCGAGGTCAGTGAAGACTACCTGAAAGTACAAGAAAGAAAGAACCAAGGTTAGGGTTGTAAAATAGAAACCCTGTGAAAATAAAAATAAAGTATGCAAGGATGTAAAAAATAACCCAGATCCAATTCGAAAAAAATCACCATGGAAAAAATACAGATATAGGTGTTGAAAGACTAGACACAAGGAAAAATGAGGTGGGTCAGTTCGGAAGAATTTGTATTAGCAAATTGTAAACAGAAGGAAAAATAACTTGCTGAAATAAATACCTCGAAAGGCCTTAAGGTCAACCTAAAGATGATGAGCCGAGGAAACTGATTGAACATCCAGTGCCGTGAAGAATATTGATCTTCGTATTTCCATGTAGAGAAAGGTTTGGAAGCAAACATTGGAACCTTGTGGGAGAATCAAAACATATCTGGTGTTATAAACCCAAACGATGGAGTCTAGCATATCAAACGCAAATAAATTATTAGGAATCATGAACAGAAAGAACAACGAGAAAAAAAACACAAAAGAAATTGCTGAGCTGGGGATTAAAGAGCAACCTTATACACATACGTGAGCGTGACGGAATAACCAAGAGAATCAATCGAGACCGTGGAGTAAGGAAGTCATGGTAGCACCAAATTCCAGAGTAGCAGAGCTCAGAGTGCTCCACAGTTCCGTAGAGACAAGGAATGAAAATAGTTAGGGTTAAGAGGTGCGTCAATACCCTATCCTCTCCCGAAGTTTCATCACATTCATAGATCAAGTGGGTAAGAATATCCACAATGGAAATCCCAGCACATGTCAAACCACAATCAATATAACCAAACACTGAAATAAATCTTTGCATATATTTTCTTGAGTACAACGTCATAATGTGAAGGTAATCAAGTGCAATATCGAGCCTTACAATTATAATCAAAATCTTTAAGTACATTTAATTCGAGTTGGTGACAAATGGCCTATCGTGCAAGTGGATTAAGCGACGATAGCTCCAGAGGGAATGAGATATTACTTGCGGTTACACACGTTTAACTCTCGATTTAAACCATTGTAGTGTATGCCTGTCAAAGTTTATAATATATAATCTTAACATGGCATAGTAAGATATGGCGAAAGGGTTTACAATCCCTATTATATATATATATATATATATATATATATATATATATATATATTTTATAGTAATTCTTTATGTTTGTAAAAGAAACGTGCTATGTTATTTTTCTTATTAAACTGTTTCAACGAGTAATTTAAGTAATAGGGGTAAGTTAGTAAAAATGGTAAGTAATTTAGAGTTAAATTTTTTTTTATGTAAGTGGTTGTCACACATGATCACTTCCATTGTTATTGGCATAAAAACTATTTTCTCAATATTAACATTTTCTAGTTTCTTGTCTTCTTCCTCATCTCCAAGTAATCATAATTTCTTTAAGCAAGAAATACTCAACTTCATGGTTCTTATGTCTAGAGATATTAGCCTTTTTATTGAAAATCTTGATCAATATTTTATGTTCATAGATATTGGCCTTTTTCTTGAAAATCTAGAAATTTCATTAATTATATATATATATATATATATATTAAATATTTTCTATAAAATTTAATTTAACTTAACATTTCCATAACTCTAATAGAAAATATTGCATAATGATGAAAAGAGTTTCATATTCTCTCATGAGAGATTGTATTCAATAATTTTAAGTTTCTCTATTCTTTTCATGTTACCGGTAGCAAATCCAATGCATGTTATTTTATTGTGCCAACAAGTCTATACAAATAAAATTTACTTGTTGGATGAAATAAAAAAAAAAAAAAATTGAATTATTTTTATATTTTTATTTAATCATGTCTTTAGAGATAAATCTAATTAGTAAGAATTTTAACATGATTTTTGTATAACAATTTTTCATATACAAAATTATAATTATCAGAAAACCATAAATTTTTATATAGAAAAATTAAAATATTCTGTTATTAATGGTTTCTTTAAACTTCTAAGAACTTAAATCTATATTGACTTTACATGAAATTTGAATATTGCGCACTGCTAAACTTCTTCTCTTGAAATTTTAATATTTCCCACTATTCAACTTCTCATATCAAAGGTTCAAATACGAGGAGAAAAACAAAAAGTTAAAAATTAATTCAATATCGAATGATTATATTAAGAGGAGACAATTATATTTGGCAAAATTAAAGAAAATTTAGGCAAAAGTCAATCAGCATATTCATTTATAAATCTTAAAATTTTAATGATTGGGAAAATGTTACAAATCATCTCAAATTATTTTTTGACTAATGATAATGTGAATTACTTTTAATTTATATAATTATAATGGTAATAAAATTATGTTTAAAATACTATAGCAATTGTGACATATTTCAATAACAAAAATTAAATATTAATTTTAATTCAATTGTTAATTTTTTATATTATATTTTGGTTTTTTAAATTAATTATTGTCATTTCTTTATTATATTTCTTTATTATAGGTTGGTTTTGAGAAATAATTATTACAAGTTCAAAAAAATAGTAATATTTAACATATGGAATAAAAAAAAAAATTACACATTGCCTTAACTATTACATTTCTAAATAAAAGGCGTTGTCTTTTAACAATAAGCTAGAAAAGAGTTTAAAGATAGAATCTCTTTGCGCTAGGGTTTCACACTCTCTAGCCACGGTACCACTCTGATTCGAACTTCACTATCAATGCACTCTGCCCCTGCAAGGCAGCTCCCAACTGCAATCACTAAAAGGCTTGTAATGGTTCTTCCACGGGCGGGGGGGGGTGGCCGGGGGGGGGCAACAAAGCCTCCCCCATTGACAACTTTGCTGCGATCCCAAATTTTCCAGCTGACACAGCGTAGAAGGACACTGGAAAAAAGCAGAAACCATCCACAGTCAATGAGCCAACGACTTCTGGCTCAAGTCACCCCCCTTCAGGCGGCACCCCAGGGGCGCAAACGGACAAAACCCCAGATCCTCTGCATGACTCGACCCTACCCAAAGCCACCTCGGCCACATACAGACCGATAGTTGTTGAGCACCCTAAAATAGAGCTTCCTAGCCACTGCATCAATGCTCAGATCCAGTACATGAGAGACCATGCTCTCATTGGAAAATTTGTGGGCTTCTGGCCAACCGAAAAAGCTCTGCACGGTTGGATCAATTCAAAATGGAAGCCAAAAGGCCATGTCACGCTTCAGCTAGGGCCTAAAGGCTTTTTCAATGCCATTTTCAACTGCATAGAAGACAGAAATCACATTCTAGATGGTGGACCATATTTTTTCAACTCATCTGGGCTTTACCTCCGAGACTCGGTCGAGCGCTTCAATCTCGACAAAGAAGATTTCAGTTGGGCTCTAGTATGGATCAGGCTGTATTCTTTACCCATGGAACACTAGGACGAAGAATCCCTTCGGGATATAGGCAATGGTCTAGGGGAATTCATAAAGATAGCAGAGGAGACCAAGCTTCTGCGTTACACCTATTACGCTCACATATGCGTTCACATGCACTTAGTCAGAGCACTTCCGCACTCGGTAAGTCTTTTCCATGACAAATTTGAATGGCTGTAGCCTATAGACTATGAACATGTTCCCTTTCGTTGCAGAAAATGCCATGCTCATGGCCATCTATTCCGGGATTTCCCTCTCAACCCTCCTCCCAGCAAAGCCAATGTCGCTACTCCCAGCTCTGATGCGGAGGGCTTGACCAAAGTCCAGACCCCCAAGCGTCATCACAAAAATACTCCATCCTTCACTACCAAACCTTCAACCCAAACCACCGACATCCCCTCCACTAGCAACAGTTTTGAAATCCTGGCAAACCATTCCTAGTAAGACCCTTTACTTCCTGGGGAATTAGCCACCCCCTCTCACATTTCTGCCCAGCCCCCCCTTCTAGAAACCCTAACCCCTCTGTCTCTTTGAAACCCCCCACTGAAGATCTCCCTATACCTCCCAATCCCAACACAGTTTCAGATCTTGTCATTTGGTGGCCCAATAACATGGAGATGGATAGTTTCTTCTCTATACTGGTTATTGGCATCCCTTCTCGCCCTTTCTCCCCTTCCGGTGGTATTCGACAAGGGGATCCCCTCTCCCCCTTTCTCTTCGCCCTTATGGCTGAGGGGTTAAATCACTTCATCAAGCATGCCCTCCACTCTCAACGCCTCAGAGGCATCACTGTCATTGCACCCCTGCCACCACACACCAGCAATTTGTGGATGACAACATGCTCTTCGGTCACCCTTCAGTCCAAGAAGAATTTACGTTCAAATCTATCCTTGACACTTTTGCTGAAGCCTCTGGCACCTCTGTCAACGCCTCCAAATCTCAAATTTTCTTCTTCAACACCGCTATCGCCACTCAAAACTCCATTGCTAGAATCCTTGGGTTTACAATAGCCAAGCTTCGTGAAAAATACCTAGGCACCCCTCTGATACATTCTGCCTTAAATCACTCCTCCTGGCAATCTCTTCTTGAAAAAATTGAAGCCAGGCTTTCTTCCTAGACTTTTCGCTCTCTCAATATTGCTAACCGCCTTATCTTAATCAAATCTATCCTTCAATACATGCCTCTCTACTTATTTTTAGTCCTCGCTTCTCCCAAGGGTGTCCTCAAGAAAATTAAAACTCTTCAATGTAACTTTCTTTGGGGTTCTTCCGAGTAGAACTGAAAATGGGCGTTGGTCAAATAGACCACTGTCTGCAAACCCAAAAAACTTGGAGGTCTTGGACTTCGTGATCCCTACCACAACAACGCGGTCATGGGGGTGAAAATTTGGTGCAGATGGGTCTCAATTCCACACACTCCCTGGGTGCGCCTTTGGACAGCTACGTATGCTAACAATAGCCCAACTAAAGATCTTATCTGCTTAACCATGGTTGAAGCGGGCTCCCAAATATGGAACGCTGCCAAGCAACACCACATGCTGGTCCAAGAACACAACTTCTGGGAGATCTGAAATGGTCGAACTACTCGATTCTGGTCCAATTCGTGGCAGTAGCGTCGTCGATTGATTAACACCATTTCCCCACAGCTCTCTCCAAAATTAATTAATAGACTGGACATCAATGTCTACCAATACTGTGAAGCTAACCACATACAGGAGTTCAGGCAATGGAAATCATCTGCCACCTGCCTCAATTAGCACCAGGAGAATGCACACCAAGCTCTAGGCATGGAACTCAAATGCAGGAGAATTCGGTGTTCAGAGGAAAAAGACATTCTAATATGGGGCTACACATCAAAGGGAAACTTCAGCACCAAGGAGGCTTATTCTCTCCTCACACAAAATCCTGAACCCATTGATTCCCTCTGGGATAGTCTTTGGTTGTGCAACATTTGGCCCAAAGTCTCTACCTTCTTATGGCTTCTATGTCATAAGCAGATACTCACATGGGACAACCTTACTAAAAGAAGCTTCACTAGGCCCACTAGGTGCTCAAACTGCAACAACCATGAGAAAACCATTGACCACCTCATGATCACCTGTCCTCTGGAAAATTATCTATGGGAGAAAATCAACTTCAGGTGTCAAAGAGAAGGTAGAGGACCAGGCGATTTGAAATCAACCATCCGCAACTGGAATTCTGCCCCCTTCAAAATCACCCTCCTCAATGCTCTGTGGAAGCTCATTCCAAGATCCACTTTTTGGACCCTCTAGAAGGAAAGGAACAGACGAATCTTTAGAAACTAGAGCACTCCCCATGAAATTTTCTGGGACAAGCTTCATTGCAATATACAGGAAACTTTGGCTCTCCAGCACTGGCAGATTGAAGATCTACCCATGCAAGCCATGGAAAAGACCGTTTGGGACAACTGGCAGCTTGCTCTTCCACCCTGTGCTCCTCCTGCCCAAGTTCGCAAACCTCAAGTTGAGACTCCCAGCAACTGGGCTCCCCCTCCTAATGGTCTTTACAAACTAAATTTCAATGGAGCCTCAAAAGGCAACCCAGGTGAAGCAGGATATGGCGGCATCTTCAGGGACCATCAAGGCAATCCCCTATTGATTTTCTTTGGCTCCATTGGTTGGGACACTAACAATTCTGCGGAGCTTGAAGGCCTGTGGCAAGGGATGTGACTTGCTCTGCTCCATAACTTCTTTCCCATTGAAATGGAGGGGGACTCCCAAATCCTCATCCACATGGCTCAACGCCTTCTTGAGGGTGCCTCTCCCTCCAAAGTAGCTGAAAGCTGGAGACTCATGGTCAGAATAGAACTCATTGGAAATTGGTTGCAATTCCATCTGGCCATTACCTTCAAGCACACAAAGAGATCAGGCAACCAAGTAGCAGATCTCCTTGCTAACAAAGGTGTGACCAACTCTCAGGCCCTTACAGTTGGCCCCATCTCCATTCTCAATGACAGTAAACTCATTCAGTAATGCATCAAACTAGTGCTCAAGGACAAGGAACTCCCTGATGTGGGTGTTAATGGTGCATGACACGGGAGGTAGGCGATGGGGCGGCATGTGGCCTGGCCACATGGCCACTGGCACGCCAACCTGCTAGCCTCCTCCTACATTAAACATACCCCGCCGTCACCCTGCGATGCATTCAATTCACTGCAATGGTCGAGGCATTCGCTTGGGCCTCAAAATGTCGTCTCGTAGTTGCTCCCTTCGGCTCCCTATTCATGCTCCTGAGCTCTCTGTGGCGATCCAACCTACCTCTACGAACTCTATTCCGACTCGCGTCTCTTCCTTGTGCAGTTGTTGCTCTCTTGCAGCTGCTGAACCCAACATTCGCACCTCTTTCAGGAGGCGTTGCAGTCTTAGCGGCCGTATCGATTTCTTGCCTGGCTTCAATTACTCTCATAGTCCTCACTGCTTCCTTTGCTTCTCCACATCCTTCGGCCCTCCCTCACTCACCCTATCCCAGCTCCCCCACACCCCTCTATCCCTCTTCGCCAGTCGAAGCCCTTGGCACCTGGGCTCTGCAAGCATGCCTCGCTTGCGACATCATATGCGATACCTAAGAGGTGGCAATAGAGGCAGAGCATCGCGCGTTATCTCCTCTTCTTCCCCTAGCACCTTGTCCTCCTCCTTCGTGCACTCGGGGGGCAGGTATCCGGACACCCGTAGTGGTAAGGGTCATATTTTTGGCTCTGCAGATCACCACCCTTCCTCTGTGCCTCCCTTTGCTCCTCCTCCCCTTCCTCTCCCAGCCTCAGCCTAGTTTCATTTTCAATGTACCTACTCCAACCCTCTCGTTGTGGCCATTGTCTCCATCTCCTTCTGTGAAATTCTAGGTGCTAGTTTGGTCCCCAACCAACCTCCTCCATCCTCTAGCCAGCATGGACACCCCGGGTCTTCGAAGGCTGCAAAAACCCCGTAAGTCTCGCCTATGCACACCTCTGACTCGCATAGCGATAGCAGCTCTGATTACTACGAAGATAAGCAAATGCAGGATGATGGCAAGGATGTTGAAGTCACGGCTCCTCAGAAAGAAGCTATGGGACCCCAGTTTGCTGAGGACGATGAGTATAGGTGCTTGATTATTGAGGAACCTCCTCCAGTTACTCCTGATGCGCAAATTACCAGGTCTCCTTAGGTCTTGGACCTATAGTTTTACAGTCTTGATTTATGTTTTTGTTTGCACTAAGAACATGGACTTATGGTTTATTTTGTTGGTTTCCTCTCTGAGGCAGCACCAACTACTCTTCCTGGGCTGGTTTCCCCATGTGGGCAGCTCTAGTTTTGTCTTTTTTTGATATTTTACTGTTATCATGGCTACTACATATGCCAGCTGCGCTGAGGCCATAGCCTCTCTCTACATTATGTTTCATTATCAATAGAATTTAGCCTTATTTACAAAAAAAAAACTATTAATTTCTAAATGATTTCTCCAATTGCAAATTATTTGACCATAGGTATAAGGTTATTGATTTACATATTAAATCAACACTTAATAAATTATATTTTAATTTATTACCAAATCCCAATTATCAAGTCAACTATGGTTGCACTCTTTTCAATTCTATAAAATGCCTCGATTTTTTGCTTGTACTGAACTGAAACTCTCATGTACTGGCATATTAATGTGGTGCCAGTTGTGGGATTTATTTGGGATTGGGTCCAAGTTTTTATGGGTCACCTGCCCCTCCAGATGTCCTTCGATCACTTGCGATCAATGGTGGAATTTCTCGGTGAGAAACATGTTTTGGGTAAAACCTACTTAGCCATCTGCAATTCCTCATTTTCCCTGTTCTGAAACTAGTTTTAGATAACAATTTATTAAGGGTTTGCAGGCCACCATCTTGATGCCTCTGGTGTTTACAAAGGAGTGGAGGTAAACTAATTTTTTCCCATGGGTTGAATTCGAGGATGGATAGTTCTCTGTGGTTCAACCCAAATTGGAATCAACTCCGACAGTTTCAATTCACAGGGTTTAGGAAGGTCCTCACTACTCAGGTAGTTAATTTTTCCTATTTTAACTCTCATCATTTATGTATTCATTCCATCATTTATTACTTCGCAGTTAAACTATGAAGTCACTCTACCTCTCTCATTCCTGTTGTCGGTTTTCCATTCCTTACAGCTCAATATTCTGCAAAACTATGGCGATTTTAGCATTTGCAGGTAATATGAACTATGGTTTACATTTTTCTTCGATACCCATCAGATTTTAAGTTGTTTTAACTTGTTATTTCACTGTTCCATTAATTACTGGTTCTATGGCTCATTCCTTTTTCTTCTCTATAGGTTCGTTTCCTTCTGAACGTCACCGTAATCCTTCTTCCTTATTGAGCGTTGGGGCTTTTCTCTTCTGATAACTCATAACAAATATGTTTTTCCAGGTACTCTGTCTCTAAAAGGTTCTTCATCCACTTTATGGTGAATGGTGGAATTTTCCACATTAGGTGTCAACCCTAGTTTATCATTTAGTAGAAGAACTCATTTTAATTTGTAGTGTCATAAGGTTTTCAGGCTTAATGTATAAAAATCCTTCCCTTCAAGTTTATGAATGCCATTTAATAGAGATTCCTCTAGATTTTTTGTATCTATTTATAAATGTGGGTTTATTTTCTCAATATTAATCCATACATTTTCTTGGATTTTTGGATTTCTCTCCTCAATTTAAAAGAAGGGTTTTCTTTCCGCTTGAGGTATTTTAATGTCTATTCTATTCGAAAGTATAACTATGTTATTCGTTAAGTAATATATGTAATATTGTATATATAATGCCACTTCTCATTTTGTGTTATTATGGCCTTCTGGTTATGCATTTATACTTGATGACTCTGGCTGGGCCTTAAGCTTCAAACTCTGATTTATTGTTCAGTTTTATGTTTGCGTGTCCCAAGCCTCTAGCCAGTCCTAATGTTCTTTTACAATTCCACAATCATTTCTTTGTATATCGATTTTACTTTTCATTATGTTTTATATTATTATCGTATTATGTTTGTTCATGGAAACGAATCTCCTACATAATCGTTTTTCTTTCAACAGTTATGGTTCTACAACAGGAATTCTATGTATATAGTTTTGGTGACCGGACCACCTCGAGTTTTGTCCGTGTATAGCTAGATTTAGAGGAGAGATGTGTTCTGGGTTGAGGTTCCACCTCATGCCTAGAACTGACAGTTCCCTCTGCAGGTATTAGAATTACAAAGTTCTAGAATTTTTCTATGGCATTGTTTACTCAGTAACATATTATTCATTTTCTTGCTCGTTCTTGCTTTCATAACTTTAATAGTTTTCATTCCACGAAAATGTAGTTCTTCAATAATGTGTTTCTCTAAATAAAGATAATAATTTATGCATTTTTATAATAGATTTACTCCTATGTTTAAATAATCATAGCTAAACTATATTTTTATATCACTGTTCCACTTTGTTTACTCTATTAGACTCACATTCATCGAACCCAGAAAACACAATGTATCCTTCAAATATAATCTATAGAATCCTATAATTAACCTTCTTAAATATGAAAAAGTACATAGAGTTCCAATCTTTCTCAAAAAAAAATTTCATATATTCACTGTCATTGAACCTAACTAAGCATATACTTGTATATACACTTGATAAAATCATTTCTTGTTTTAAATTTACTGAAAATCCACAGAAAATTATCTGAATGTGCAATTCGATGCTGATGTCCACCCAACTTTTAAGAGAACCGATTACGTCCTTCTCTTTCCCCCGTGCTCCACACCTGAGAGGTACATGTTAAAAGTATTTTCTACTATGACCTGAGGACCCCAAGTCCAGTCAGTACCAGAAATTATCAGGAACGCTGAGTGATTTCCACTGGCCTCTACCAGCTCAGGAAATTCCTCACTCTCTTCCTTGGGTTTTCAGCAAAACCCCTATTCCTCACTAGGATATGCCTCTTATCCTAAAAGGAATAGGTAACTGTTAAAACTATCCCAATCACTTCTCAGTTCTTGGAATACTTTTACCAATAGACTTTTTACTTTTTATGGAACTATTTTTCCATAACCAATTTTATTTTTCATATTAATAACAAAGAAAATAATTTTGTCCATAAAACGCTAAATGTTTTAGTATTTTCTTTAAAATAATAACAAAATGTCATTTTACTATTTAACAACTAGTTAATACAAAATGGAGTTGTCGCAAATTCCCCCCTGGAAGTAACGCCATCCTTAGTGTTTCACTCCAACTCAAGGTATAGCTCTGCATAAGCCTCATTTACAAATCCCTCATCTTCCCAAGTAGCCTCATTCAGGTCGAAGTGCTTCCACTGCACTTAAACTTGGGTTACGATTCACTTCGGAGCATAATTTATCTCATGTCAAGTATGCGTTGAGGCTCGACCAAAAACTCACCATCCATCTCTACCCACAAACAACAAAATTTTCTGTAAAAATATCATAAAAAACTCATCCTTGAAGTTAGGATTGTATAATTCTATCCTACATGAATATTCTACCAATGGATTACATGCTTCGGATCATGCATATATCACTTTAAGTAGGACACATGAAACAAATTGTGTACCTGGATGTGGTTGGGTAAAGCCAACCGATATGCCACAAGTCCTACCCTTTCTAAAATTTGGAAAGGTCCACAAAAATTGAGGGCTAATTTGGCACAAGAGGCCCACCTCAAGGTGCTCTTATTTGGTTTGATCCTAACATACACATGATTACCCATCTTGAATTCTCAAGAAGTCCTTTTCTTATCTTCGTATATCTTGTGCCAATCTTATGTAGCTTTCAGGTTTTGCCTGATCTTCGTTACCTCTGATTCCATTTCAGCCAACATTTATGGTCCAAGCATTAGTTTCGCTTCGGGGCTGCTCCAATTTATGGGAGTATGACATTGCCTCCCATAAGGGACTCACGATAGCCATTATTGTAAGCAAATTCAACTAGGTGTAAATAATCTTCCCATTTGGTTGGTTGTTGCATCACATACATGCAAAACATGTCTTCCAAAACTTGATTTACCCAATTTGTTTGACCATCCGTCTGGGGATGATAAGAAGCACTAAAGTTTGTTTGGGTCTCCAGACCTATAACCAAAGTTTTCTAGAATGCTGAAGGAAACTTCACATCTCTGTCCGAAATAATAGTCCTTGGAATGTCGTGCAATATGAATATTTCTCTCATAAAAATATCTACTATCTGTACAGGCTTGTAAGTAGACTACATAGGTATAAAATGTGTAGACTTACTCAACCTATCGATCACCACCATAATAGAGTCATTGTGACTCTTTGATCATGGTAAAACCATAATGAAGTCTAGGGATATGACCTCCCACTTCCATTCAGGAATTGGTATGGGCTGCAACAATCCTGAGGGATGTCAATGCTCCACCCTGACCTGTTGACACTCCAAACATTTGTTTAAGTACTGAACAATGTTTCTACGCATACCAGGAAAAAATTGCATTTTTCTAATAGAAATTAACATTTTCTGGTATCATAGGTGTTCTGCATATTTACTTTGATGATATTCATTCATGATTAGCTCCTTTAGATCCACACAGTTTGGTACATATATATGTCCTCTAAACGTTAGCATTTTCTCTTTACTAACTCCATACTCTGAAGTATTTCATTGCTTTCTGGCCTCTTCCATTTGTTTCCATAAAAATTGGTATTCTGGATGCATTCAAGATGGTTATAACACAGCTCATAAATACAATGTAGTTTCATACTTAAGGTGTCCGCTACACATTTTTATTTACCCTTCACATGCTAAATATCCATATCAAACTCAATTAAGAATTCATTCCATCTTGTCTGTTGGGAGTTTAAATCATCTTTCTTGAAATAAATGGTCAAGCTACTATGATCAATTTTTAATACAAACTTCTTTCCCATAAGGTAGTGTCTCCATACCGGAGTGCATGTACCACTGCTATTAACTTCATATCATAGGCTGAATATATTTTCTCATGCTCTTTTAACTTTCTTCACTCATAGGCCACTACCTTTCCTTCCTGGGATAAAACTTCCCCAACTCTCTCCTTACAAGCGGTTGTACAAACCTCAAATTCTTTGTTGGGGTCAGCTACCCTCAACACTGGTGCAATGGTAAATAGATGCTTCAACCTCTCAAAAGTATTCTGGCACTCATTATTCCACTTAAATAATTTTCCCTTTCTCTGCAAAGAGGTGATTCAAAAATAAATTCTGGAGAATCCTTCAATGAATCTTCAATAGTACCATGCCAATCCCATAAAGGATCGGATATGCGGCTCATTTTTGGGAACTCTCCATTCCATAATTGTCTTAATTTTCTCTGGATCAACATCAATCGTTTCTGTTGAAATATCATGGCCTAAGTACTAGATTTCTGTTTTAAAGAAATCATATTTGGTGAACTTAGTGTACAACTGGTGTTTTCTTAACATTTCTAGTAAAATTCTTAGATGTTCTCTGTGTTCTTCCTGGTTCTTATAATATATTAAGATAAAATAAATAAATATGAGTACAAATTTATCCAGGAAGGGGTGAAATATACCATGCATTAACCTCATAAATGTCACTGGCGCGTTTGTTAGCCCAAAGGGTAGTACCACAAACTCATAATTCCCATACTTGGTACGAAAAGTAGTCTTATAAATATCTTCATCCTTGATCCAGATCTGGTGGTATCTAGACATTAAATAAATTTTTGAGAATATTGTGGCCCCTTTCACCTGATCGAACAAATCGTCAATCCATGGTAAAGGATATTTACTTTTTACTGTTAACTTATTGAGTTCTCTATAGTCCATGCACATTCACATGGTTTTGTCATTCTTATTTACGAAAAGCACTGGTGCTCCCAAACGAGATACACTCGGACGAATGTATCCTATGTCCAACAACTCTTGCAACTAAAATTTTAATTCAGTTAGTTCTTGAACACTCAATTTGTAAGGAGCCCTTAACACTGGTGATTTTCCTGGCATTAATTCAATGGTGAAATCAATATCTCTTCTTGGTGGTAATCCGATTACATCTTCTGGAAATATATCCATAAATTCTTGTACCACTAGTATGTTCTCCATCATATGAGACTTCTCCTCAGAATTGGCATATCCCACCTGGATAGCATAAATTTGACATCCCTTCCTTATACACTTATTCATTTGAGATGTTGTAATAGGACGCAACTGTAGTGGTTTCTTTATTCCCTGAATCCATTTTTGTGTTCCATATTGCATTCTATAGTATATAATATTTTCTTTACATTCCACCAATGTCCAATGTTTCTCTAGCCAATCCATACCCAGAAAAACATCATAGGACCCTAATGGCAGTATGTTCAGGTCCATGTTTAATTGTTGGTCTGCAATTTCCAATGTGCAGTTTGGAATTTTGGCACTCACCTTTATTTTAGCTCCTGTGGCTACCTCTACCATCCAAGGTCTTTTAAATTTCTGACCTTTTAATTACATACTTGTACTATTTTTGGGTTTACATAACTTAAACTTGCACCTGGGTCAACCAAAATAGAAACTGACTGAGACAGTAACTTATATTCCAACTCTATCATTGTTGGCTGATAATCTGCCTGTCGATCTTCCAATGTTGCATTGATTCGAGGTATGTTTTGAGCTACATATCCTACTATAGGAGCCTCCTGAAAGTTTGCAACTGTTTCACTTCTCCCTCGTTGTGGGAAATTTTTATAATAATGTGCCTCACCACACCCCCAACACTTGAGAGGTGGTTTGGACACTTTTCCTTGCTCAGGTTTTCTAGAAGCCCGTGTAGGCCTCTCTTTAGCTGGACATCGGGTTCTTTGATGATTTCTGCCAAAATGCTTGCTTACATAATGTTTGGAAGAATTCTTAAAATTATTACTTCTGGTACCCTTGAAGTTTGTTGTTTTTCTAACCTTTTATTGACTACCAACTTTTGCCCACTTCGCCTTTTGCCTTAGACTACTGGTAGCACATTCATGCCTTACGAATTGCTTCATCCGTGGTCCTAGGATTTAAAAACTCAATTCACTCCTTCATATGGATTGGTAGACTACTCATGAACCTTTGAACCATCCTTTTCATCTATGAAGCATGGAACATATCTTCACAGGGAGGTGAACTTGGTAATAAAATTGTCCATAGTCATCTGACCTAGCTTCAAGTCATGGAATTCTCTATATTTTTCATCATAAAAATGTTATGTCAAATACTTATCTTTAAAGTATTGCTATAATGATTCCCATGTAACATCTTTATCTTCAATGCTGTGAACATTCTTTACCTCCTCCCACCGTAGGGTGGCTTTCTCTCTCAACTGATATATGTCCAATCGAGCTTTGAAGTTGTTGCTGTACTCATACACTTGAATGTACTTACTCATATTTATAAACCAAGCCTCTACCACCTCCTCAGCTTCTCCATCAAATGTAGGTGGTTTTATTTTTTGAAACTCACCCTAAAACTCACTTTTTTCTTTTTAACTTCCTGTTGATCTCACACATTACTAGAATCTGCTTCATTATAGTTTATGTTTTCGTTGCTTTGCTGTGAAGGACTCCTGCCCATTCTATCTGTGGTTTGGACCTTAGCTTTTCATTCATTTCCTTCATGCATACACGTATCAGGACTGGGCTGTAACACCCCTTGATTCTGCTTGTCGAAAAGGCTCTTAAGTATTCTTTCCTGCTCCTGCATCAGACGTTCATTGTCATTTCTCACACGGACCATCTCCTCTTACAAATTTTTTCCAACACTTAACAGTATGTTGCTCTGGTGTTGTTGTTCCTTTAGCAGTCTACTAGTCTACTAGTGTTGATATACACTCAATTGAATCCACATCTCGGGGTTCATTTCCGGTTATGCTTGAGGTGTAGGTTCCTCAGTATTCCGAGGTGTTTTTTGTGTCGATCCCCTTCTCATATTGTCCTTTGTAGTAATAATTATTTTATGTGCATTAGCATACACACATTTTGAACTGGTTAGGTGACTCTTAGGGTCCTAGCATGCAAACGCTACTCTGTTACCACTTGTAACATACGGAATAAAATTTTTTTTACACAATACCTTAACTATTAAATTTCTAAATTATTTCTCCAATTTAAAATTCGTTAACCATAGGTATAAGGTTATCAGTTTACATATTAAATCAACACTTAATAAATTATATGATTGTTTACTCCCAAACCCCAATTATCAACTCAACCATGGTTGCACTCTTTTCAATTCTATTAAATGCCTCGACCTTCTGCTTGTACCAAACTGAAGCTATCATGTACTAGCATATTAATGTGGTGCCAGTTGTGGGATTGATTTGGGATTGGGTTTGAGTTTTTATGGGCCACCTGAACCTCCACACACCGTCTGATCACTTGCGGTCAACAGTGGAATTGCTCTATGGGAAACATGTTTTGGGTAAAACCTACTTACCCATCCGCAATTCCTCATTTGCTATGTTCCGGCACTAGTTTTAGACTAAAAATGATTAAGGGTTTTCACGCCATCGTGTTGATGCCTCTAATGTTTAAAAAGGAATGGAGGTGAACCAGTTATTTCCCATGGGTTTGATCTGGAGATGGATAGTTCTCTATGGTTCAACTCAAATTGTAATCAACTCCTCTAGTTTCAATTCACGGGGTTTACAAAGGTTCTCGCCACTCAAGTAGAATTTTTTTTCAAGTTGAACTCTCATCATTTATGTATTCGTTTCATCGTTTATTACTTCGTAATTATACTATGAAGTCGCTCTACCTCTCTCATTCCTGTTGGCAGCTTTCAATTCCTTACAACTCAATATTATGTGAAACTCTAGCGAGTTTAGCACTTGAAGGTAATATGAACTTTGGTTTACACTTTTCTTCGACACCCATCAAATTTTAATTTGTTTTTAACTTGTTATTTCACTATGCCATTACTTACTGGTTCTATGGCTTGTTTCTTTTTCTTCTCTACAGGTGAATTTCCTTTTGAACGAAACTGTAATCCTTCTTCCTTTTTAGCGCTCAGATTTTTTGCTTCTGCTATAACAAATCTATTTTCTAGGTACTCTATCTCTAAAAGGTTCTTCATCCACTTTCTGGCGAATGGTGGAATTTTCCACATTAGGTGTCGACCCGAGTTTATCATTTTGTAGAAGAACTTGTTTTAATTTGTACAATCAAAAGGTTTTCTAGCTTAATATATGACAATCCTTCCCTTTGATTTTATGAAGGCTATTTAACATTGATTCCTTTGGATTTTGTGTATATATTTATAAATCTTGGTTTCGTTGCTCAGTCTTAATCCATGAAATTTCTTGGATTTTTTGATTTCTCTGCTCAATTTAAAAGAAGGGTTTTCTTTCTGCTTGAGGTATTTTAAAGTCTATGTTATTTGAAAGTTTAAATATATTATTCGTTAATATATATATATATGTGTGTGTGTGTGTGTGTGTCTGTATGTATGTATGTATGTATGTATAAGCTTGTATATATGATGCTACGTCTCATTTTGTGTTATTCTGGTCTTCTGGTTATGCATTCATACTCGATGACACTAGCTGGGCCTTAAGTTTCAAACTCTGATTTATTGTTCAGTTTTATGTTTGCGTGTTCCGAGCCTCTACCCAGTCCGCATGTTCTTGCACATTTCTGTAATCATTCCCATCTATATCAATTTTATTTTTCATTATGCTTTAGATTATTATCGTATTTTGTTTGGTAGTTGAAATGAATCTCATGCACAAGCATTTTTCTTTCAACAGTTATGGTTCTACAACAGGAATTTTATGTATATAGTTTTGGTGACTGGACCACCTTGAGTTTTGTTTGAGTATAGCTAGCTTTAGAGGAACAATGTGTTTTGGGTTGAGGTTCGACCTCGTGCCCAGAACTGATAATTCGCTCTGCAGGTATTAGAATGATAGAGTTCTAGAATTTTTCTATGACATTGTTTACTGAGTAACATATTATTCCTCCTCTTGCTATTTCTTGTTTTCATAACTTTAATATTTTTATTTCCATGCAAATGTAGTTCTTCAATAGTGTTTCTCTAAAGAAAGATACTAATTTATGTATTTTAATAACACAGTTACTGCTATGTTTAAATAATCACAACTATACTGTATTTTTAAATCACTGTTCCACTGTATTTACTCTATTAGATTCACATTCGCTGAACCCAAAAAACACAATGTATCCTTCACATATAATCTATAGAATCTTGTAATTAACATGTTTAAATCTTAAAAAGTATCAGAGTTCCAATCTTTCTGAACATTTGTATTTCATACATTCACTGTCATTGAACCTAACTAAGCACATACATGTATATATACTTAATAAAATCGTTTCTTGTTTTAAATTTACTTAAAATACACATAAACTTATTTGAATGTGAAATTTGTTGTTGATGTCCACCAACCTTCAAGAGCGGTGATCACATCCTTCTCTTTCCCTCATGCTCCACACCTGAGAGGTACAAGTTGAAAGTATTTTCTGCTGTGACCTCAGGACCCCAAGTCCAGTCACTACCAGAAATTATCAGGAACGTTGAGTGATTTCCACTGATCTCTACCAGCTCATGAAATTCCTCACTCTCTTCCTTTTTTTTTCAACAAAACCCTACTCCTCATTGGGATATGCCTCTTATCCTCATAGGAACATGTAACTGTTCAAAGTGTCCCAACCACCTCTCAATTCTTGGAATACTTTTACCAATAGCCGTTTTACTTTTTATGGAACTGTTTTTCCATAACCAAATTTATTTTTCATATTAATAACAAAGAAAATAAACTTTTCCAGAAAACAGTAAATGTTTTAGTCTTTTCTTTAAAATAATAACAAAATGTCATTTTAGTATTTAACAACTAGTTAATACTAAATGCAATAGTGACAATGTGGTAAGGTGTCACTATTTGAAAACAACTCCCCTAGTTGCCATTGTGTCCATCTTTGAGCCATTGGGTTCATTTTAATATTTAAAAACTAGTTAATACTAAATGCAGCTATCACAATGCCGTAAGTTGTCACTATTTGAAAAAAACTCCCCTAGCTACCACTGTGTCCATGTTTGAGCCATTGGATCAAATGTTAGAAGATTGGATTTTTTTAGGTCACTAGGTCAAGTAATATTTTTATATATTTTTTTTATAATATTATTTTTTTCTTTTTAATAAGTTAGATTGAATTTAGGTTTTGGTGACTTTTAAGTTAAAATGTTGTTATTAAAAATTTGTTGCTATTTATATATTTAAATATTACATTTTTGTGCTACTTGCTCTCCAAAAAAGTATGATAGAAAGGTTGTAATGTCATGTTTAACATTTTTACTATGTCAAATTACACAAAATTAAAAATAAAATAAAATTAAATAAAAATATTGACATAATGTAATGAACATTTTAACTAGGTCAAAATACAATAAAAGATAAAAATAATAAAATAAAATAATGATAATGGTATTGACCCATGGTATTCATGTGTAATGTAGTTTTTTTATAAGAGGAACTAAAATGGCCTAAATCAATCTTAACTCTGGATCTAAACTAATTATTTAAAAAAATTAATTTTAAATGTTTATAACAAATATTGTTTTAAAATTTTACTTAATAAAATGTATCTAAAATTGCATACATCCAAATATACATAGCTTTTTTTGTTCTCTATTATTTTTGTTACAACTACTTTATTATTCCAAAAATACAAGGTTTTTTTTGTTATATATTATCTATGTTACAACTCTTTTATAATTCATGAGTATTATTTCTTAAAATATATAAAATTAAATGAATAATGAAATTTTTTAAAATATGTGATCTTTTTTATATAAAAAATTAAATTAATAATGAATTTTTTTTTAAAATATGTGACTTTTTTGCATTTCCAAATTATTTCAGAGAACATGATTTATCTTATAAGCATAGTTTAAGGTGTAAAGAATATAATAATAAGGTGGTTTTTTAAGGAATTATGTGGTGTAAAAATTACTTGTTTGAAACTAGAAAAACATGAGCCAACATAAGCATATAATGATAAGGTGTTTTGTTAAGGAATTATGTGGTGTAAAAATTACTTGTTTGAAACTAGAATAACTTGAGTCGGCATCTCCAATTTGACCATTTCCAATAGAACACTTGGAAACATTAACTCTAAAATTCTTGGATCTTTCATCATGTAAGAAGGTGAAAGAATTTCCATCCCAAGTTTCAAAACAATGACACTTAGGGTCAATTTGACCATTTCCAATAGAACACTTGGAAACATTAACTCTGAAATTCTTGGATCTTTCATCATGTAAGAAGGTGAAAGAATTGCCATCCCAAGTTTCAAGACAATGACACTTAGGGTTGGAATTCGAGTCTGTTGAAAATTTTGAAATTATGGAAACGTGGGATAGAATACTTACCACAAGATTTTTCTATAATGAAGTCTCTTGAGATTTTAAGTGTAAAACATATTTTTTTAAAGAATTGATTTGATCATTGAGATGTGAGGTACTTCCAAAATAATATATAGATGCATAATTTCAATACCCCAAGAATCTATTTATGTTATTGTGTACATAGCATTTTTCAAATAATCTGATGTTTCATATCAATGAATGTAAAATGCCAATTTACTATTTGAAAACCAGATTGACATCCCTTGTATTTAATGAGCCTTCTTCATTGAGTATTTTCTTGAATGGCACTTTGTTTACTAATTTTTATCATTCAATGATTTCTTATATGTTAGGAGTCTTCTCTATTCTATTTTATGTCTTACGGCGTTTCCTTTGCAACATTTGGGGTGATTGCTAGTAATAATTTTATAGTTAAGATTCTCTGAAATGAGCAACTTTTATCTAAAACTTTATCTTAATTTAAGATCTACTAAGTGTAAAAGGAGATTTCAAGTTTTACTCTAAAATAATAGATTTATATTTTCATGTTAAAATGAATCTATGGTAATTTGAAAACATTGTGAGTTTTAGTTATTTAAAACACCTTTTTGGAGATAAAATTGAATTAACAATGTGAAAAAAAAGGCTACGAGAGGCTTAAATTTTGGAACTTACACATTTTAAATTTAAGATTCCAAAGACCCCTAAACAAAAGTGAACATAAAATATATTCAAAATTAAGTATGTAAAAGATTAGAAAATTATTAATATTTATCTTAAACTTTCAAATCCATCATAATTTGTTTTATAGTATGAAAGTGTAACTAGTCATTAAGATATCAATATTAAATTTGGTAAAGTTTCAAAAATAACTTATAGGTGAAAAATATATGGTAAAAAATAAAAAATAAGAAAATAAACTTTGTTTTTTTTTACTATCTATGGCTCACTCATTTATTTTTTTAAACTTAATTATATTTGATAATAATTCCCTCATACTAAACCACAATTAATGATCAAAAAATTCAAATTGTAATTATCCAAAAATTTCATAAAAATGTTATACATATTCTTATAAATATTAATTATTTTTATAATTATTAAAATAAATTTAAATACAAATTATTATTATTGTTATTATAAAATCAATTTTTCAAAAAAATGATATATAATTTTATTAATTAAAAATATTTACACAATATTAAATTAGAATTTGCTATTTTTATTTATTTTTAATTTTTGTATTGAAAAAAATTATATTTAATTAGATGTCCATTTTAGAGTAAAGAAAATAATTTTTTTTTCCAATTTAATTTTATATTTAATTCTTGTTGAGATAACGTTTTAATATAACATCTTATCTTGACTTATCTTAAAAAAATTATTAGCTATTTTGAAAAAAACCAAACAATATATCATTTAAAAAGATTATATATATATATATATATATATATATATATTGAAATTAAAGGAAATATACACAATGAACTAAAGGAAATATATTATCAGAAAACAAAGTTTTTAGTGCAACTATTTCCCCTTTTGAGCTTAAATCTTAGATAATATCTACATTACAACTATTTCTCTTTGTGAACTTTACCCTTCTCTATTTTTTTTATCAAAATTTAAAATTTTAAGGGTTTTCACGTGAGGAAGTTGGAACGTGGGAGGGCATCGCGTACGGTTAGGTTACCCATTCATGCTGGGCATCAACGCATCAGCTTTAAAGAACATTCTGTGAATAAAAAAAGTCCATATATCCCAGCAATGGCCAATGCTGAAGGCGGCATTCGAAATCTGGAGTTTAAATCTCCACAAGATGATGCATGGTATTGGCCAGAATGCATTAAGTATGGAATCCGTGAGCCTGAAGGACCTGCATACTTTGATGTGCATTACACAGGTGCAGATGGAAGAGAGCAGGTTTATAAAGTGAATTTGAGAGAGCAGGTGGAGGAAACGATAGCGAGATTTCGATGCGAGTCCACTCAATTACAAGATTCGGAGCAAGACCAATTGCTAAACGGACCAACCGCCGTATGTGCTGCATACCGCTCAAACGACAACAACGATATTCACTATTTTGATGCAATTGTCCAAGAGGTTCCCTAACCTTTTACACTTTATTCTCAACTCTATTCATTATTTTCTGCATTATATGACATAATTACATGCGGATGCTCCTTTAGATTTAGATTAGGAATAATATTTTATCAGTATATTAAAGATTTCGAAATATTGAATTTGATTTTGGAATTAGCTTTTATTTATCAGATTTCCGAGTACTCTCGCAATTTTTAGATAAAGTATCGACTCAAAAGGTAGATAAAAAAATGTTGGTTGTGAGTTTAATTTACAAAATTATTTCTTCAAATTTTGAAAACCACATAAACTTGTAAACAAGAATTAAAAAATGTTGGTTCTGAATTCCGAAACTTATTTTTTCAAATTCTAAACATCATAGAAACTTGCAAATAAGAATTATTACTCTAAATTTTATATAGATAATGAAATGAGTTTCTAGATTTCATATAGATAATGAAATGAGTTTTTGATTAATTTATTGTTACATGATTATTTTCTGAGTTGTTGAAAACTTTTGGAGATCGGTGTATTATGATTTAATATTTAAGTTTTTGGTGAACACTTTACCTATTTTCAATAGAAAAAAGCTATCTCTTCTCTGAAAATAAGTAGTGTGTTCACAAAAAATTAATATTGAAAATATCTTTAATGATAATACACAAATCTCCAAAAATTCACAAACAACTTAATGTATCTAACTATAAAAACATTCACACCATTCTCATTAATCTGAGTAGATTAGTGTTACAAAGGCATCTCATCTGATTGCAGGTCGTCTGGACTCAGCACACGACGAGCATGCAAAGAGCATCTGAATGTACAAGTAGCACTGCTACAATTACGGTTGATGCCAACGTTTTATGGAATGACGGCCCATCTAAAGGTGAAATTACCACTGTTGCCATCAAAGATATCCGCTTGTTGTCAGACCGAAGCCTTGAAGGTCACCCTGTTATAGAGTTCCTTGAATGGGTGTTACAAGAAAACAAGAACAGAGCTTCTATGGATATCAATGTGCCACTTAATCCTGAGGATGATTAAAGGAAGAAACGTCAAATCGACGATAGGATAAGTCTCAAGAAATTGTTTACGCATAAGTGACTTTCGTTGTGGCCATAAAATATAAATCTAAAGAACGAACAGTGATGAGAGAATTTATATATACTTTAAAACAATACACACTTATTCACTATCCTGAAACATTACCCACTTTCAAAGCTTTTTTATACAAATTTTGAATAAATAAACTTGTGTAATATCCCTTAATTTCAAAGCTGTTTTTTTTATCTATTTTGAATAGCTAAACCCTTAGTTTCAAAGCTGTTTTTTATATATTTCGAATAGCTAAACCCGATTTCAAACCTGTTATATATATACATACATATATATATATATTTTGAATAGCTAAACTGTATGGTGTAATATCCCTATATTTTGAATACCTGAACCCTTAATTTCAAACCTGATTTTTTATATCTTTTGAATAGCTAAACTTAATGGTGTAATATCGCTTACATTCCAGAGAATTTATAAACACATTTCAATTGTGTAGATGGTTTAAGCATGTGATTTAAGTTCAACGTTTATATGAATACCATCTTTATCATGATAGTATGAGTATTATTTTTTTTTAATAAGAATTAAAAATGGAATATATATTTTATTTTTAAATAAATTTTGAGAATTTTATAGTTAAATATAAATTAAATAAAAATATTATTAAATTTAAATTTATAAACTAAATATATAATCAAAATAGTTGGTAAATTAGTGCATGTGTATTATATATGTGTACGCTTTATGTGTAATTTAAAAAAATGATTTATTCAATAGAAAAATAGTTACTAAAGATACTGAAACTTCTGTCGGATTTAAAATGAAAAATACTTATAATTTTTTAATGAAATTTGATCAATAATATTTTAAAAATATTAATAAAAAATAAATAAATTATAAATTAAATATTTAAAAAATAATATATATATATATATATATATATATATATATATATATATATATATATATATATATATATATATATATATATAATTTTTGACATTTTATATAATTTTTGAAATTTTTAATCACTGTTTATGCTTATTAAATTCAAAATTAAGATAAATGATATTTAGAGAGAAAATGACAATAAAATATAAATTTCAAACATAAATTTAAATTTAAAATAAATAATACTTGAAAAAATAAAAATAAAAGATAAATTAAAACAAATAATACTTAAAACAAATCAAAATAAAGATAAATAAAAATAAATGATACTTAAACCAAGAGGTTAAATTTTTCAAACACAGGTCCCTAATTTAAACTCAAAATTCACCTGGATGTCTAGTGATTTGGATTTAAAGTTGTTAAACACAGGCATGGTAGGGAAAGAGTAAAGACATATAGATAGAAATATAGGTGTGAGTTGTTTTACTATTAACCATAGATGTGATTTTATAGTACATTAGGTGTGACGCTTGGATTCCAGATTCCAAGGTCACGTGGACTCCATTTATGACTGTTCGTCTTCCACATCTACCCATAGAGGATTAGGTGTCCAACATTCCCCCCCTTAATCTGAAGGGGTATGTGTGAGTCCAAGGAGAGAGTTGTAATACAAATCTACAAAGTATGCATGGCAGCACTTAGGCTGAATATGTTGCCATAAAGAGGTGGTTTAACAATGACCACCAACACTGGAACGCAATGCTTATTGCAGTTCTCAGAGCTCTTCCAAATATGGTAAGAAGCTGAGGGCTTCTTCTAGAGGAAGTGTCCCTCATATTTGAAGAGGGAGACCTTCAACCTAGAAGAAGGGAGGTCTACAACCTATGATGGTTTAAGGATGACCAGCAACTCTCGAATGCCTGATGCATTTCCTGGAGCTCAACCAAAACTGGCAAGAAGCTGAAGTCTTCCGCTAGAGGAAGTGTTCTGAAAGAGGAAGAATATCAACCTCACATAGATGGTTTAAGGTTGTCCACCAACCAAAGGCACACTCATGGGCATTTGTGTCTCTAGCTACAACTCTGAATCTAGAATGACAAATTGTGGCTCGGACTTGCTTGAACTACTATATCTTTGGCTACAACTCTGAATCTGGAATGACAGGTTGTGGCTCAGGCTCGCTTGATGTGGCTTCAAAGCTTGTATATGGCCACCATTTTCCCCCGTGTCATGTACAAGGTGAGATGATGACGAAAACTCAATTAAAAGTTTGCTCAATATTCTAGAACAAGTTCTGACATGCGACTTAAACATATTCTTTACTATTGATGCCCATTGCTAAGAAGCGATCCATCCAAGATGAATATTTTTTCTTGTAGGAGGCTTGTTTTTGAAGCATCTGTGTGAAGAATGGGTGTGCCGACCAAAATCATTGTATGGGTGAATATCAAAACAATTATCTTTCATATGGCCAACTCGATCACAGTGTTGGCATTTTAGAATTTGTTGTTGCTGCTTTGGAAGAGGAGCAGGATATGGAACAACTGAAGGTAAACCACAAATAAATATGAAACTCTGAAATTTGATGGGCTTGGAGTAGTCCGGAATATGAAAGGACAATTCCTTGTCATATCCAAGGCCTGTTCTGTGCTTGTTATGGAAAAGCTCTTCCCAAGGTTTGATCATGGGCTTGGGAAGTGCAAACTGAATTTCTGCATCTGCATGTAAATCTGCTCTTGTACAAGGAACTTAATGTGAATCGACTGCAACTTTATATTCTTGCTATTGATGGGAGTCCCTCTTAATTTTTTGAATAGAAACAGGTTCAAAATGATGACTCTTTTCCTGAAGTTCATCTTTCTAGAGCTCAGACTCCAACTGCAAAACATTAATCTTGTCTTTTGCATCTTGCAAGCGAGTTTGAATATTAAAAAGAGCATTGTTGCTCATTTTTACCATATCATGAATAGTGAACTGAATGAGCTTATGCAAAAACTCTAATGCATCATTGATTTTGGCAATTTTTGTTAGCAGCTCAAAGTTACACTTCAAACACTGACTACAACTATGAACTAAGAAGCAATACCCACTCACAATGTCAGTATAATACAATTTCACTGCATATTTTTTTCTAAATGTGCAACAAAACCACTGTAAAATAACCCTTCAAGGCAATTGATTTCTTTCCTCTTCAAAGAATAGTTTTACACCAACAACTCTAATTTGTAGAGAATGTACCTCCACTGATCAATACTCACCGCTTCATACAACTAAAATATTTGTATCCCTTCTTTAATGAATGGGAAGAATTGGAAATATGGACCAAGGGTGTCTAAAGTTTGTTGAATTCACTTCACACGTTGATCCGCAATATATTTCAGATAGATCTGAAGATTTGTATTTTGGCTATAAGAAATCAAGGTGGCTTCCAAATTTGAACCTTCCATATAGAGATGTTGAAGGCATTCTCAATAGTTTAGCATTTGATATCAAACTTCGATGAAGACCAAAATTGCACAACGCACAAATATCTCATTGAAAATAATGCTCAGTTGCATAGGAAAAATATCGACGAATTAACACATCACAAAATTTTAAAGAATATGCAGGGAAATTCCAATGCATAGGCGCAATTAATATATTCCTATCATATATATATATACCACCTTTCCATCACACACATATAAACCAAGACATATGGAGATAATCATCCAACGATATATTTGAAGAGGAGCAACTGCTCACTTACTTCTCAAAGCATGCATTACTACTTACTAAATAGAATGGGTGCATATTAAGTAGAATGATCAGCCAATGCATACCTTTGACTAGAGTGCAAACCAATATTCTGTTAGCGCTTTTGGATGATTTCTAATGAAATATGGCTTCTTGGGTTAGAAATATTGTTATGGCTTGGTGATATGCTTGATTCCTTTCTAGAGGAATTTTCTTGTACAAAAATGTAGCACTTTAAATATGCTCGTGAGTGAACAAGAATTTTATTTTGAATGCAGTTTCTCTTTAATTTTGATTCGATTTTTGGTTCCATTTTACATTTCCACCTTTGATCGACTCCTCCATCGTCTCACCTCCCCACTACACTCACTTCCTACAGCTACAGCAACACGTTTCCACCTCCCCCTCCTCCATCTACTTCGAATCTTCTAGCGGTTGTAGATTATGAATCACCACCAGAACAGGAAAATAAATAACCAGCTACCAATTCTTAGATCCTAATGTGGGGAAACTCATCTACTTCACTCACACGGTACACGATGCTTTGGGAGCTACGTATGGTGAGGGGGAGGAAAAGGGATGAGGGCCTGGAGTGTCAGCGGGTTTGAGAGACACTAACGCAGGGAGTGAGCTAACGTGGGAGTGGGTAGTCAGAGCTGTGGGGGGGTGAGAGGGTCAGATTTGGTAGAGGGAGGAATAGCGGTAGAGTGGAAGCCTTTGCATGGAGCAGTGAGGGCGGAGGTGAGAGGTGGAGGGGAACGACAGATTGGGGGGGATGCAAAATGGGAAGGGATGAGTGGACTGTAGGAAGGAGGACGTAGGGGTCGGAGCAGCAGTGGGAAGGAGGTGCAACAGGTAGGGAGGGAGGTGCAACAGAGACTGCGGGAGGGGAGGTTCACAGGCTGCGGGAGTAGGAGCCGACAACAACGGAGGGAGCGACAGCAAGGGAGGGAGGAGGCAGAGTGAGTGGAGAGAGGAGATGAGATATGTGGGAGCGTGTGGAGGAAGTTGGAGCGCACAGTTGGAAGTGAAGGAGCGAGTTTGGAAGCCACAAGGGAGAGGGTTGTGAAGGGCCACAATAGGGAGGCTCCGTGGGAAAAGTAGGGAACTATAACTTGGAATAATACACAATACAATTACAACCAGAGCTTTTGGAATTTTGAACTCAGTCATTTCAATTTGGGAACACTTCCTTGAAATAACACGCAATGCAATTACAACCAAAAAACACCATAATAAGCTTGAGGCGAGATGGTAGAAAAATAAGTTCAATCATGCTCAATCTAGTCAACAAGCAGTTAACGCAAAAACATCAAATCTGCAGGTAGTAGAGTTATAAGTTAGATTTACTGCAAACCATTTGCACTCAGACCTTCGAGCACATGGCATACGATCTCACAGTATTTTGAATGCAGCCAATGCAAAATTATTTTAATGCATCCAATGCTCCAAATTTGAGGGACAGAGAATAATGGCATAATAGCATGGAAAAAATGAAGGGAAGTGGCCGGAGTTACAACAAAAAGAAATATTTTAGGAGCTGGATATGTTAGCACAACAAAATAGGCAGAACATATAAAAATGGAGCTGACAGAATTTGAAAATTCCAGGGTCTGTCTTGAGGTCTAATACATTGTTAAACACATGCATTGTAGGGAAAGAGTAAACACATATAGATAGAAATATAGGCATGATTTGTTTTACTATTAGCCACTAATGTGATTTTATAGTACATTAGGTGTGACCCTTGGATTCCGCATTCCAAGGTCACTTGGACTCCATTTCTAACTGTTTTCCTTCCACATTTACCCATAAAGGCTTAGGTTTCAAACAAAAGTTCCATCTTTCTTTGATTTTTCAAAATTAAGGAAGTTACGAGATCTTTTATTTTATTTTATTTTATTTATTATCATTATTATTTAAGATAATTATAAATTTATAATAATTCATATAATTATGTTTTATAATATTCAAAATTTTGAAAAGTTATGTGGTTGCTATAATTACTATTTAAAAGTTATATTTTAAAAAAAATTATTAGCTAAATCTGAAATAAAAAAAAAGACTTGCCCAATTTCATTTTTTCTTCTAAAAAATTATTTTGTAATTGTTTTTTTCAACGATTACATTTTTAAGAGTTAAATATTATACCATTTTCTATACTTTTTGCCTCTTTGTTATTAGTGATGTATTTTCTGGAATTATAATATTAGTTTTCACGATAATTTGCATTGATTGTGCATATTTGATTTTTCTTTTTCCATTTTAACCAAATTTTCTAGAAAATACTCAATATTTTTATTTTTGCATAAATTCTAAAATAAATTTCCAGTTTTCAACAAATGTTATTTCTAATTTCCCATTGGTTGAGAAATATGTAATGGGACATAATTCCCTTAGTGGTGGGAATTTTATTTTCGATTTTTTCAGTGCCTCAAAATTCATTTTAAAATTAAAAAAAAAAAGCAATTTTGAGAATGACCATTGTGTTCATAAGTGCTCTCACATTCATATTGTAATGTTAGCACTCTATGAAATGATGCAAGAATTGATGTAGTTGAATGACACTATTATTCTAGTTTGCGAGTGCAAGTTGTTTGCATAGGCGCCAAAGGAGGGGTGAAAAAAATTCGAATTAATATTATTATGTTTCCTACAATGGATGTAACACCCCTAGTTTCTATGCTTTTTAAGTTAGACATTTGAACAAAAATACAAAGGGGAGTGGACCCTAACGGATAATTATTGTGTGGATTTTATTTAAATATTTATTAATGAAAATAAATGGAATATTTATATGTGCATTATGACCAGATGAGATTGGAGATCATAAGCCTGATCCATGATGATATGGATAAGGGTAAGAATTTCCCAAAACCTTTCAAAAATCCTTGAAAGGAATTATTCTAATTTAGATTTAAGAGGAAAAATCTAAATTCCCCAATGATGAGGAAAGTAGTTGGGAAGAGGTAAAAAGATGGAAAAGCAAAAAGAATCTTTAAAGTCCCTCATTAAGGGAAGCCTAGGCAAACAGGAATAACAGCATCCTAAAATTCTGGACGCGAAATTGGAAACAGGCTTTGGGAAAATCATAACTTAGGTAAGCTACTCCAGAGCAGATTGGGGTTGTTCTGTTCGGGCAAAAGATCTCAGCTTGGGGGTGAATTTTGGAGATAGAAGAATTCTATGGTGGGGAGGATTGGTCATAGAAAAAAATTGGTATGCACTCTAAAAGTTTTAACTCTAAATGTGCTGTGACAAATTATTGTGAGACTTAAGCTGAGTGTCTATATATCAATAAATGGGGAATAATAAACTGAATAATCAAATAGTTAGCTTGCTATAGCTATTCTGTGAACATATTTCATTTCCATGCATTTAACAAATTTGAATATAGATTATTTCCAAATCTGTATAGTTACATGGTTCTTAATAAAAAATAACCATCTACTAGAATGTCTAAGATATATCCTTAGATATGGAGATTAGTTTATTTCCAAATAAAATTTATTATCTATACATATGAAAAATTTGAAAAATTATATCTAGTATAAGAAATTATAGAATCAAAACTCTGTTATAAATTTCTAGTGTAACAGGTAATACAGAATGTAGAAATTTAGATTACATTAGAAATATGCATAAAATTTCTTAATCCTATAAGTATAAAGGTGAAATGAGGAAATTAACAAAGGTGATCTATGGAACTGTTTTAACATTAAACAATTATTAGACAAATTTCTCATAATGAAATTCATTTTAACTACTTATGAAATTTCTATTCTGTGGCAAAGTAATAATATTTCAAGCTAGGAAATAAAATAATTTTAATAAATTCCTATTCTGAATAATACTACAGAATTTCATTAAAATAAAAATATTTATCGGTACATATATCTTTAAAATAAAAACCAACCAAATTTTGGTCTGAAATTTTGAACAGAGAATTGTCTTAATTATTAGTGAATTTTTTTAAGAAGATTTCAGTTAAGACTATTGTATAATTAGAAAAATATCTGTAAAAGGTAACTAACCATATTCCAACAAACAAATGAAATGTGGAAAAATAACTTCTACTCTGCAATAATATTAGAGTATATGCACCCTTTTTTGAGTATGGCATAGTTATGATTTAAAACTAAACAATACATATATGTATATTGACAATTTTGAGATCTATTATACATATGAATAAGTCAAAGAAACTATTATATCAAAGTAAAAAGAGGAATTAAATTCATTTCCTTTATTCAACAGAGGGGTTATGAAAGGTAAACTAAATTCCAAATTGATAACTTAAAATTTTATTCAGCAGAGATGTAATATTTTGTATTATGAAAGAAGTTGACTTTGAGAATCAAACTTAGAACGACTCTGTAGAAAATGAGTCTAAATGAATTTGGAAAACCCCCGCTTAATCTGAAGGGGTATGTGTGAGTCCAAGAAGAGAGTTGTAATACAAATATACAGAGTATGCATGGAAGCACTTAGGATGAATATGTTGCCATAAAGAGGTGGTTTAAGGATGACCACCAACACTGGAAGGCAATGCTTATTGCAGTTCTTGGAACTCTTCCAAATCTGGTAAGAAGTTGAGGGCTTCTGCTAGAGGAAGTGTCCCTCATATTTGAAGAGGGATACCTTCAACCTAGAAGAATGAAGGTCTACAACCTATGATGGTTTAAGGATGACCACCAACTCTCGAATGCTTGATGCATTTCCTAGAGCTCAACCAAAACTGGCAAGAAGCTGAATTCTTCTGCTAGAGGAATTATTCTGAAAGAGGAAGAATATCAACCTCACATAGATGGTTTAAGGTTGTCCACCAACCAAAGGCACACTCATGGGAATCTGTGTCTCTAGCTACAACTCTGAATCTGGAATGACAAATTGTGGCTTAGGCTCGCTTGAACTACCATGTCTTTGGCTACAACTCTGAATCTAGAATGACATGTTGTGGCTCAGGCTCGCTTGATGTGGCTTCAAAGCTAGCATATTGCCACCATTTTCCCCTGTGTCACATACAAGGTGAGATTATGACGAAAACTCAATTGCAAGTTTGCTCAATATTCTAGAACAAGTTCTGACATGCAACTTAAACATCTTCTTTATTGTTGATGCCTATTTCTAAGAAGTGATCCATCCAAGATGAATCTTTGTTCTTGTAGGAGGCTTGTTTTTGAAGCATCTATGTGAAGAATGGGTGTGCCGACCACAATCATTGCATGGGTGAAGATAAAAACAGTGATATTTCATATGGCCAACTCGATCACAGTGTTTTCATTTTACAATTTGTTGTTGCTGCTTTGGAAGAGGAGCAGGATCTGGAACAACTGAAGGTAAACTGTCATAAAGAAATCTGACACTCTGAAATTTGATGGGCTTTGAGTAGTCTGGAATATGAAAGGACAATTCCTTGTCATATTTGAGGCATGTTCTGTGCTTTTTATGGAAAAGCTCTTCCCAAGGTCTGATGATGGGCTTGGGAAGTGCAGACTGAATTTCTGCATCTGCACGTAAATCTGCTCTTGTACAAGGAACTTAATGTGAATTGACTGCAACTTTATATTCTTTCTATTGATGGGAGTCCCTCTTAATTTTCTGAACAGAAACAGGTTTAGAATGATGACTCTTTTCCTAAAGTTCATCTTGCTAGAGCTCAGACTCCAACTGCAAAACCTCAATCTTGTCCTGTGCATCTTGCAAGCGAGTTCGAATATTAAAAAGAGTGTTGTTGCTCATTTTTACCATATCATGAATAGTATAATGAATGAGCTTATGCAACAACTCTAATGCATCATTGATTTTGGTGATTTTTCTTAGCAACTCAAAGTTACACTTCAAGCACTGACTGCAACTATGAACTAAGAAGTAATACGCACTCACAATGTCAATATAATACAATTTCATCTCAAAATATTTTCTAAATGTGCAACAAAAACCACTGTAAAATAACCCTTCAAGGCAATTGATTTCTCTCCTCTTCAAAGAACACTTTTACACCAACAACTGTAATTTGCAGAGAATGTACCTCCAATGATCAATACTCACCGCTTCATACAACTAAACTATTTGTATCCCTTCTTTAATGAACGGGAAGAATTGGAAACATGGACCAATGGTGTCTAAAGTTTGTTGAATTCACTTCACACATTGATCTGCAATATATTTCACATAGATTTGAAGATTTGTATTTTGGCTATAAGAAATCAAGGTGGCTTCCAAATTTCAACCTTCAATATAGAGATGTTGAAGGCATTCTCAATACTTTAGAATTTGATATCAAAATTCGATGAAGACCAAAATTGCATAACGCACAAATATCTCATTGAAAATAGTGCTCAGTTGCATAGAAAAAATATCGATGAATTAACACATCACACAATTTTAAATAATATGCAGGGGCATTCCAATGCATAAGCACAATTAATATATTCCTATCATATATATATATATATATCACCTTTCCATCACACATATATAAACCAAGACATATGGAGATAATAATCCCACGATATATTTAAAGAGGAGAAACTGCTCACTTACTTCTCAAAGCATGTAAGACTATTCACTAAATAGAATGGTTGCATATTAAGTAGAATGATCAATCGATGTATACCTTTGACTAGAGTGCAAACCAAAATTCTGTTAGTGTTTTTGGATGCTTTCCAATGAAATATGGCTTCTTGGGTTAGAAATCTTGTTATGGCTTGGTGATATGGTTGATTCCTTTTCAGAGGAATTTTCTTGTAAAAAAATGTAGCACTTTAAATATGCTCATGGGTGAACAAGAATTTTATTTTGCATGCAGTTTATCTTTAATTTTGATTGGATTTTTGGTTCCATTTTACATTTCCACCAATGATCGACTCCTCCGTCGTCTCGCCTCCCCACTTCGCTCACTTCCTACAGCTACAACAACACGTTTCCACCTCCTCCTCCTCCATCTGCTTCAAATCTTCTAGCGGTTGTAGATTATGAATCACCACCGGAACAGGAAAATAAATAACCAGCTACCAATTCTCAGATCCCAATGTGGGGAAACTCATCTACTTCACTCGCACAGTCCACGATGCTTTGGGAGCTACGTATGGTGAGGGGGAGGTGAAGGGATGAGGGCTTGGAGTGTGAGTGGGTTCGGGAGACACCAACGCAGGGAGTGATCTAACGTGGGAGTGGGTAGTCAGAGTTGTGGGGAGGTGAGGGGGTATGAGCTGGCAGAGCAAGGAGTAGTGGCAGAGTGGAAGCCTTTGCATGGAGTAGTGAGGGTGGAGGTGAGAGGTGGAGGGGAACGATGGATTAGAGGGGATGAAAAATGGGAAGGGATGAGTGGACTATAGGAAGGAAGAGGTAGGGGCCAAAGCAGCAGTGGGAAGGATGTGCAACAAGTAGGGAGGGAGGTGCAGCAGAGACTGTGGGAAGGGAGGTTTGTAGGCTGCGGGAGTAGGAGCCCATAACAAGGGAGGGAGCGATAGTAAGGGAGGGAGGAGGCAGAGTGAGTGGAGAGGGGAGATGAGAAATGTGGGAGCGTGTGGAGGAAGTTGGAGCACACAGTTGGAAGTGAAGGAGCGAGGTTGGAAGCCACAAGGGAGAGGGTTGAGAAGGGCCACGGGAGGGAGGCTACGTGGGAAAAGTAGAGAACTGTAACTTGAAATAACACACAATACAATTACAACCAGAGCTTTCGGAATTTTGAACTCAGTCACTTCAATTTGGGAACATTTCCTTGAAATAACACTGAATGCAATTACAACCAAAAAACACCATAAAAATCTTGAGGCAAGATGGCAGAAAAATAAGTTCAATCATGCTCAATCTTGTCAACAAGAAGTTAACACACAAACATCAATTGTGCAAGTAGTAGAGTTACACGATAGATTTATTGCAGACCATTTGCACTCAGACCTTCGAGCACATGGCATACGATCTCACAGTATTTTCAATGCATCCAATGCTCCAAATTTGAGGGACAGAGAATAATGGCATAATAGCAGGGAAAAAATGAAGGGAAGTGGCTAGAGTTACAACAAAAAAAAACTATTTTAGGAGCTGGAAATGTCAATACATCAAAATAGGAAGAACATCTAAAAATGGAGCTAACATAATTTTAAAATGCGAGGGTCTAGCCTGCGGTCTAATACCATGTTAAACACATGCATGATAGGGAAAGAGTAAGCACATATAGACAGAAATATATGCATGAGTTGTTTTACTATTAGCCATAGATGTGCTTTTATAGTACATTAGGTGTGACCCTTGGATTCCACATTCCAAGGTCACTTGGACTCCATTTGTGACTTTTTTCCTTCCAAACTTACCCATAGAGGCTTACGTTTCCAACAAAAGTTCTATCTTTCTTTGATTTTTTAAAATTAAAGAAGTTACGAGATCTTTTATTTTATTTATTATTATTATTATTTAAGATAATTATAATTTTATAATAATTCATATAATTATCTTTTATTGTATTCCAAATTTATAAAATTTATGTGGTTTTTATAATTACTATTTTAAAGTTATATTTTAAAAAAATTATTAGCTAAATCGGAAATAAAAAAAAAGACTCCCCAAATTTCATTTTTTCTTCTAAAAAATTATTTTGTAATTGTTTTTTTCAATGATTACATTTTTAAGAGTTAAATATTATACCATTCTCTATACTTTTTGCCTCTTTCTTATTAGTGCTGGATTTTCTGGAATTATAATTTTAGTTTCCACGATAATTTGCATTGATTGTGCATACTTGATTTTCCTTTTCCCATTTTAACCAAAGTTTCTAGAAAATACTCAATATTTTTATTTTTTCATCAATTCTAAAATAAATTTCGAGTTTTCAACAAATGTTATTTCTAATTTCCCATTTGTTGAGAAATATGTAATGGGACATAATTCCCTTACTGGTGGGCATTTTATTTTCAATTTTTCCAGTGCCTCACAATTCATTTTAAAATTAAAAAAAAGGTGATTTTGAGAATGACCATTGTGTTCGTAACTGCTCTGACATTCATATTGTAATGTTAGCGCTCTGTGCAATGATACAAGAATTGATGTAGTTGAATGACACTATTATTCTAGTTCGTGAGTGCAATTTGTTTGCATAGGCCCCAAGGGAGGGGTGAAAAATAATCGAATTAATATTATTATGTTTCCTACCATGGATGTAACACCCCTAGTTTCTATGCTTTTTAAGTTAGACATTTGAACAAAAATGAAAAGGGGAGTGGAACCTAATGGATAATTATTGTGTGGATTTTATTTAAATATTTATTAATGAAAATAAATGGAATATTTATGTGTTCACTATGACCAGATGAGATTGGAGATCATAAGCCTGATCCATGAGGATATGGATAAGGCTAAGACTTTCCGAAAACCTTTCAAAAAGCCTTGAAAGGAATTATTCTAATATAGATTTAAGAGGAAAAATCTAAATTCCCCAATGATGAGGAAATTAGTTGGGAAGAGGTAAAAAGCTGGAAAAGCAGAAAGCATCTTTAAAGTCCCTCATTAAGGGAAGCCTAGGCAAACAGGAATAAAAGCATTCTGAAATTCTGGACGCAGAATTAGAAACAGGCTTTGGGGAAAGCATAGCTTAAGTAAGCTACTCTAGAATAGATTAGGGTTCGTCTATTCGGGAAGAGGATCTCAGCTCGGGGGTGAATTCTGGAGATAGAAGAATTCTATGGTTGGGAGGATTGGTCATAGAAAAAAATTGGTATGCACTCTAAAAGTTTTAACTCTAAATGTGTTGTGACAAATTATTTTGAAATTATTGTGAGTGTCTATATATAAATAAATGGGGAATAATAAACTGAATAATCAAATAGTTAGCTTGCTATAGTTATTTTGTGAACATATTTCATTTTCATGCGTTTAACAGATTTGTATATAGATTATTTCCAAATCTGTATAGTTACATGGTTCTTAATCAAAAATAACCATCTGCCAGAATGTCTAAGATATATGCTTAGATCTGGAGATTAGTTTATTTTCGAATAAAATTTATTATGTATACCTATGCAAAATTAGAAAAATTATATCTAGTAGAAGAAATTATAGAATCAAAACTGTGTTATAAATTTCTAGTGTAACAGGTAATACAAAATGTAGAAAGTTAGATTACATCAAAAATATGCATAAAATTTCTTAATTCTATAAGTATAAAGGTGGAATGAGGAAATTAACAAAGCTGATCTATGGAACTGTTTTAACATTAAACAATTATTAGAAAAAATTCTGATAATGAAATTCTTTTCAACTACTTATGAAATTGCTATTCTGAGGCAAAGTAATAATATTTCAAGCTAGGAAATAAAAGAATTTCAAGAAATTCCTATTCTGAACAGTACTACAGAATTTCCTTAAAATAAAAGTATTATCGGCACATATATCTTTAAAATAAAAACCAACCAAATTTTGGTCTGAAATTTTGAACAGAGAATTATCTTAATTATTAGTGAATTTTTTTAAGAAAATTTCAGTTAATACTACTGTATAATTTGCAAAGGATCTCTAAAAGGTAATGAACCATATTCCAACAAACAAATGAAATGTTGAAAAATAACTTCTACTCTGCAATAATATCAGAATATATGCACCCTTTTCTGAGTATGGCATAGTTATGATTTAAAAATAAACAATACATATATGTATATTGACAATTTTGAGATCTATTCTACATATGAATAAGTCAAAGAGACTATTATATCAAAATAAAAAGAGGAATTAAATTCATTTTCTTTATTCAAGAGAGGGGTTATGAAAGGTAAACTAAATTCCAAATTGATAAGTTAAAAATCTATTCAGCAGAGATGTAATATTTGGTGTTATGATAGAAGTTGAATTTGATATTCAAAATTAGAATGACTCTGTAGAAAATGAGTCTAAATGAATCTGGAAAAAAACAAATTAAACATTTTTAAAACATGAGTATTAACGAGAGGAACGATTATCCTCATTTTTATGCCGGAGTAGGTTGCATAAAACAATACTGTTATTATATATATATATATATATATATATATAATTATTAGTATAGCACAACTATGAATATATAGCATTAGAATATAGTAGATAATGTGCCGACACAAAATACGTTAATAAGGTACAACTCAACTAAAATCAAAGGTTAACATAAAGTTTGGGTATAAAATGACAAGTTAACTGTGGAGAATACAATCCATATAGGTGTATGATTACAAAGCTTATGTTTTGAAAATTATCTACATATCATAGCATAAAAATAAATAAATAAATTCTCAAATATGAAATTCGAGTTCTGCTAAAGCATAAAAGAGGCCGAAATGTTCATATACTCCTCAGAAAGGATGAAGCCCAAACCTGGAGAATGACATTCGTTATGGTTAGAAGGAGAAAGTGAAATCCGTAGAATGAATATCTTTCCATAATGATAGATGGCTTTATGCATACCTGAAATAAACCCCAAAGGAAGTCAGTAAGAACCCTATTTTAAATGGGTAAACGATAATCATTAAAATAAAAAATATATATATATGTGTGTGTGTGTGTGTGTGTGTGTGTTAAACCCAATTTGGATAAAAATTAAATTACCTATGAAACGCAAGGATGGGAATTATACTCCATTCTTCTTCCTGAAACAATGAAAGGAATGATGGGTAAGTCATAACATTCGTATACGAATGTATGAAGACCCTGTCTACTATAAAAACACAGAGTACACCAAACCGAATGAATATTACTGAGATGAGAGATGTTAATCCAAATACGCCTATGAATAGAAGCTCTGATAAGTGAGCGTGGTGATACATAGAGGGCATTGTAAAATAGATCATAACTGCAACAGAAAGACTCATGAAATCGATTCGAAATGTATCTCAATAAAATCTATTAACTAAGTTAATAGGAATCAAATGCAACAAACAAAAATCTAGCTCGTAACTGATAAAAAAAATCTTTATTATCTAGTTTAAAACCATGACCACCGAGGTAAACAATGGAAGCATTGCTTATAAGGAAAAAAGTCTTCTGGAGGGATAAAAGCAGTATCATGAAAAACTGGAATGGAAAATGAAAGTGAAACTGTATAAAATTTCATTTAATAATGAATGTATGTGCCAAACCCTAAAGGATCATTTCCCTACAGGTGGCAAGCTCTGCAGAAACAATATCTCATTTACAATAGAAAATGGGCTAGCCGAAGTCTCACGTTCACCGCTGATGAAATTAAAAGATCAAGTACGATGCATTAATGAAAACCCTAATTATTACCATCAAAATCTTGATGAATCTTATCGAAAACAGAGAGGGATGTAATCAAGAAGTATATATATATATATATATATATATATATATATAATTGTGTTATCATAGTACAGCGTTTCATTAATAGGCTGGGAAAGTCGACAAGTCTTTTCATTTAAAAATTAAAATACATTAAAAGTGGTAACGTATGAGAGAGGTACGAATTATATTAAAGGAAACTGATTAGGAATAATACCACAGACTATAGTCACCATTTAAATAGTAATATGTTTTCCAAATAAAACTATGGTTGCAATGGAACTTACGAGAAAACTCCATATCGCATGAATTATTTTATTGTCATAGACACAATTATAAATTTGATAAATACCAATGCAATTAATGAAAGGCTCGGGACAAATAAACTTTGATGAGACAAAGTACTCACGAGTTAATCGCATTAATGATTCAAACCCTCGGTGGTAGCATGAATTTGAAACCCAAAAAAAAAAGTATGTACATGGGTGCATAACTAGTTAAAACACATAGTTGTCCATATATGTACAATTTAATCGCGTACTCCCAAAATCCTGATGGGTCAATTCATAAATATTTCAAGGTCAAGTTATCACATCATGTCAGAACCTTGATAGTTTTTATGAAATCAAGTTGGATTGACATAAAACGTTTCAAACGTGGGGTGGTATTTGTTATATTTTATAGGTTCATTAAAAGAATTTTAATGTTGTCCAATAGTAATGAGATGGTACGGCAGATGTGTAAAGTTCAGTTGGATAATTTAAAAAAATGTAATACATATAAGAATATATATATACCTTATAAAGGTAAATTATATAATATTTTGTATTTGGAAATAAGATTGAAATACGATATTTCAATTAATTAAAAATTAAGTTGAAATAAGGGAGAGCCAATCAATTTTGGCAAGTTAAATAATTTCCGATTTCATGTATACAAAAAAAAAAAAATAAAAAATAAAAAGAGAAAAAATTATGAGAAATTGAGGGACATTACAAATGGTATCAGAGCCCAAGTTGGAAAACTGGGTTGTTTTTTTCTTCTGTGCTCACCGATATGAAATTATTATTATTATTATCATTTCTTTTGAATTTTTTTTTTACTGATGTTAAATTGTTTTAGTGTAAAAAAGTACTAAAACTGAAAAGTTAATGGCTAAAGAAGATGAACTCTATGTCGATCTAGGTGGTAGAGATAATATGCCAGATCCCAATGCTCCTCTGATGGCTATGTTGCACATGTTGCAACGGGATATGGCCCAACTAAGAAGCCAGAATGACAGGCTATCTTTAGCCAGTGAGGAGCAGGAAAAACTGATAAGAGAATTGACTTCGTGAAACAGACAAGAAGGTGAAGGTTTCGGAAGGAGGAGGAAAGGCAAGCTCTCAGATGATTCTGAGGAAGATGACACCACTAGATACCATTCTAAACAAAAGAAGTAATTACAGGGTGAATTTCGAAAAATCAAACATCCCTCCTATGATGGAGATCAGGAGGAAGATGCTGAGGCATGGCTGTTCAATATGATTAAGTATTTTCAGGTCTATGAATATGAAAGAAATCTGAGGGCCAGATTATCTATCTACAAGCTGCAAGGTAAGGCTACCTTGTGGTGGGAGGAAACAAAAATGGTTCATGCCATTGATGAAAAAACCGTGACTTGGGAAGATTTCCTAGTCAAGTTTAAAAATTGGGATTCGAACGAACGCTATTATGATTACAAAGAAAAAGAGTTTCATGAACGCAGATTGGGACAACTCACCATAGATAAGTTTGTCACCAAGTTCACAAATTTGTTAAGATATTTTCCTTATATTCGTGAAGAGAAAGCAAAGGTGAAAATGTTTTTGAACTGTTTTCCTACTGTGTATAAGAGAAAATAGAGTTCGATAATCCAAAAACCATGGAAATAGTGTTCACCAATTTCCATTTATTATAAAAAATATTCGCCCAAATTTTAAATATAAAATTATTTTATGTCAAAAATCGCCAACATTATATAGAGAGTATATATAAAATCATTATAAATTTCAATATTTTTACAAATACATCAATAAACATTTTATAGTTTGCATATTAGGTACTAGTGACATTCGCCAAATTTTTAAACTTCAAAATAAATTTCTATTCTTAAAATTTCCCCTGCCAAAAACCATGGAAGAAGTGGTGAGGAAAGCGAGATTATGCTACCAACAGTTTAAAGGGAAGAGTGAACAAGGAAAGACTTGGACAAACAAAGGTGAATTCAAAGGAAAGAAACAGAAAGTAGCTTATTTGAAGATTTTTGATACGAATCATCAGCGAAAGAAATTTAACAAACCGAAGGAAATTCAAACTGCTCAATCCCAAGTTGGTTGAAAGAAAATAGATGGGGATAATAATAAAGAAGGAACTCTTAAAATGCAGGAGCCTTTGAAGTGCTGGGGTTGCGGAGAACCTCATTTGTTGAAGGAATAGCCACACCGAAATATTCAGATGGTTCTGAGAGAGAGAGAAGCTACCACAGAGAATGACATAGCAAGGAATATCCCCACTATCAGTGCAGCCTTGGAGAACCGACAACAAGAAAATTAGTCTACTATGGTCGAGATGGAAGGTAAAATTTCTGATCAATTTGTTACTATCTTAATTGATCCGGGTGCTTCTTTGAGCTATATTAGTCCACAAGTTGTAGAAAAATGTAAACTCAGAACAAAAAAGTTTCAACAGCCTTGGTTGGTACAGTTAGCTACAGGAACTAAACACAAAGTAATTCATAAGCTACCTAAAATAGCTATTAAATTGAATGAATATCCGACAGAGGTAGATTTAAACATTCTGCCATTAGGTTCCTATGATTTATTAATAGGAATGGATTGGTTAGAAAAGAAAAATACCATGCTGAATTGTTGGGAGAAAACTTTGCACTGCATAGTTGATGAAGGAAAACCATTCATACTAAAAGGGAAACCAAACCTATTTCTGTAAGGCAGATCTTAGCCCTTCAGCTAAAAAGAACAACTAGGAAGGGATATCAAGTATATGTTGTACATGTTGAAAAATTAGGACAACAACCTGAAGAAAAATTGTTAGACACCTTACCAGTGATAAGAGAATTTAAGGAAGTTTTCCCGGATGAGATTCCTCATCTTCCCCCCAAGAGAGAAATCAATTTTTCAATCAATTTGGTGCCGGGGGTAACACTAGTTTCTATAGCCCCTTATCAGATGAGCCCCCCTGAACTCATGCAGTTAAAAATTCAATTACAAGAATTGTTGGATAAAGGTTACATCATATCGAGTGTATCTCTTTGGAGAGCCTCGATGTTGTTCGTGAAAAAGAACGATGGAACCTTTAGAATGTGCGTTGACTATCGTCAATTGAATAAGTTGACAATCAAAAAAAGGTATCCATTGCCTAGAATAGATGACCTTTTTGATCAGGTGAGAGGAGGTTTACTATTCTCTAAGATTGACTTAAGGACTGGTTATCACCAACTTAGAATTAAGGAGGAGGATATCAGTAAAGCCGCCTTTCGGAACAGGTATGGTCACTACGAATTTGTAGTCCTACCTTTTGGTTTGACCAATGCCCATGCCAATTTTATGTGCTTGACGAATAGCGTCCTGAATAAATACTTAGACAAATTCATCTTAGTATTTATAGACCACATTATAATCTATTCAAAAAGTGAGGCAGAACATAAAGAACACCTTAGAATTGTGTTGCAGACTCTTAAGGAGAATCAGTTGTATGCCAAGTTTAGAAAATGTGAATTTTATAAGGATAAAATTAAATATTTGGGGCATATCATTTCTGAACAAGGATTGGCTGTTGACCCTGAGAAAATAAAGGCTATTAGAGAGTGGACGGTACCGACTGATACTTCAGCGGTGAGATAATTTATGGGTATTGCGGGATATTATCGATGGTTTATAGAATGATTTTCTGCAATAACATATCCCATACCTTCACTACAGAGGAAAGGCACCAAATTTGAGTGGAATGAAAGATGCCAAAATAGTTTTGAACAATTGAAATTAAAACATACTACAACACCTATACTGAAGATTGCAGATCTTGATAAAGAGTTTGTCGTGTGTACGAATACGTGTAGAGAGGGATTGGGAGGAATTTTTTTGCAAGAGAATTTTGTTATTGCATATGAATCTAGAAAACTTAAGAAACATGAATAGAATTACAATGTATATGATCTTGAGTTAGCTGCTATAATCCATGCCTTGAAGATGTAGTGACACTATCTTCTCGAAAAAAAATTTACATTCATGACAGATCATATTAGTCTCAAGTATTTTTTCACTCAAACAGAATTGAATGCTCGACAATCCAGATGGTTGTATTTTCCGAGTGAATTTGATATGGACATAAAACATATCAAAGGGAAAGAAAACAAAATTTCTGATGATATAAGTAGAAATGCCTGCCAAAACATAAGTAACATTAGGAGTAGTGCCAGTTTTGACTTAGAAGAATTAGTAAAAAAGGTAGCAGATCAAGATCCCAACTATAAGAACATACAAGTGCAAATGTTGAAAAAGGAAATGGCTGGATACACCCAAAATCAGAAAGGGCTGATATATTATAGAAACATATTGTATATCCCCAATGTAGACTCTTTGAAAAATAAATCCTAGATGAATATCATAAACGGCCATATTCAGGACATCCTAGATATCAGAAAATGATTACAGCCTTTAAAAAGAAATTATTTTGGCCAGGAATGAAAAAAGACGTGGCCAATTACTTAGTCGGATGCATGGAATGTCAACTAGTCAAAGTTGAACATCAACATCCAGCTGGTCTTTTAAATCCCTTACCAATTGCAGAATGGAAATGGGAAATTGTTTCTATGGATTTTATGATCGAGTTACCTAGAAAAAAGCACCAGCATGACTTAGTGATGGTAGTGGTAGATACCTTAACAATGGCTGCACATTTCATACCTGTAAAATCTACTTTTGGGACAACCCAAGTAGCAAATGTGTTCCTAAAAGAAATTATAAGACTACACGGGGTTCCAAAGATGATTATTTCTAATAGAGACGCTAAGTTCATAGCAGCCTTCTGGAAGGGTCTGTTTGGGTGCATGGGCACTAAATTAAATTTTAGCACTGCTTATCACCCTCAGACGGATGGTCAAACGGAGAGAAAAAATCAAATTCTGGAGGATATGCTCAGAATGTATGTGATGGATAGGCCAACTAAATGGGAAGACTACTTACATTTAGTTGAACTTGCTTATAATAACAGCTACCAATCTTCCATCAAAATGATTCCATTTGAGGCACTCTATGGAAGAAAGTGTCATACTCCTTTAAGCTTGAGCCAACCTGAAGATAAGCTAGTACTTGGGCCAGATGCTCTACAATAAATGGAAAGGATTGTTAAACAAATACAAAAAAACATCAAGACAACCCAAGATCGACAGAAAATTTACGCCGACAAGAAGAGAGTGCACTGAGAGTACAAAGTGGGTGACCATATGTATCTGCGGATTAAACCCAAAAAGAGCAGTGTTTATGTTGGGAGCTGTGAAAAATTGGCTCCTAGATACTATGGGCCTTTTTAGGTCTTAGAAAGGGTGGAACTGGTGGCTTATAAACTGGCCTTACCCCCCCATGTTAAATTTCATGATGTGTTTCATGTTTCGTTATTAAAAATATATATACATGACGCTTCTCATATTGTTGACTGGAATGTGATACAGGTGGAACCAGAAGGGGAGTTCCTTCTAGAGCCGCTTTAAATATTAGAGCGGGAAGAAATTGAATTGAGAAATAGAATAGTAGCCAGAGTAAAAGTGCAGTGGAAACACTTTACTCCTGAAGAGGCTACATGGGAAAGAGAAGCTAAGATGATGGAAAAATATCCATATTTATTTTCATAATGAACTATAGTAGATACTCTATAACACCGAGGATGGTGTTTGTTTTCAGAGGGGGAATGTGTAACACCCCTAGTTTCTATGATTTTTAAGTTAGACATTTGAACAAAAATCCAAAGGGGAGTGGACCCCAATGGATAATTATTGTGTGGATTTTATTTAAATATTTATTAAAGAAAATAAATGGAGTATTTATGTGTGCACTATGACCAGATGAGATTGGAGATCATAAGCCTGATCCATGAGGATATGGAGAAGGCTAAGACTTTCCCAAAACCTTTCAAAAAGCCTTGAAAGGAATTATTCTAATTTAGATTTAAGAGGAAGAATATAAATTCCCCAATGATGAGGAAAGTAGTTGGGAAGAGGTAGAAAGCTGGAAAATCAGAAAGTTGATTTAAAGTCCCTCATTAAGGGAAGTCAAGGCAAACAGGAATAAAAGCATCCTGAAATTCTGGATGCAGAATTAGAAACAGGCTTTGGGGAAAGCATAGCTTAAGTAAGCTACTCTAGAACATATTGGGGTTGGTCTTTTCGGGGAGAGGATATCAGCTCGGGGGTGAATTCTGGAGATAGAATAATTCTATGGTTGGGAGGATTAGTCATAGAAAAAACAGGTATGCACTCTAAAATTTTTAACTCTAAATGTGTTGTGAAAAATTATTGTGAAACTTAAGCTGAGTGTCTATATATCAATAAATGGGGAATAATAAACTGAATAATCAAATAGTTAGCTTGCTATAGTTATTCTGTGAACATATTTCATTTCCATGCATTTAACAGATTTGTATATAGATTATTTCCAAATCTCTATAGTTGCATGGTTCTTAATAAAAAATAACCATTTGCCAAAATGTCTAAGATATATGCTCAGATCTAGAGATTAGTTTATTTCCGAATAAAATTTATTATGTATACTTATGCAAAATTAGGAAAATTATATCTAGTAGAAGAAATTATAGAAACACAAGTGTGTTATAAATTTCTAGTGTAACAGGTAATACAGAATGTAGAAAGTTAGATTACATCAGAAATATACATCAAATTTCTTAATCCTATAAGTATAAAGGTGAAATGGGGAAATCAACAAAGCTGATCTATGGAACTGTTCTAACATTAAACAATTATTAGACAAATTTCTAGTAATGAAATTCTGGAAAACTACTTATGAAATTGCTATTATGTGGCAAAGTAATAATATTTCAAGCTCAGAAATAAAATAATTTCAATAAATTCCTATTCTGAACAGTACTACAGAATTTCCTTAAAATAAAAGTATTATCGGTACATATATCTTTAAAATAAAAACAAACAAAATTTTGGTTTGAAATTTTGAACAGAGAATTATCTTAATTATTAGTGAATTTTTTTAAGAAGATTTCAGTTAAGACTACTGTATAATTAGCAAAAGATCTCTAAAAGGTAATGAACCATATTCCAAAAAACAAATGAAATGTGGAAAAATAACTTCTACTCTGCAATAATATCAGAATATATGCACCTTTTTTTGAGTATGGCATAGTTATGATTTAAAACTAAACAATACATATATGTATATTGACAATTTTGAGATCTATTCTACATATGAATAAGTCAAAGAAACTATTATATCAAAATAACAAGAGGAATTAAATTCATTTTTTTTATTCAACAGAGGGGTTAAGAAAGGTAAACTAAATTCCAAATTGATAAGTTAAAAATCTATTAAGCAGAGATGTAATATTTGGTATTACGATAGAATCTGACTTTGAGAATCAAACTTAGAATGACTCTGTAGAAAGTGAGTCTAAATCAATCTAGAAAAAAACAAATTAAACATTTTTAAAAGATGAGTATTAACCAGAGGAACGATTATCCTCATTTTTTGTGCCGGAGTAGGTTGCATAAAACAATATTGTTATTATATATATAATTATTAGTATATCACAACTATGAATATATAGCATTAGAATATAGTAGAGAATGTGCCGACATGAAACATGTTAATAAGTTACAACTCAACTAAAATAAAAGGTTAACCCAAAGTTTGGGTATTAAACGACAAGTTAACTGTGGACAATACCGTCCATATAGGTGTATGATTACAAAGCTTTTATTTGGAAAATTGTCTCTGTATCATAGTATAATTTTTTTTTTAGAAAACTCTCGAATATGAAATTTGAGTTCTGCTAAAACATAAAAGAGGCCAAAATGTTCATATACTCCTCAGAGAGGACGAAGCCCAAACCTGGAGAATGACATTCGTTACGGTTAGAAGGAGAAATTGACAACTGTAGAATGAATATCTTGCCATAATGATAGACGGCTTTATGCATACCTGAAATAAACCCCAAATGAAGTCATCAAGAACCCTATTTTAAATGGGTAAACGATAATCATTAAAATCAAACAAAAATTAGATATATATATATATGTTAAACCCAATTTGGATAAAAATTAAACTACCTATGAAACGAAAGGATGGGAATTATACTCCATTCTTCTACCTGAAACAGTGAAAAGAACGATGGGTAAGTCATAACATTCGTATGCGAATGTATGAAGACCCTATCTACTATAAAAACACATAGTACACCAAACCGAACGAACATTACTTAGATGAGAGATGTTAATTCAAACATGTCTATGAACAGAAGCTCTGATAAGTGAGTGCGGTGATACAGAGAGGGCGCTATAAAATAAATCATAATGGCAACAGAAAGGCTCATGAAATCGATTCGAAATGTATCTCAATAAAATCTATAAACTAAGTTAACAGGAATCGAATGCTACAAAAACAAATCTAGATCGTAACTGATAAAACAAATCTTTATTATCTGGTGTAAAACCATGACCACCGAGGTAAGCAATGGACACATTACGTATAAGGCAAAAAGTCTTCTGGAGGAATAAAAGCAATATCATGAAAAACTAGAATGGAAAATGAAAGTGAAACTGTATAAAATTTAATTTAATACCGAATGTATGTGCCAAACCCTAAAGGATCATCGCCCTATAGGTGGTGAGATCTGGAGAAACCATATCTCATTTACAATACAAAATGGGGTAGCCGAAGTCTCACGTTCACCGCCGATGAAATTAAAATAACGAGTACGATGCATTAATGAAAAACCTAATTAGTACCATCAAAATCCTGATGAATCTCATCAAAAACAGAGAGGGATGTAACCAAGAAGTATATATATACATACAATTGTGTTGTCATAGTACAACGTTTCATTAATACACTAGTAAACTGGACAGGTCTTTCCATTTAAAAATTAAAATACATTAAGAATGGTAACGTATGAGAGAGGTACGAATTATATTAAAGGAAATTGATTAGGAATAATACCACAGACTATAGTCACCATTTAAATAGTAATACGTTTTCCCAATAAAATTATGGTTCCAATGGAATTTACGAAAAAACTCCATATCACATGAATTATTTTATTATCATAGACACAATTATAAATTTGATAAATACCAATGCAATTAACGAAAGGCTTGGGACAAATAAACTTTGATGAGAGAAAGTTTTCAGGAGTAAATTCCATTAATGATTCCAACCCTCAGTGGTACCATGAATTCAAAACCCAAAAGAAAAAGTATGTACATGGCATGTATAACTAGTTAAAACACATAGCTGTCCATATATGTACAATTTAATTGCATACTCCAAAAATCCTCATGGGTCAATTCATAAATCTCTCGAGGTCAAGTTATCAAATCATGTCAGAACCTTGATAGTTGTTATGAAATCAAGTTGGATTGACATCAAACGTTTCACGTTGGACGATATTAGTTATATTTTATGTCCATTGCAAATAACATTTAACGTGGGGTGGTATTTGTTATATTTTATAGGTTCATTAAAATAATTTTAATGTTGTCCAATAGTAATGAGATGGTATGGGAGATGTGTAAATTTCGGTTGGATAATTTAAAAAAAATGTAATACATATAAGAATATATATACACCTTATATAGGTAAACTATATAATATTTTGTATTTGGCAATAAGATTGAAATATGATATTTCAATTAATTAAAATTTAAGTTGAAATAATGGAGAGCCAATCAATTTGGGCTAGTTAAATAATTTCCAATTTCATGTATATATATATAAAATTAAAAAATTAAAAAATTAAAAAAAATTAAAAAATAAAAAATAAAAAAAATAAAAATTGTGAGAAATTGAGGGACATTACAATGGAGGACAAAGTATGTGATGGAGAAATAGGTTACTTTGCATAGCGAGTGATGTGACAATGATAAATGATGTCATAATTGATATCGTTTTGTGGCGCAAAACTTTTACTACGCAAAGAATAAAGTATTTGAGGGAGAATTGGGGTCCTTTGCATAGACAAGGGTGCTCTAACATTGACGGGGTTACATAGGTAACCAGTATAATTTTTGTAAAAATTGTCTTAGTTGTTGGAGTATACAAGCTACTCTTATTATGCAATATTAAATAAACTATGTTTTCAATCTATGTGATACGTGGTTGCGCGACATTGTTATGTTAGTGCTCTACTCTATGATATGAGAATCGATGTGGTTCATAAATTAACTAAATCATGAATTGACATCCTAGTTATGAAACAAAATATAACTACTATATATTTTAATGGTATCCATTAACCAATGATGGGCATCAATATGGCTAGTATGGATTTCCCTGTTCTTTAATCAGAAAAGTTTGTTCTTTAATCATAAAATTTTGTTGTGAAAATTTCTACTTTAAATCATATACATTTTACTTAAATTCCAACTTGACATAGTCCAATTGATATGATTACGTTTCATCATTGATTTTTCTTACATGCTTTAGAAATCGATATTGAGATACTATTTTATCAATATCATGAATCAAATTCTATTTTCACTAACCAAAGCTCTTTTGCCAATAAAGAAAAGCCTTTCTCGTAATTATTCATTGAACCAATGGGTATCAACACATTTACTATGTAGAATTTCATTTCTATTGGTCAACTTTTACTTTGCGGAAGTAATTTCAGATCCTAGATGCTAATTAATGACCTCGATGCCTTGTTTCAATTATCTCAATATCCAAATACTAAATGAACTTTTTTCATTGAATTAAGCAACCTAGGTAACATTTTATTACTTCATATGGTTTCTTCCATTTTGTGTTAAGCTAAAAACTAACATTCCAAAACTATTACAAGCTTTCCTACACACCAAAAACTTCATTTTTAAACTTTCAATAGTCTAGAAAAACTTTCAACACTTGGGAAAATTTCAGGATCATTACATTGCCAAAAGTATTTTTTCTAGGAACATCTTCGTAAAACTATAACTGAAAAATACTATCCAATTGCATGTTTCAATTTCATATAGGCTCAACATAATAGAAATAAGTCTCAAACAGTTTAGTCGAGAAATAAATTTCTAAATAGATTGAATCTTACATCGAAGAAACACATTCATCTTCGTTCAAATTACAATCACTTCACCTGTGGCCTAACCCTAATACATAAATTGCACTTCCTCCATTTATATTCCATTTATGACTAACATTTATGACTAATGAAATGTAGATGCAAAGTACGAATCACTAACACTAGCACCATCAACATCTCTAACTACGACCACTCTTTCAAAATAACTATTTATTTTTCAATCCACATATTTTTTTGCGGGGTAACATAAGTGCGTATTGATTTTTTGAACAAATATTAATATGATTACTAAGAATTAATTAATTATTAAATGATAAGTTTGATTTCCATTTTTTCACATCTTCATAAACATTACCGTCTCAACAGAGTTTTTGCATACAACACATGTCTTTTCTTACATAGTATATTACTAAATGTTTCTAGTAGTTTGTACATTAGTTGTTATTATTATAAGAATTACATAATAAAATATGCTATAAATAGTACTATTATATTGCTCAAATAACGAGTAAAATATGAAATACTAAATTTGATAAATGAAAATTGATATTGTATATTAACAACAATGTGATTGCACGATATTGTATGTTAGATTTGAACTTTTCTCGGTTGGACTCTGCACCGAAACAAAGCTCTGCAATATTCAATGTTTTGAAAGAAAAAAATCTACAAAATCCATTACTGTGGAATGCAGAGGTTTGCACAGTGAAATCTTAAAGGCTTCCTCCGCACTTCCACACATCCACCTACTTTCAGCAAGATAACCATAAACAAATATTGTGCTCCATGATCAAATTTTCTCTGCACTCCGCACAACCTTTACTCAATATACTACTAATAGTCAATATTATAAAGGTATACATTATTTATAATTAAAATATCACAAAGAGAAAATATAGACCATTTAATACTAAAAAATTAGTAATAAAATAATTTTTATAATTAAAATATTAATAATAATATCGTATGAGCCCATTGCTTTCCTCGGTGTTATTGCGAACAACACATATGTATTATTTAATACTAAAATATTAGCTATAAAATATGTTAGCACTCCACCAGTTCTCCAAACGCTGAAAAGGAGACCCACAAAGGTAACCACATACCACTTTGACCTAGTAGCTATCCCTACCAGGCTGAGAGGGCTCTCTCAATGATATCACAGCCAAGAAATGACTATCACATGAAGATATTAGGATAGATATGATATTCTCACATATATTTTAAGAAATTTAGGGTTTGACGCTGGATCATGGATGAAACCAAGTAGCTAGCTCCAGGGATCAAATGGTTTAGAATCGCAAAAATATAAAATAGCAAGGTTGAAATATATTTATGATGGCTTTATGGTTTTTAGGTATAGTGGAGAGTCTGAAAATAAGAGGGATTTAATGAGCATGTTCATTCATGAATTCATTAAATTGGAACCATTAAACACAAGATGACATTTCCATATAAACAAAGTTAACTCAATAGAATTATTCTTATGAACTGTAAGGAAAGCCACTGAAGATACAATATATGAAATAAGAGCTATACATCATTCAATAAAGACTATAATAGAGAAGATACATGATCATAAAGTCACTGCACATGAATTCCTAAATAATAGCTCCAACTACATGCTTTAATTTCTGAAAATAAGAGTGATAGTACTGGCTACAAGATTACAATCAAATGATGTCTGACCAATCAAATGACTCTGAAAATGATAGATATATACCAAAACAACATCTCCCCTCTCTCAAGGGTCGAATCCATCAGTTTTAGAGCTGATTACATGATAAGCTCAACAAAACTCTAATCTCTAGTGGAGGTTAACCAATTAATTTCATCATAGTAAAGTAGATACATCTAACCAAATGTAATTTTACAAGCATGTATCTACCATAATTTACCATTTACCATCTCAGTTACATCTCTTGACATCATCATTTCATCAATTACATCAGCAAAAAGTCAAACAAGGTCAAAATTTTAGCGAAATTTGTCGTCTTGAGAAAGTGTGGTGAAATCAGGAGAAAGCATAACGAGCTTAGAAAAATTGAATTTTGGAGGCCTTCCAGGTGTCCAAATAAGGATCTGAAGGTACCATTGAAACTATTTGTATGTATGATACATGATAAGCTCATCAAGCACTGAAAAAGGTGGCTCCTAGCCATCCAAATATTTGTTCTCCCAAGACTACTCAAAATGCGTAGGGAAGGCTCCAAAAACACGGCAAAAAGGCGATTTTTAGCATGTTTTTGGGCATTTTGATCCCCCAAAAGTGGTTGAATTGGGAAAAATTCTGAATCATTTTGATCTAATCATAAAAAATAATCCAAATATGTTGATTTTTCGTCTAGTGGACCCCCCAACAAAAGCGTAGCATGGCCCACACTACGCTTTTGCCAATATGACTTGTTTTTAAATTTTCCAATTTTGACCAAAATGGCACAAAAAAAAAAAAAAGTCCCCAAAGCTTCTCAAAATTAGTACATAGGTGCCTCATGAGGTATGTTATGGTACTAAATAAGCATCATCAATAATCTCCAAGTTATCCTACTCATTTTGAATTTTTAGGGTTTCCTTCAGTTCGGCTTGCAACTCTTAAAATTTGACATTACAAATTTGATTTCTTGCATAATAACGGTCACCCATGTGCTTATGTATCCCTATTGGCCTTCTCAAGGAGATTTTCTAAGTGAATGTTGACTTTCTCAAGCCAAAACTCCATGTTCTCATTAATTTCATTGGTTATCCTTTCTTCAAAACTAAACTCCTTATCTAGTGAATTTTGCTCTCTTTCCTTCTGCAATTCTCTTATGAGACCCATGGTCCTTGGTCTCTTCCTTATAACCTGATCTTCATGCTTCTCTAAACCTTTAGTGCCAATCATTACTTTTCCTTTCACATCTTGCTTGCTAGCCTAAAATTGACTTTTCTCTAAAGACAATTGTTTTTCCTTCAGCTCATTTTTTTCTTGCTCTAGGAAGAAAATGATGAAATTTTCCCTTATATTGTCCATTGGATATTTGGAGAAACTCGTATTTATTTTCATTTTTTAACTAATGTTACTGCATAGATATAGGTTTTTTTTGAATTTTTTTCGACTATCTATTGTAGATATAAGGAAGTTAAGCAATCATCTTTGTTGTTAAGGTTGTTTTTCACACACAGCTAAAGTGCCATATTTTCATACACTTGCGTTAAGAATTGGCAACTCCCCTGGGTTTTATTCAAATTCCTGAGTTACCAAATGCTAAAGTAACTAGGGTTTTTCTTTAGCTATTTTTAGTCTCTTAATTTTGTTTTACCTTTTCTACCCTAAAAGAATAAAAATTCTAACTTCTGGGTGTTTTCTGGTGTTTTCCGCAGGTAAGAGGTATCTGCCACACCAGAGACGACAAATTTTTTTGCAACCTACTGCCCAAGGATCCCAGAACTGCAGCTCACACTTTTATTCCAGAACCTGCAATTTCAAGCTCACGTCGCACCTCTGGGGCCAAGAACTATGATTTCAATAGGTAACAGGTAAGTACCTGCGAGCTACAACTTTTTACGGGATTCTTATATGATTGTCAATTTTTGCTGCTAGAACTGTTCAGGATTGTCTCACCTCTGTCTCAACCCTTCTTAGGCCTAGGTATGCTTAGTTTGTCTCCTTGAATTAGGACCAAGGCCCTTAGGATTTCAATACATTTCTACCTTTTGAGGAGGGGTTTAGCTTAGTAGGTAGCCTGATATTTTGCAACGCTTTTAACCATTTTTTTGGATCTGATCTATCCTTATTTTAGATCCCTTTAGATAAGCTATTATTCCATACGAAACCCCCTCTTGATTTTTTTTTGGTCTCTCCCTTGGGGTCACCCTTATTTCCCTTAGGGTTGTAACATTTTTCCTCCTATTTTGCAACAATTTTCCCACTGGTTTCTCGATGTTTCTACATCTTTATCACAAGATCTGAGTCATTAGATACCTATATCTTTGACCTTAGATCTTGTAGCCATCTTGTGTGTTTTGATTCAATTTCGCCCTCCTCTTAGAACAATTGTTTTGGGAACCTTTTGTTGGGTTGAATTTATGCATCTTTAGCTATTTATTTTACTGTCATTGCAATTTTATTTACAGTTATTCAATTTTTTTTCTTTTTCTTTATACAACTGTCTGGGCTCAATTAAAATTAACACATGGCTTACACACATGCACACCTAAAGTGAAGATCACTTCGTTTACATGACCAAGCAAAGACATAAACATCGTAATTAATTTATCTTCCCCTCTGAGCCTTTGTTTATTTATCTTCCATGCTTTTGGGGTATATGTTTCTTGCCATCATTTCACCCCCAACATGCTTATCCAAAAGACTCCAAGGCCTTCATCCTCAATATCCATTAGGAATACTTACTCCGAAGTGTAGATTCCAAGTTAGTCCTTTGTTGAATCCCCATACCGACTCTGATTCTGGTTCATCGAGCCCTCCCTCTTATTCCTAACTCAGTTCTCCTCCATCTCATTCAGTCACCATGTTAGAGGCCAATGCAAGTGTTTTTTCTGAACTTGGTGGTAGCCCCAGCTCTAATTCTAAAGCTGCTACTAGTGGAACCACTATAGGAACCATTATAGCTACTTATTTTCTACCTTTTATGCCAGGTTTAAGCCTCCCCGATTTCAACCAGTTAATTAACGAACCTATACTCCACAATCTAGGTTGAAATGTTATGTCGACTAAGATTCCCTAAGAGAGGACCCTACTAAACACTGGAGAGGACCCTACTAATCATGTCCTCTCCTTTCACATGTGGTGTTCGTCCAATTCCATCATTGATGACTCCATCTGTCTTCGGTTATTCCAATGTACGCTCACTGGATAAGATGAAAAGTAGTATGTTGACTAGACAGCTGCCTCACATTCCACTTTTCTGACTCTTGCTAAAGCATTTATGTCCTCTTTCCAACTACCTCTCTAATATGATATCAGTACCGAGTTTTGACCGCATACCGTCAAACTTCTGCCACTCACCTTTCTGACCATGTCCAAGAATGGTGTAGAAGAAGGATCTTGTGTCGAGCTCCTACATTTGACGATCCTGTCTCTATGGATTGGTTTCTCAAAATCATTTTTCCTTCTATTTTTAAAGATGTCTCATCTCAGTTTTCCCAAAACGAGGAAGAATCTCTCGAAGTCACGTTAAAATATCACTTGATCTATGCCTAATCTAGTTATGTTTATACCATTTTACCAGATCTTCCTATACCTGGTAGTGCCAACACACCAGGGGAATCTGATGCTGATGATGGTATTTTTGGATATCTTTTACATCTGTATAATCAGCCTCCCATTGGTTATTCTTTCCCTCAGGGTGGGGCTAACTCCTCGAGCACTTATCCCCCTCCTAGAAACATGTAACTAGGACAAAGCACACCTTGTGCACTTTCCCCATTGCATCAAATGATGTCAGGGCTAGATGTTGGTCAACATGTTTACCCCAATGTTTCTCAACCTCCTTTCTATCCTTACCCACATTCCTGTGCTTACCTTTCTGGCTTCAACACCCCAGCCTCCCACACCCTCTCAACCTCTGTCATTGCAGCCATCTCCCCCTCAAGGTCAGGTGTATGCATAAAAAAGTGTGACTAATCCTCCTAATTCCAAGCAAAAAAGGAAAGGCTACCATAACCAACCAGTGCAGGGTAATCAAGGGCATAAAGGTAACAAACCAAATGCACCCCAAAGGAACCAACCTAACACTAAAAACCAACAACATGACGATCAACCCAAGTAGAACATGCCCCTTCATACAAAAAAGCCTTGTTATTGTTGTGGTGTCCATGGCCATTATACTCATGATTGTCCCCTTTTATCACAGATGCGCTAGTTGTGGGAAACATAAGAAACATCTAGAGGACAGCAAGCCACTACTTCAGCTCCTCCCAATACTGTGCCAATTCAACTGGCTATGTTCAGTAATCCTTTCCCTCAGCAAGGATATGTGGTTGCCCAACCCCCTCAAGGTCAGGTCGCCCCTCAACCCTCATAATCTGGTACCCTTGAATACTATATTCTGATGATGAATTATGAAGAGGTTAATACCACTCATGTCAACCTTTAGACCTAGTTGTGCCAATATGGAAAGCTACCTGCTTCGTGTGCAACTGAGTCCCAAACCAAATTTTCCAAAGAGTCTATTTTGACACCCAATGATCCCTTACAAATACCCAAAGGGCCATTACTTCAAAATGATAATTTTTCCATAGCTGCCCACACTTACATCATAGTATATGACTTGGGACAATGTCCTGCTACCATGTCAATGTTGGAAGTCCTCCAGTCATGCCCTTAACAACGTGAAGCTCTATTATCTTCTCTCGGCACTACAGATCCTTGAGATGATTGTTTTATCATCTTTGATGTTTCCAAGTCAGATCATCTCGCCTTTCCTTCATCTATTGCCTTCCAAATACCAGTCAAGGTTTGTAATGCCCATGTCTCGCAATGTATCATTGACGAGGGCGCATCCACCTGCGTGATGTATGCCTATGTTTGTAATAAAATCAGATCACCTGAATTAGCCCCATCCACCATCACTTTACATGCTTGGGATGATCACCCTTCTCATCCCCTTGGCATGTACCGAAATTGTCTTGTCACTCTTGAAGGAAAGACTGTTTGTGTTGACATTGAAGTGATTGATGCCCCCTTGGATTACAATACCCTCTTTGGTAGTATATATACCTATGCGATGTATTTTGTCACGTCTATGGCTCACTGTAAGATGTGATTTCCTCACAATGGAAAGATATTTACCATTGATCAGCTAAAATATTATGAACCAAAGTCTCACGCCTCCCTCGAGTCTCTCATATCTTCGATGGCTGATATGTAATCAGTCTCACCTCTTACTAGTGTTTCACCTGGAGTCTTTAAATATTCCAACTTACTTTGTGCATTCCCTGGTAAACCTCCTCTTATCGCTAATCCCATATCATCGAATTTTTTCATGATGCAATTGTCTCGGATTAGCCACAAGTAGTCAATTTCAACCAACCAATATCTTATGCCTCCACAACCTGGTGGTGGTCACTCGACGAAGCCTCCATGACCTTATTTTCAAGGACGTTATCCCTCTACTGGTGTCTCCTCCACCCATTTTCAACCAGGAATGGTGCCCCCTAGCCTTAACCATTTGAGAGTCATTCTTCAAAGCCATTACCCTTCCGATTAGATACCATTTCTAGCTCCCCGCTCTGGGGTATTTTCAGTGCATGTTATGGCTACGTTGAGCCTTCCAAATTTGACCCTTGGGATCCCAGTATTGTACATTGATCTCCCAGCCAACACTCAACATGTTCAAGTCAAACCTTATACCGCTTGGACCTCGGTCCAACCGGTCATTATGACCCCTCCCTTTGCTTAAGTGCCTCAGCCACCTCAACAGGAATGTACTCCTATTGCGAACGCATCTGGTGAGAGGGACAAAGCCAAATGAAGGAACCTAAGGATAAGGCCTCCCACACAACTCCTCCTCCTCCTAAGCCTCCAAATTAGTCACCTATGTGCGCTTTTTGTGATGTTGTTGGGCATGCTACACATAATTGTTCTGAGCTTCCTCGTCTAAAACATGTAGTCAAAGAGGCATTTCCTGAATTTGATTTCTAGAGGAAACTTTTACGTTACCTGATTCATCTAATGAACTCAAATAATTATGTAAAAATCACCCTTGTGATTGGTCCGACCTTTATGGCCACTATTCTCAACTTTGTCCCTCTCTCGATGAGTTTCGCGACACCTTTGAGGCTATTCATCGAATCGAGGCTAAACGTAGTGGATCATCTACTCCTCTACTCACGAGTTTTGCTTCACCAAAACCGGAGGAAATTTATGCATCCATTTTAATACCTACCCCTAATTTCAAGATGACGGAACCTTCAACCACTATCTTATATCTTTCATCATCCACGAGATCCATGGTGGAAAACCCCTCTAGGGAATTCCCTTCTATTTCGATTGAACCTCCTTCATTGATCACCTTGGGCTCAACATCGGTAGATGTTTTGTCTACTATATCTTCACCTACACTCTATAGATATGCGCATGTGAACCATATTTATCATTATGATGCGCCAGGTAGCCCCGTCACCTCATGTGGTGTTCCTTCTTCCAGTTCCCACATGTTTCATTCTGATGAAGACATTAAGGAAGCAATGAACATCCCTGAATTTCCTTGGTATTATATGCACCACCGTGCATACTTCCTTCCTTAGTAGTCCCATGACCAGTATGCTGTGGAGTCTAAAGACTTCACCTCCAATGAGGTCGATTGGTTTTCAAATCCCATTCCTGAACCTGATGCTTTCGAAGAAGGAAATATGTCCAATATCTCTCCTACCATTAAAATTAACATTTCTGATAAACCACGGATAGAAGAAAACATTACCTTGGCATCACATTGCACCGTAGAAGAAATTAAGGCTTACACCAAGCTATTCAAAGAATTCTATGATGTTTTCATGCGGTCCTATTCAGAGATGCTTGGACTTGATACTTCCATTATCGAAAACCATATCGATACATGCCTCGAGACCCAGTAATACTTCCCTACGACAGGCTATAAAAGCCAAAATCTATAATCTCAAGCAGGTTGGTTTATCTATCCCATTGGAGACACCACTTGGGTTTCTAACCTGGTTCCCTTTCTCAAGAAACAAGGCACCATCAATGTTTGCACTAACTTTCGTGACCTAAAAAAAGCTTGTCTAAAAGACAACTTCCCCACATATTTCATAGAGCAGATCATAGATGACTGTGTAGGGCATGAGGTTCTATCATTTATGGCTGGTTTCTCCAGATACAACCACACAGTTATCCTCCAAGTTGATTAGTTAAAAACTGTGTTCATTAGTTCATGGGGAACTTTTTCTTATAATTTCATGCCATTCATCCTAAATAATTTCGGAGCCATGTAATACCATTTCCATGATTTGGCTCATATTATCCTTACCTACCTTGATGACCTTGCTACTCATTTGAGGCATCAGGAGCAACACCTCCATGATTTGTGTACTACCTTCCTCCGATGTCGCAAGTATAATATTCATCTCAACCCACTGAATTGTGTCTTTTGTGTCCCTGTAGGCCATATTTTGGGCTTCACTATTTCAAAAAATGGTATAAAACTTGTTCCCCTCAAATTTCAAGTCATCCTTGAACTTCCTATTCCTTGTACATTGCACCACTTACAAATCCTCCAAGGAAAAGCTAACTTCCTTCTTCAGTTCATCCTTGACTATGAAACCAATGCACATGGGTTTCTAATACTCCTTTGACCTAACATTCCATTCGTTTGGAATGACCATGCTCAACACTCTTTTGATGCCCTGAAACATGCTCTTACTTCCACTCCCTTGATTAGTCCTCCAAACATTGAGAGTGATTTCATCATGTGCATCTCAGCTTCCACCCATTCGACTGTTGGGATACTTATCCAGGAAGATGACACCATAAACGAACATGTTACCTATTATGTGAATAATCACCTTGTGGGACCCCTATATCCTACTTGCATGAAGAAAAGTTTTCTCTAGTCATTGTGTTCTCGATCGAGAAACTTCGTCGTTATATCCTAACACATTTCGCCAAGGTCATGAAAATTGCAACCTTATGGCTTTCCTATTGAGTATACGTATCATTAATGGGAAGTACACTCATTGGATCATTATCCTTTAGGAGTTTGATCTCGAATTTGTCACACCCGAGAGTAAGAAATGTTTAGCTCTTGTTGAGCTCATTTATGAATTTCCCACTGGTATGCAAGATTTGCTGGTTAATGATGATTTACCTCACGAGCACTTATTCACCATTACTTTGAATGAACCTTGGTATGGCGACATTTTTACCTACCTGCCAACCCAAAAGTTTTCTTCCCATCTTCATCATGATGCTCGATAAGGTATACAACACCAAGCCCCTCGCTATCTTCTCATTGGTGACAGATGTCATTTCAACGATGCCGAGATCATCTAGGCCCACCCATAGTAGGTCTAGCTTAGTCCACTCTAAACCCACATGATCTGCCCTCCAGTGATGTGGTGGAATGCCTGGTTGTTGAGGATCTGTAGTACTGTTTTAGAGATAGCTGGAGTCTCTAGCCTCTCTAGATCATCAATCAGTATAGCCATGCCCTTGAAATAGACATCTGGTCGGCAGTGGCACTCCACGAACTCTGATACATTCTGCCACAGTGGTAATACTGGTTGAATATGTCCCACCACTCGGAGTGGCCGGAGATCGGTCAGGAAATAGATGTACAGTATAGTCAACTTGATCTTGTGCCCCTGCACTACCAAGGCCTCTAGGTTTGGGTACCACTAGCTGACTATCCTAGATAGCAAGGGCTCCCCTACCCTCATCAATGAATTATCTACCAGCTGGAGAACCCCATACCTTTCTAGTGCATCTCTGACCACCTGATCCCCCTGGATCTCGGAACAAAGTAAATCCAAATCTCTCTCTCTATCTAGTTGATATTTAACTCTGCCATACCTACACAAAATCAACATATTTCTCAGTTTAAAGGAAGAAAAAATTAATCAAAACCATCAAGCCCTAGTTCCCAGCAGAAAAATCATAAAACCTAACTTTTTGGAAGCTCACATTTTCCCAGCTCTGTACCTACGATCTCGTAGTTTTTCTCTCTGAAAACTGTGACCCAGCTCACAGAACAGGCCCCAAGAAGGGTTAACCGGCCGTGAGGAAGGGCAGGGTGCTGCTCTCGGGCTCTGGGCACCTAATCTGAAATTCTAATCCACTGAAAATGAAGCGTATGGTTAGGCCACATAATTGCAACTAACGGATCTCGATTCCAACAGTTGGTTTGTCCACTACAAACGCCACAAGATTTAGGGCCTTCTCTTCCTCTCCACATTTACCACAACTTTTAATATAAAATGAACCAAATTGGAGGGAAATTGCCCTATTAAAGAGAAACCCTAATTTTTCTTTCTCTAGGTGTGACTAGACTGTAGATCTATTTGATGAACTATCAACACCATTGGAAATCTCTCCCCGAGCTCCAAAATGGGTATTCATTTGTTTTTTTTTATTTGATACTTCACCCGAAAGCCTTTTTCCCAAGAAGGGTCACTTCTCCACCTCTCAAAATCTAATTTATGAACTTACGTCACCTGTACTTAAGGCACCACTTTTCCTTCATACTTTTCAATGCGTGTGTCGATTTTATCCATGAGAAACCATATTTTTCTCATGTTTTTATGGTCCGTGTCGAGCCTACTCTGTGTGGTAGCATCATTGAGTCACCCTTTATTAGAGCATCTGACTTGAGTCATGATCACTTTCATGGAGTATGTCCCAAGTCCCTTTGCCTCCTATTATAGTATTCCATCCATTCGTGCCTTGTCCCTATCTCGTCTAGCCCATTTTGGCCTCAAGTCACATTGTCCCCCATTTCCTCAGGAGTCGAGTCAGTTGTTGTCAGGTCATCCATCCTTTATACTCTCTAACAAGGGAAGTCATCTATTTGGTATTGAGTATCCCCCATTCCATCATCATCCCTAGTGTTAGTCCATATTTCGCTCTACTATGATCTATCGTGACTTAATTGAGGATTCCTCATTGCCTCAACTAATGCACACCTCCTTCTATCGACATCAGCACATTCATTCCAGAATATAGGTCTAGGGGACAGTGTATCTTGGTTCCAGCGTCCATTCTTGTTTAGTGCCTAGGATCAGGAAAAGGGATTGCCCATTTCCCTTTGACTTGATTGTTTCTCATCCACCTCCTTATTGCATGATCGAGATTCATATGCTTGATAGTTCGGTGATCCAACAAATTGTATCAATGATTCTCAGGAGTGTGTGAGATGTTTCAGACCTCATGAGGGGGTGGCCCTTCAAGTAGCCCCCCACATGTCTGAATGACCTCATTTTATGCTACAACCTCAAATGCAACTCCATATATTTGATCCGTTTGGCTCCAAACACTTGCAACACCTATATGCATGTATCACTCAGATGATCCATTCATATTTTCAGAGCCCTTTCCTATTTTATCAGGGATTATTTGGTTGTTATTATGTATCATATGCTCAGATATTATTGTATTCAATCATGGTTGTTGTCCCAAGCAGAGTATGTATGTAGGATCCATTATATTTTTTTCTATCCTATTTTTTGCCAGCATGTCAAGTACTTTATAGCTCAGTCTTACTTTGTTGGGCGCACCATTATTATTTGTACTTTTTCATCTCGACGAGCATCGATATGCCTCCCCCACCTCACTGAGAACAGGTACCCAAACATTAGAGACTTATATCATTGATCGGTATCTCCCCCTCAGGTTGTTTTCCTCTCTCGCTTCACTTTGTCTATGTATCTCTATCTCCCTAACTCCCCTTTTAGTGTCTAGTGATTGTGTTCTTACAACATACTTCAGTCACATGATTAGATGCTAACGCTCGCATGTTGGGGGGAAATCTGTTACACCAATTTTTGGTTATCTAACCATTTACAATTAGATGGATCAAAGTACACCATGTAAGACCAATTTTACCATAGTAAAATTGCTTTCATTATAATAAATCATTTAACAAACCATATTTTATTGAGTTATCTCTGATTCAAATAGGAAACCCCATGACGAATAATTAAATAAATCCTTATTTATTTGATTTTCCTCTAGGAATAATAAATTAAACCACCGTTTAAATAATATTGTTGGTCATATTTAACCCAATTAATTAGAAACAATTAGATAAATAATTTTTTATCTTATTATTCTCTAGGAATAATTAATTAAATCAGTATTTAATTAATATTCCTTGTTAAAATTGACTAAATCACTTAGGAATAATAAAATAAATCATTATTTGTTAAATTATTCCTTAACCTCATTCTTGAAAAGATAAATAAATCATTTATTTGTTTCTTATTTCTAAATAAAGGGAATTAGCCTATTTAAATTCCCTTTCCCTCCAAAAAACCATAATAAAATATTCCAAGCAGTTAGATCTAAATCTTGGTTAATAATATTTTACTATGCACCATTAGCAAGGATAACTCAATATTTTGTTATAAATAAGAGGTTTTTTCATTCATTATTCACTTTGATCCTTTTGTCATAGACATACTTTGATTTATTTTATTACTATTTTTCCTCTTGAGCTCCCATATATTTCAACACGTCTTGGGTTTTCTACACCATTGAGAGAGACAAACTTCTGGATTTAAAGCGTTGAGGACAACGAGGAACCCATCCCATTGAGTGGGACTGGTAACATCATTTTTTGTCCCTTTCCCATGTGTTAATACATATAATTATTATTATATCTTGTCTTGTCCATTGGATATTTGGATAAATTCTTATTTCTGTTTACTGTTTAATTTATTTTACTAAATAGCTCTAGGTTTTTGTTTCATTTGTTTCGACTATCTATTATAGATCTAAGGAAGTTAAGTAACCATATTTGTTGTTAGGAATGTTTGTCACACACAACTAAAGTGATATTTTTTTTTACAATTTCATTAATAATTTACGCTAACATCTTTCTTTTTTACCTACTATTATACTTTCCATCTACTAGGCCAATCTGAGCCTCTTATTTATACATCAAGTGGGGAGAAACCTCCCTGAGATGATGGCTACATTCTTCTCCAAAAAAAATAAAAGAAGGGATATTTTTCAAGGTCCAACGAGAAAGAATAGGAGGATGCATTAAATTCCTAAGCCGACCAATTTTAGGTCTTCCGATTATATGAAGCAAGCCCATAAAATATATTGTATGTTGGATTCCTCAGAATCTACTTGATACCTCTATAAATCCTTCATAATGAACATGTTAAAGCACATAAGATATGAATACCACATAAAATTCCTCTAAAAATCGATCAATATAGGAAAATATACCACTAAGTCCAGAATGTGGGTTCAAACCTTGTTTTATGTTCTTAGAAGTGGGTTGATGGGCCTTAAGTTTACCTATTTTGAAGTCCTGCCATACATCACTATTGGAACCATTACTCATCCCCGAGAAACTCAATCTTCTTCTTTTATTTTCTGTTGTTCATTCGACCATTTGATCCTTTGCTTGACGTTCGAACCTGAGTTGGTTATGGCTTATCTTGATCGATACAATCTTATTTTTTCCTCTATATCCTTCCACACTCGAGATTGTTATTTTTGGTTTTAGTGTTGATGTATCTCTAACAACAAACGGGGATGGAAATTGAGTCCTATATGTAGGGTGTGCTTGGTAGCGTATGAATCACAAATACACCTTACTTGTAGTTGGTTTCTTCCTACAAGGAAATATATAATTAGTTAGTGGTGTTAGTGGATAAACATCGACTAGCAAAGAAATGGATTAAGTGGAAACAAGGCATTAAAAAAACTAAACTAAAACTAAACTAAAACAGCGTGAAACAAGCTTGTGAAGCATAAAAAAAAAACAAGGGAGTAGGAAAATGATCCTCTGAATTGATTGTTGATAGTGGAAGAGTTACAAATAAATACCAAAGGCACTTGAAGAGAGTTGATTGAAAAATGGTGATTGATAGATCTCAACAAGGATTTCCCCTTCTTAATATGTTTTTTAAGCTCTTTCTCTCTCAAAGAAGTAAAGAAAACTATCTCAAATGGTGGAATTATCCTAACCTTGGTATGCTTGATTACTTTAGAGAAATTTTGGTAGCATAACATTGAAAAATGTTTTCTTTTTTTATGGCTCTCCATGCTCCTATATTTATAGAAATTTTGAACACTCCTTCCCTCCTTTGGCTCGCAATGAGATTATTTGCCTCATAAATGAGATGAGAGCTACCATCCTCTTGCAATTAAGGCTTCTTGGGGCTCAAGGATCGAATGGTCCACCCATCATGTCAAGAGCTTGACTGTTTTTAAAGCAATTTTTTCTCCTAATATTTTGACTGGGATACTAGCGACTCTCACAACTATTGAAGAAAAATTTGCGTTGTTGTGAAAAAATGTCTTTGGAGCACCAATGATGGTTGATTTTTAAGTCAAATTTAAGAAAAACTTTTAATTTTTATATTTAATAATGTTTCTAGCTTATAATATGTCTTATGTACACACTTCTTACTAAATATAAGTGCCTTATATTATGTACAAATGAGCGTACCATTTTTTCATAATAATTGTTTCCTCCTAATGTGTGAGGTTAGGAGAAAACATATAGCCGAAATACATCACATTTTTCTTTTCTAACGATGAGTCTTACCTACTTCTTTCCAAGAGGGAAATTTTCTATAAATATGATTAGTGGAAATGACGTTGACTGAGAACTGAAAGAAAACCATGCTCTCAGGAAATACTGATACAAAGGTGTTTACATGAGGCCGACATATCCCATGCTCGCTATTATGACTGTGATTGAAATATTACATATTCATAGGAAAATGTTTTCAAGTGAACATTGAAGTGGTTGACATGATGTTGGCTATAGAATATAACTAATTTATTCCTTAGGGTCATATTTGACAAATAGGTTGAACGTGCTAGGACCATGCATCAAATAAAAATCACCAATGAAAGAGGTGTAATCATATACATGGGTCTTAAACTAAACGAGAGAACTACAAAGATCATAAGGTACGATACACCCCCAAAATTAAAAATTATGTTTGTGTCAAACATTAGGGGGACAAGTGAAGTTAATGGGAAATCAAGGCTCCCATTCTTCCACTCGAGACTGTACTGAAAAGGTGGGGGAGAAATCGAGGTATTTCTTCGATTTCAGAAGATGGGTGTTGATGTCGATAGAAAAGAAGTGCTCACCATATGAAAAATTATTATGAGAAATCCATATAAATATGAGATAGATATTGCAACATGATGCGTACAAGGCATGATAATAAGAGTTGATAGTATATATATGAGACGTAAGAAAAACCTGCCCGAGGTTGGAGCTATAATGTGAGTGGCGGAAGTCAAAACAAGAGTGTTGGGGTGTATGCCCCTAGTGTTGGTAGGACATTCATGGGAGTTATATGCATGTTCTGAATGTCATGGTGGATGAGTGAATTAAATGGTGATTAATGATGTGGGTGTGAGGTGAGTAAAAAACAAGATACAACCAAGGGATACTAGGTATTTCTCTCTAGTAATTTGACCCAAAAATACGGGTGAGAATCCTTTTCCAAAAAATATTTGTACACTTTCCAAAATTATTCAAAAGTGGTTTTGGATGTACAAACACATAGACGGGTGCCCAAAGGGCATGATGGCATGCTTTATGATGTAGATTGGTATGTGTAGAGGGTGGGAGCCCCATTGCTTGGTTTACATGTGAGGTGGGTGAAATAAAGGTGATAACACATATTGTGTAATGTAATGTCAATGGACGATAGGCCAAGTGAATAATGCAGTGGTTCATTCATCATGATCTGAAAAGAATGGTGGTTTAGGAGGAGGATGGTAAGCAAAAAAGTGAAGAAGAGAGAGATGAGGCTTATCTTCAAGTCATGCAAATGGAATGTCTCCCAGGACTAATAAAATGGCCATGGATACCAATAGTGTCAAGTGAGCTAAAAACATGAGTAATCCATGCAAGTGAAGCTCTATCAACCAACGTTAACATTTACTGTGTGGGTTGAGGGTGACAATAAATGTCGTTGAGATGGAAAACCTTAAGGTTAATTTCAGTGAAATTGTGTCAAGATATGAAAAGTTTCTTAGAGAAAACTATCATGCTTAGTGAAGAACAATACCTTAATTTTCGCTTCGTGCACTAGGTGACTGAGTTCAAGATGAAAGCAACCGATGAATTGAAAATTTAGAAGCTATTACCCACCAGTGAAAACATAATTACAAAAAAAATAAATAAATAAATAAAAATAAATAAAAATAAAAATGTAGGTTCACAATAATGAAAAATGTCTATCCAAAACATAGAAAGGTGCCGGGCACTTTGAACATGAAATGAGCTTGAAAATAAATTTTTTTGATGAATTGAAAGGATTGTACCATGGTGAAGATGAGAGTTTCCTAATACCAATGATACCGATAGTTTTGTAGAAGGAGCTCGAGGGCTCCTACACGAAGAAGAGTGAAGATTATGGCACATATATGGGTAGTGGGGTCCACATTTCCATATCATTTGTACTCTGTGACATTGATCTTGGTGTGGAACCCATCAATTATTTCTATTGTTGCAGTTGACTAGAGTATTCATACGCCACTCGAGGAGAGTCAGGTTAGCCATCGTAAGACCTCCTTTATCAATTCATTAGTTCTAGGATAGATAGACCATACAGCATGTTCTATATGACCTTTGTAGGAAAACATGCCAAACCCTCGCGAGCGACTCGCTCAAGTCGTGGAAGGCCACGTGGTAGGAAAGAAAAATAACGATGAGATCGCTCCCCCCCTCAAGGGGGCCTCGTGGGATAGGAACAAACAATCACATTGTGGGCGTGGATTTACGAGACACAAGCGTGATTTCCCTCACATGTCTTAAGAGTGTAAACACAAGGCCCATGTGAACGTTTTAAAAGAATCGTGTGGATTTCGAAAATTTTGTGCTTCGGCCTCATTTTTTCTTTTTCCTTCTATTACTGACCTCATGAGGGGCCCGCCATAGTATAGTGTCATGGAAAGAGAGAGATCGTCAGGATCTATGGGATGCGTTTGTTGTTCATGCTCATGTGCAAGAAACTCTGATTGGCTGGGGGTTGCTAAAGTTCCTTCCAAAATCTCTTTTAAGATCATATGAGGAATTCCTACAATTTGTCATCAGTAAGTCGAAGCCAACTAAACAAGTTTTTCAAATATGTGAGAATTAGCTCCCATTCAACGTAGAGGTGGATGTATACTTTAATACTAGACTGGTATCTTGGGGGTACGTACTCCCTACAAAGTTACGACATGATGAACATAGACTTACCAATTGGGTCAAATAGTTTTGCGTTGTCTATCCTTACGATGGTGGTGGGATTAGGATCAAGTCCATTTTGTATGTATCCATATGAGTAGCGGTAGTGATGATCGTTCAAATTTCCTGATCCGTGGACGTAATTTCCTCTTCCTTGGACGGATGGAGACAATAATGCTTTTGTCTAGAAGGGTAAGCATTGGGCTGTGTGTCAAAGTGATGCTCTACAATTGTAGGTATAATTCTAGGCATTTAGAAATATGGCCATGAAAAAATGTCCCTAAACTCTTGTAATAGGTATTTATATGAGGCAACTTATTTTGGAGAGAAATTTTTCCCCATCGAAATTTCTTCAACGACGTCGGAATTCGTTGAGATGTTTACCGTAATAGTGGGTGAGATATTGGACATGTTCCCTTCCTAAAATGCATAAGGTTCTAGAATATGTTTTTTGAACCAATATACATGGCTTGTTGGTAGAAAGTATTTGGTTTCTACTGTGCAAATTGTATTAGACAATGCATGAGTAGGTGTGAATTTTTTTTTGGGGGAAAAAGAAAGAGCGATGATGTATGGCATCCCACCCCTAGTACAAATGGGGCCAAAAGATGACGAAGATTGTTCATATACGTAAATATTGTGTGTTGACTATCCCACACATCGTTTCTCATCCAATCGTCAATGGAATTATGTCGTATAATCGACGGTTTAGTAACCGTCAGATATTAGATGTTAAAAATTTGAAATATACAACACATAAAGGGGCATTAATAGCAAACGTTTAGAAGTTGATTTTCTGACGCTAAAAACGTTTTGTATAGCTGACGGGACGAATGCCAAATATTCACTAGGTATCGCGCCAGTACGCAATCCTATATTGGACACAAAGGTCATTTTGTACGATCGAAAAACTTGACATTTAGGCATCAAATAATCGACAATATAGGTATATTGTGCGACAAGAGTGTTATCACTACGAAATTTTATTTCTGCGAGTATGGCATCAGATATGCCATGCACAAGAGTTCTATTGAACGGGATTTTTAAAATACTAATGATTTTATCTGTCGATTTAGGTGTCGATTATCTGACGAATACTTTGATCGATAGCCATCAAATATTTGACGATCGACCTTTGTCGTCACATATTTGACATACATCTGCGTTTAAAAAATTATATAATCCCGTCTTGGCGTTTATATTGAAGAAAATATATGTTACTCATAGTTTATGGATCCCCTCTAAGATATATCCGTCATGGAAATTTAATCGATAGCCGAGAATTGCAGAGAGCTTCTCTCTCCCCTTTGTGATCACTTCTGAAACTGACCGAGTACATTTTCTGGGTAGCAATAAGTTGGTTATTAAAATGGTGACATTAACCCTCCTTGACGATGAATTAAACAATTCAATTCATCCCTCTTATTTAGACTGTTCTTGGTGGACAAAAATGACATCTCGGCCAACAAATATGTAGTCGGCTTGGAGGGGCCTAGTCAAGTCATTGGAAGACAATGTAAAGAGGAAGACTTCGACCTCCTAGAATATCCTGCCACAGAGAATGAAATATCACAGTATAAATATACCGCGAGATCATTATGTGATGGTCACTAACCTTAGAGATCGAACTTTATAAATAGCTCTACAAAATGCGAGCCTCGAATCATAAGTGTGAAACGTATTATTCACGAGCTACAGGAAATGAGAGCAAGAGATTGAAATAAGTGCGAACCATACTGTAAATGTGAAATATGACTAATCACAAATAAACACTACGCCAATAATGGAAATTATAGAATAAACACTACAATAAATCTGTGATTTTATCAATGAGTCCCTAGGAGCTTGAATTTAATGATTGAGTCAATAGGGATCAAATAGATCCAGAATATGACCTCACATAGATAAGTCGATTCATCCAAATGAAACAGATACATGTCTTGGAAATTAAATGATCATAAATGTTTGAATACCATGTGAAATGAAACACATAAGGTACCAAGAATGCTAACACATAGACTAACCTTATATTTAATTATTAGGGTATTTTACCATTAGCATAGGAATATTTGGTAACTTGTGGGATTATATGTTTTTCCTCTCCCTATCCTATCAACATCAAAGGACTAACTAACGACATGGTTATGTATAAATTCTAATAGCCTTTATGTATATAACTATCCATATATATTCCTCTGCATCACCCCTAGGAGCATGTCCCTAAATTTTGCAACTTAAACATTTAAAATTTGAGATTCCAAAAATATCTAAACAAAATTGTACATAAAACATATTCCAAATTGTGTAACTCATCATTAAGATATTAATACTAAATTTGGTAAAGGTTCAAAAATAAATTATAAGTGAACAAGATAAGATAAAAATCGAAGATAGGAAAATGAACTTTGATTTTTGACCATCCATGGCTCACTTATTTTTTTTTAAACTTAATTATATTTGATAATAATTCCGTAATAGTAAAGCACAATTAATTGTCAACTAAAAATCAAATTGCAATGATTTAGAAAAATATTATAAATATTCTTATAAATATTAATTATTTTTATAATTATTAAAATAAATTAAAATATAAATTATTATTATTATGATTAAATCATTTTTTCAAAAAAAAATTATATATAATTTTATTAATTAAAAAAATTACATAATATAAAATTAAATATAATAAACTTGTTATTTTTATTTATTTATATAATAAACTTGTTATTTTTATTTATTTTTAATTTTTTTATTGAAAGACATTTTATTTAATTATTTATTATTTTATAGAAGAGACACTAATTTTTTCTTTAATTTAATTTTATATTTAATTTTTATCTTTTAATATTACAACTCTAACTTGGTTTGGTTTAGTGTGAAGAGTGTGCTCTTAAGACATTAGTGATGAAAAGGTCATTGATTCTAATTCCTCTATGAGCCACACTATCAAACAAACAAAAAAAATGTTTTTATTGTAAAACAACTCTCTATGAAAAAAATTATTAACTAATTTGAAAAAAACCAAAAAAATATACCCCATATATATATATATATATATATATATATATATATATATATATACCTGATTTTTTAATAAAATTTATTAAATTAAAGGAAATATGTTAAACAAAATATGGTCAAACAAATTTAGAGCACAACTATTTCCCCTTTGAACTTAAATCTTAGATAATATCTACATTACAACTATTTCCTTGTGTGAACTTTACCCTTCTCTATTTTTTATCAAAATTTAAAAATTTTAGGGTTTTCGGGTGAGGAAGTTGGAACGTGGGAGGGCATCGTGTACGGTTAGGTTACCCATTCATACTGGGAATCAATGCATAAGCTTTAAAGAAAATTATGTGAATAATAAAAATTTTGTATATCCCAGTAATGGCCGATGTTGAAGGCAACATTCAAAATCTGGAGTTTAAATCTCCACAAAATGATGCATTATATCAGTGAAAGTGCATTGAGTATGGAATCTGTGAGCCTAAGGACCCGCATTCTTTTGATGTTTATTATGAAGGTGCACATGGAAGAGAGCAGGTTTATAGCATGAATTTGAGAGAGCAGGTGGAGGATGTTTTAATTTCTGAGAATTCCTTAGCAACAGAGGAAAAAAAATTCCTCTTCTTAACATAGGGAGAGCAACAAAAGTGCTCAAGAGATCGAGCATAAAATCAAATAATATTGTCTTTCATTAACAAAAAAAAACTAGGTTAATACAATCCTCAGAACTGTTGTTCTTGATTCTCTTTTCGCTACTCCACTACAATATTTTCACACAGACTTGCACACTCCCTCACACATACACTTTCTTTCTCACTTGAGTTCTCACGCTCTTACACAACCTACATGCCATCTATATTATGTATTGTAATCATATATATATGTCCACAATACATATATATTTATAATATTAACCTAAGTCTTAAAACCTTATCTGAAATAAAAACTATACGAAATATAAAATATGTCGCGAAGACACTTTGAAAACATATAACATAAAACATTAAAAAACATTACGATAAATTTATCACATCAAACCATTGACGTCAGCATCAATCCATGCGATAAACAAATGAGACAAATTTTGCGAAAAGTTTTCACATTGATCATTGCATCGGGTGACTGGACCTCCAAACCTTTTGGCGATGCACAATTGGTCGAGCGATATGAGTTGGAATTTGGTGCGGTCATGCTATCATGTGATCGCAAAGGTCCGGTGACGTAGGAAAGAAAAATTGTGATACACATTCGATTGGCTATGGGTCGGATGTCATGGCAATTGCAAGGTCCATCCATTGCATGGGTTTGGTGGACTAATGACATAGACTCGAGGGCTAAAATATATTTTTATATCACTGTTCCACTTTGTTTACTCTATTATATTCACATTCACCGAACCCAGAAAACACAATGCATCCTTCACATATAATTTATAGAATCCTGTAATTAACCTTCTTAAATATGAAAAAGTACATAGAGTTCCAATCTTTCTCAAAAAATTTCTTTCATATATTCACTGTCATTGAACCTAACTAAGCATATACCTTTATATACACTTAATAAAATCATTTCTTGTTTTAAATTTACTAAAAATGCACAGAAAATTATCTGAATGTGCAATTCGATGCTGATGTCCACCCAACCTTTAAGAGAGGCGATTACGTCCTTCTCTTTCCCCCGTGCTCCACACCTGAGAGGTACATGTTAAAATTATTTTCTACTATGACCTGAGGACCCCAAGTCCAGTTAGTACCAGAAATTATCAGGAACGCTGGGTGATTTCCACTGGCCTCTACCAGCTGAAGAAATTCCTCATTCTCTTCCTTCGTTTTTCAACAAAACCCGTATTCCTCACTAGGATATGCCTCTTATCCTAAAAGGAATAGGTAACTATTAAAGCTATCCCAATCACTTCTTAGATCTTGGAATACTTTTACCAATAGCCTTTTTACTTTTTATGGAACTATTTTTCCATAACCAATTTTACTTTTCATATTAATAACAAAGAAAATAAATATTTCCATAAAACACTAAATGTTTTAGTATTTTCTTTAAAATAATAAAAAAATGTCATTTTACTATTTAACAACTAGTTAATACGAAATGGAAAATTCGCCCCTGGAAGTAACACCATCCTTGGTGATTCACTCCAGCTCAAGATATAGCTCTGCATAAGCCTCATGTACAAATCCCTCATCTTCCCAAGTAGCCTCATTCAGGTCGAAGTGCTTCCACTGCACTTTAACTTGGGTTACGATTCGCTTCGGAGCACAATTTATCTCTTGTCGAGTATGCGTTGAGGCTTGACCAAAAAATCACCATCTAGCTCTACCCACAAACAACAAAATTTCCTGTAAAAATCTCATAAAAAACTCATCCTTCAAGTTAGGATTGTATAATTCTATCCTACTTGAATATTCTTCCAATGGATTACATGCTTTAGATCATGCATATATCACTTTAACTAGGACACATGAAACACATTGTGTACCTGGATGTGGCTGGGTAAAGCCAACCGATATGCCACAGGTCCTACCCTTTCTAAAAGTTGGAAAGGACCACAGAAATTGGGGGTTGATTTGGCACAAGAGGCCCACCTCAAGCTGCTCTTATTTTGTTTGATCCTAACATACACATGATTACCAACCTTGAATTCTCGAGAAGTCCTTTTCTTATCTGCGTATATCTTGTGCCAATCTTATGTAGCTTTCAGGTTTTTCCTGATCTTCATTACCTCTGATTCCATTTCATCCAACATTTCTAGTCCAAGCATTAGTTTCGCTTCGGGGCTGCTCCAATTTATGGGAGTGTGACATTGCCTCCCATATTGAGCTTCGAAAGGACTCATTTTAAGGGACTCGCAATAACCATTGTTGTAATCAAATTCAACTAGGTGTAAATAATATTCCCATTTGGTTGGTTGTTGCATCACGTACATGCAAAACATGTCTTCCAAAACTTTATTTACCCATTTTGTTTGACCATCTGTCTAGGGATGATAAGCAACACTAAATTTTATTTGGGTCCCCAGACCTATAAACAAAGTTTTCTAGAATGCTGAAGTAAACTTCACGTCTCTGTCCGAAATAATACTCTTTCGAATGTCGTGCAATAAGAATATTTCTCTCATAAAAATATCTACTATTTGTACAGGCTTGTAAGTAGACTACATAGGTATAAAATGTGCAGACTTACTCAACCTATCGATCACCACCATAATAGAGTCATTGTGACTCTTTGATCATGGTGAAACCATAATGAAGTCTAGGGATATGACCTCCCACTTCCATTCAGGAACTGGTATGGGCTGCAACAATCCTGAGGGATGTCAATGCTCCACCCTGACCTGTTGACACTCCAAACATTTATTTAACTACTCAACAATTTTTCTACGCATACCAGGAAAAAATTGTATTTTTCTAATAGCAATTAACATTTTCTGGTATCATAGGTGTTCTGCATAATTACTTTGATGATATTCATTCATGATTAGCTCCTTTAGATCCACACATTTTGGTACATATATATGTCCTCTAAACATTAGTGTTTTCTCTTTACTAACTCCATACTATGAAGTGTTTCATTGGTTTCTGGCCTCTTCCATTTGTTGCCATAAAAATTGGTATTCTGGATGCATTCAAGATGGTTATAACACAGCTCATGAACACAATGTAGTTTCGTACTTAAGGTGTCCGCTACACAGTTTTATTTACCCTTCACATGCTGAATATCCATATCAAGATCACTTAAGAAGTCATTCCATCTTGTCTTTTGGGAGTTTAAATCATCTTTCTTGAAATAAATGGTCAAGCTACTATGGTCAATTTTTAATACAAACTTGTTTCCCATAAGGTAGTGTCTCCATACTGGAGTGCATGTACCACTGCTGGTAACTCTAGATCATAGGCTAAATATATTTTCTCATGCTCTTTTAAATTTCTTGACTCATAGGCCACTACCTTTCCTTGTTGGGATAAAACTGCCCCAACTCCCTCCTTACACGCAGTTGTACAAACCTCAAATTCTTTGTTGGGGTTAGCTACCCTCAACACTGGTGCAATGGTGAATAGATGCTTCAACCTATCAAAAGTATTCTAGCACTCATTATTCCACTTAAATACTTTTCCCTTTCTCTGCAAAGAGGTGATTCAAAAAGAAATTATGCAGAATCCTTCAATGAATCTTCAATAGTACCATGCCAATCCCATAAAGGATCGGATATGCGGCTCATTTTGGGGAACTCGCCATTCAATAATTGTCTTAATTTTCTCTGGATCAACATCAATCCCTTCTGTTGAAATATCATGGCCTAAGTACTATATTTCTATTTTAAAGAAATCATATTTGGTGAACTTAGTGTACAACTGGAGTTTTCTTAACATTTCTAGTACAATTCTTAGATGTTCTCTATGTTCTTCCTAGGTCTTATAATATATTAAGATAAAATAAATAAATATGAGTACAAATTTATCCAGGAAGGGGTGAAATATACCATGCATTAACCTCATAAATGTCGCTGGCGCATTTGTTAACCCAAAGGGTAGTACTACAAAATCATAATTCCCATACCTGCTACGAAAAACAGTCTTATAAATATCTTCATCCTTGATCCGGATGTGGTGGTATCCAGAGCTTAAATCAAGTTTTGAGAATATTGTTGCCCCTTTCAACTGATCGAACAAATCGTCAATCCATGGTAAATGATATTTATTTTTTATTGTTAACTTATTGAGTTGTCTATAGTCCATGCACATTCACATGGTTTTATCATTCTTATTTAAGAAAAGCACTGGTGCTCCCAAAGGCAATACACTCAGACGAATGTATCCTATCTCCAACAGCTCTTGCAACTAAATTTTTAATTCAGTTAGTTCTTGAACACTCATTTTGTAAGGAGCCCTTAACACTGGTGATTTTCCTGGCATTAATTCAATAAGGAAATCAATGTCTCTTCTTGGTGGTAATCCGAGTACATCTTCTAGAAATATATCCATAAATTCTTGTACCACTAGTATGTTCTCCATCATAAGATACTTCTCCTTGGAATTGGCATATCCCACCTGGATAGCATAAATTTGACATCCCTTCCTTATACACTTATTCATTTGAGATGTTGTAATAGGACACAACTGTAGTGGTTTCTTTATTCCCTGAATCCATTTGTGTGTTCCATATTGCATTCTGTAGTATATAATCTCTTTTTTACATTCCACCAAAGTCCAATGTTTCTCTAGCCAATCCATACCCAGAAAACATCATAGGACCCTAATGGCAGTATGTTCAGGTCGATGTTTAAATTTTGGTCTACAATTTCCAATGTGTAGTTAGGAACTTTGGCACTCACCTTTATTTTAGCTCTTGTGGCTACCTCTACCATCCAAGGTCTTTTAAATTTCTGACCTTTTGATTACATAGTTGTACTATTTTTTTGTTTACATAACTTAAACTTGCACCTGGGTCAACCAAAATAGAAGCAGACTGAGACAATAACTTATCTTCCAACTCTATCATTGTTGGCTAATAATCTGCCTGTCGATCTTCCAACGTTGCATTAATTCGAGGTATGTTTTGAGCTACATATCCTACTATAGGAGCCTCCTGAAAGTTTGCAACTGTTTCACCTCTCCCTCGTTGTGGGAATTTTTTATAATAATGTGCCTCACCACACCCCCAACACTTGAGAGGTGGTTTGGACACTTTTCCTTGCTCAGGTTTGCTAGAAGCCCCTGTAGGCCTCTCTTCAGCTGGACATCGGGTTCTTTGATGATTTCTTCCAAAATGCTTACTTACAGAACGCTTTTCAGAATTCTTAAAATTATTACTTCTAGTATCCTTGAAGTTCGAGTTCTTTTTCTAACCTTTTCTTGACTACCAACTTTAGCCCACTTTGCCTTTTGCCTTAGACTACTGGTAGCACATTCGTACCTTACGAATTGCTTCATCCGTGGTCCTAGGATTTACAAACTCAATTCGCTCCTTCATATGGGTTGGTAGACTACTCATGAACCTTTGAACCATCCTTTTCATCTATGAGGCATGGAACATATCTTAACAGGGAGGTGAACTTGGTAATAAAATCGTCTATAGTCATCTAACCTAGCTTCAAGTCATGGAATTATTTATATTTTTCATCATAAAAATGTTATGTCAAATACTTATCTTTAAATTATTGCTATAATGATTCCCATGTAACATCTTTATCTTCAATGTTGTGAACATTCTTTACCTCCTCCCACCATAGGGTGGCTTTCTCTCTCAACTGATATATGTCAAACCAATCTTTAAGGTTGTTTCTATACTCATAAAATTGAATGTACTTACTCATATTTATAAACCAAGCCTCTGCCACCTCCTTAGCTTCTCTGTCAAATGTAGTTGGTTTTATTTTTTGAAACGCACCCTGAAACTCACTTTTTTCATTTTAACTTCCTGTTGATCTCACACATTACCAAACTCTGATTCATTATAGTTTATGTTTTTGTTGCTTTGCTGTGAAGGACTCGTGCCCATTCTATCTGTGGTTTGGACCTTAGATTTTCATTCATTTCCTTCTTGCATACACGTATCAGGACTGGGCTGTAACACCCCTTGATTCTGCTTGTCGAAAAGGCTCTTAAGTATTCTTTCCTGCTCCTGCATCAGACGTTCATTTTCATTTCTCACACGAACCATCTCCTCTTGCAAATTCTGTCCAACATTTAACAGTATGTTGCTCTAGTGTTTTTGTTCCTCCAGTAGTCTACTAGTCTACTGGTGTTGATCTACACTTAATTGAATCCACATCTCGGGGTTCATTTCTGGTTATGCTTGAGGTGTAGGTTCCCAAGTATTCCTAGGTGTTTTTTGTGTCAATCCCCTTCTCATATTGTCCTTTGTAGTACTAATTATTTTATGTGCATTAGTATACACACATTTTGAACTTTTTAGGTGACCCTTAGGGTCCGAGCATGCGAACGCTACTCTGCTACCACTTGTAACATACGGAATAATTTTTTTTTTACACAATACCTTAACTATTAATTTTCTAAATTATTTCTCCAATTTAAAATTCGTTAACCATAGGTATAAGGTTATCGGTTTACATATTAAATCAACACTTAATAAATTATATGATTGTTTACTAACAAACCCCAATTATCAACTCAACCATGGTTGCACTCTTTTCAATTCTATTAAATGCCTCGATCTTCTGCTTGTATCGAACTGAAGCTTTCATGTACTGGCATATTAATGTGGTGCCAGTTGTGGGATTGATTTGGGATTGGGTTTGAGTTTTTATGTGCCACCTGAACCTCCACACACCGTCCGATCACTTGCGGTCAACAGTGGAATTTCTCTATGGGAAACATGTTTTGGGTAAAACCTACTTACCCATCTGCAATTCCTTATTTTCTATGTTCCAGCACTGGTTTTAGACTACAACTGATTAGGGTTTTGCACGCCATCGTGTTGATGCCTCTAATGTTTACAAAGGAATGGAGGTGAACCAGTTATTTCCAATGGGTTTGATCTGGAGATGGATAGTTCTCTATGGTTCAACTCAAATTGGAATCAACTCCTCTAGTTTCAATTCACGGGGTTTACGAAGGTTCTCGCCACTCAAGTAGAGAATTTTTTCGAGTTTAAGTCTCGTCATTTATGTATTCGTTTCATCATTTATTACTTCAGAGTTAGACTATGAAGTCACTCTACCTCTCTCATTCCTGTTGCCAGCTTTAAATTCCTTATAGCTCAATATTATGTGAAAATCTGGCAAGTTTAGCATTTGAAGGTAATATGAACTTTGGTTTACACTTTTCTTCGACACCCATCAGATTTTAATTTGTTTTTAACTTGTTATTTCACTCTGCCATTACTTACTGGTTCTATGGCTTGTTTCTTTTTCTTCTCTAGAGGTGCATTTCCTTCTAAATGACATTGTAATCCTTCTTCCTTTTTAGCGCTTAGGTTTTTTGCTTCTACTATAGCAAATCTGTTTTCTAGCTACTCTATCTCTAAAAGGTTCTTCATCCACTTTTTGGTGAATGATGGAATTTTCCACATTAGGTGTCGACCCCAGTTTATCATTTCGCAGAAGAACTCATTTTAATTTGTACAATCAAAAGGTTTTCGAGCTTAATACATGACAATCCTTCCCTTTGATTTTATGAAGGCTATTTAACATTGATTCCTTTGGATTTTTTGTATATATTTATAAATCCTGGTTTCATTGCTTAATCTTAATCCATGCAATTTCTTGGATTTTTTTATTTCTCTACTCAATTTAAAAGAAGGGTTATTTTAAAGTATATGCTATTCGAAAGTATAAATATATTATTCGTTAATATATATATATATATATATATATATATATATATATGTATGTATGTATGTATGTATGTATGTATGTATGTATGTATGTATGTATGTATGTATAAGCTAGTATATATGATTCTATGTCTCATTTTGCGTTATTCTGGTCTTCTGGTTACGCATTGATACTCAATGACACTAGCTGGGCCTTAATATTCAAACTCTGATTTATTGTTTAGTTTTATGTTTGCGTGTCCCGAGCCTCTACCTGGTCCGCATGTTCTTGCACATTTCCGCAATCATTCCCATCTATATCGATTTTATTTTTCATTATGCTTTAGATTATTATCGTATTTTTTTTTGTAGTTGAAATGAATCTCCTGCACAATCGTTTTTCTTTCAACAGTTATGGTTCTACAACAGGAATTTTATGTATATAATTTTGGTGACTGGACCACCTTCAGTTTTGTTCGAGTATAGCTAGCTTTAGAGGAACAATGTGTTTTGGGTTGAGGTTCCACCTCATGCCCAGAACTGATAGTTCGCTCTGCAGGTATTAGAATGATAGAGTTCTAGAATTTTTCTATGACATTGTTTATTCAATAACATATTATTCCTCCTCTTGCTATTTCCTGTGTTTCTCTAAAGCAAGATAATAATTTATGTATTTAATAACACAGTTACTGCTATGTTTAAATAATCACAACTATACTGTATTTTTATATCATTGTTCCACTGTATTTACTCTATTAGATTCACATTCGTTGAACCCAGAAAACACAATGTATCCTTCACATATAATATATAGAATCTTGTAATTAACATGTTTAAATCTTAAAAGGTATAAAAAGTTCCAATATTTCTCAACATTTCTCTTTCATACATTCACTGTCATTGAACCTAACTAAGCACATACATGTATATATACTTAATAAAATCGTTTCTTGTTTTAAATTTACTGAAAATACACATAAACTTATTTTAATGTGAAATTCGCTGCTGATGTCCACCCAACCTTTAAGAGAGGTGATCACATCCTTCTCTTTCCCTCATTCTCCACACCTGAGAGGTACAGGTTGAAAGTATTTTCTGTTGTGACCTTAGGACTCCAAGTCGAGTCAGTACGAGAAATTATTGAGTGATTTCCACTGGTCTCTACTAGCTCAGGAAATTCCTCAATCTCTTCCTTTTTTTTCAAGAAAACCCTACTCCTCATTGGGATATCTCTCTTATTCTCAGAGGAACATGTACTGTTAAAACTATCCCAACCACCTCTCAATTCTTGGAATACTTTTACCAACAGCCTTTTTACTTTTTATGGAACTGTTTTTCCATAACCAAATTTATTTTTCATATTAATAACAAAGAAAATAAACTTTTCCAGAAAACACTAATTGTTTTAATATTTTCTTTAAAATAATAACAAAATGTAATTTTAGTATTTAACAACTAGTTAATACTAAATGCAACAGTCACAATGCAGTAAGGTGTCACTATTTGAAAACAACTCCCCTAGTTGTCGTTGTGTCCATCTTTGAGACATTGGATCAAATGTTAGAAGATTGGATTTTTTTAGGTCACTAGGTCAAGTAATATTTTTATATATTTTTTTTATAATATTATTTTTTTCTTTTTAACAACTTAGATTGAATTTAGGTTTTGGTGACTTTTAACTTAAAATGTTGTTATTAAAATTTTGTTGCTATTTATATATTTAAATGTTACATTTTTGTGCTACTTGCTCTCCAAAAAAGTATGATAGAAAGGTTGTAATGTCATGTTTAACATTTTTACTATGTCAAATTACACAAAATTAAAAATAAAATAAAATAAAATAAAAATATTGACATAATCTAATGAACATTTTAACTAGGTCAAAATACAGTAAAAGATAAAAATAATAAAATAAAATAATGATAATGGTATTGACCCATGGTATTCATGTGTAATGTAGTTTCTTTATAAGAGGAACTAAAATGGCCTAAATCAATCTTAACTCTGGATCTAAACTAATTATTTAATAAAATTATTTTTAAATGTTTATAGCAAATATTCTTTTAAAATTTTTCTTAATAAAATGTATCTAAAATTGCATACATCCAAATATACATAGCTCTTTTTGTTCTCTATTATTTTTGTTACAACTATTTTATTATTCCAAAAATACATGGTTTTTTTTGTTATATATTATCTATGTTACAAATATTTTATAATTGATGAGTATTATTTCTTAAAATATATAAAATTAAATGAATAATTAAATTTATCTTATAAACATAGTTTAAGGCGTAAAGAATATAATAATAAGGTGGTTTGTTAAGGAATTATGTGGTGTAAAAATTACTTGCTTGAAACTAGAAAAACATGAGCCAACATAAGCATATAATGATAAGGTGTTTTGTTAAGGAATTATGTAGTGTAAAAATTACTTGTTTGAAACTAGAATAAATTGAGCCGGCATCTCCAATTTGACCATTTCCAATAGAACACTTGGAAACATTAACTCTGAAATTCTTGGATCTTTCATCATGTAAGAAGGTGAAAGAATTGCCATCCCAAGTTTCAAGACAATGACACTTAGGGTCAATTTGACCATTGAACACTTGGAAACATTAACTCTGAAATTCTTGGATCTTTCATCATGTAAGAAGGTGAAAGAATTGCCATCCCAAGTTTCAAGTCAATGACACTTAGGGTTGGAATCTGAGTCTGTTGAAAATTTTTAAATTATGGAAAAATGGGATAGAATACTTACCACAAGATACCACAAGATTTTGCTACAATGAAGTCTCTTCAGATTCTAAGTGTAAAACATATTTTTTTAAAGAGTTGATTTGATCATTGAGATGTGATGTACTTCCAAGATAATATATAGATGCATAATTTCAATACCCCAAGAATTTATTTATGTTATTTTGCTCATAGCATTTTTCAAATAATCTGATGTTTCATATCAATGAATGTAAAATGTCAATTTACTATTTGAAAACCAGATTGACATCCCTTGTATCTAATGAGCCTTCTTCATTGAGTATTTTCTTGAATGGCACTTTGTTTACTAATTTTTATCATCCAACGATTTCTTATATGTTAGGCGTCTTCTCTATTCTATTTTATGTCTTACGGCTTTTCCTTTGCAACATCTGGGGTGATTGCTAGTAACAATTTTATAGTTAAGATTCTCTGAAATGAGCAACTTTTATCTAAAACTTTATCTTAATTTTAAGATCTAATAAGTGTAAAAAGAGATTTCAAGTTTTACTCTAAAATAATAGATTTATATTTCCATGTTAAAATGGGTCTATGGTAATTTGAAAACATTGTGAGTTTTAGTTATTTAAAACACCTTTTTGGAGATTAAATTGAATTAACAGTGTGAAAAAAAGGCTACGAGAGGCTTAAATTTTGGAACTTACACATTTTAAATTTAAGATTCCAAAGACCCGTAATAAAAAGTGAACATAAAATATATTCAAAATTAAGTATGTAAAAGATTAGAAAATTATTATTATTTATCTTAAACTTTCAAATCCATCATAATTTGATTTATAGTATGAAAGTGTAACTAGTCATTAAAATATCAATATTAAATTTGGTAAAGTTTCAAAAATAAATTATAGGTGAAAAATATATGGTAAAAAATAAAAAATAAGAAAATAAACTTTGCTTTTTGACCATCTATAAGTCACTTATTTATTTTTTTAAACTTAATTATATTTGATAATAATTCTCTCATAATAAACTACAATTAATGATCCAAAAATTCAAATTGTAATTATCGAAAAATTTCATAAAAATGTTATATATATTCTTATAAATATTAATTATTTTTATAATTATTAAAATAAATTTAAATACAAATTATTATTATTGTTATTATAAAATCAATTTTTCAAAAAAAAATAATATATAATTTTATTAATTAAAAATATCTACACAATATTAAATTAGAATTTGCTATTTTTATTTATTTTTATTTTTTTATTGAAAGAAATTATATTTAATTAGATATCCATTTTAGAGTAAAGCAATTAAATTCTTTTTCCAATTTAATTTTATATTTAATTCTTGTTGAGATAATGTTTTAATATAACATCTTCTCTTGAGCTATTTTGGAAAAAACCAAAAAATATATCATTTAAAAAGATTATATATATATATATATATATATATATATATATTGAAATTAAAGGAAATATACACAATGAACTAAAGGAAATATATTATCAGAAAACAAAGTTTTAGTGCAACTATTTCCCCTTTTGAACTTAAATCTAAGATAATATCTACATTACAACTATTTCTCTTTGTGAACTTTACCCTTCTCTATTTTTTATCAAAATTTAAAATTTTTAGGGTTTTCACGTGAGGAAGTTGGAACGTGGGAGGGCATCGCGTACGGTTAGGTTACCCATTCATGCTGGGCATCAACGCATCAGCTTTAAAAACGTTGAAATACATCAGCAATGGCCCGCATACTTTGATGTGCATTAGATGCAAATGAGGAAAGCATGTTTATACCGAGAATTTTGAAAGAGCAGGTGGAGGAAACGAGAGCTAGATTTCGATGCGAGTCCACTCAATTACAAGATTCGCAGCACGGGGAATTGCGAAACGGAACAACCGCCGTATGTGCTGCATACCGCTCAAACGACAACAACGATATTCACTATTTGGATGCAATTGTCCAAGAGGTTCCCTAACCTTTTACACTTTATTCTCTACTCTATTCATTATTTTCTGCATTATATGACATAATTACATGCGGATGCTCCTTTAGATTTAGATTAAAAGTAATATTTTATCAGTAGATTAAAGATTTCGAAATATTGAATTTGATTTTGTTATTAGCTTTTATTTATTAGATTTCAGAGTATTCTCGCAATTTTTAGATAAAGTTGATGATAGGTTCTGGTCTAGACTCGAAAGGTAGATAAAAAATGTTGTTTATGAATTTAATTTACAAAATTATTTATTCAAATTCTGAACACTACATAAACTTGTAAACAAGAATGAAAAAAATGTTGATTTTGAATATAATTTCGAAATTTATTTTTTCAAATTCTAGACATCACAGAAACCTGTAAAGAAGAATTATTATACTAGATTTCATATAAATAATGAATTTTTTTATTAATCTTTCGTTATAGAATTATTATTTAAGTTGTTGCGAAATTTTAGAGACCTATGTATTAGGATTAAAGATTTCTTCAATATCTAAGTTTTGAGTGCACACTTCACCTATTTTCGAGAAAAAAAGGCTATACACATAACTTCTATTTCTTGAAAATAGGTAAAGTGTTGACAGAAAAAATTGATATTGAAAAGATCTTATATCATAATATAAACTCTTCAAAAATTAGCAACAACTTAATGTATCTAACTTGAAAACATTCACACCTTAACAATTATTCTCATTAATCTCATTAAATTGGGGTTACAAAGTCATCTCATCTGATTGCAGGTCGTCTGGACTAATCACACGACGAGCATGAAAAGAGCATCTAAATGTACAAGAAGCACTGCTACAATTACTGTTGATGCCAAGGTTTTATGGAGTGACGGACCATCTAAAGGCGAAATTACGACTGTTCCCATCAAAGATATCCGCTTGTTGTCAGACCGAAGCCTTGAAGTTCACCCTGTTATACAGTTCCTCGAATTGGTGTTACAAGAAAACAAGAACACAGCTTCTTTGGATATGAATGAGCCACTTAATCTTGAGAATGATTAAAGGAAGAAACGACAACTTGACGATAGGATAAGCCTCAAGAAATTGTTTACGCATAAGTGGTTTTCGTTCTGGCCATAAAATATAAATCTAATGAACGAACAGTGATGAGATAATTTAGATATACTTTAAAACAATACACACTTATTCACCATCGTGAAACATTACCCACTTTTAAAGCATTTAATACATATTTTGAATAAATAAACGTGTGTAATATCCCTTAATTTCAAAGCTGTTTTTTTAATTATATATTTTGAATAACTAAACCGCATGCTTAGTTTTCAAAGCTGTTTTTTCATATTTGCCTGAATAATAAACCCGTTTATATGCACTACATCTATTTTTATATATATTTGAATGGCCAATAAACTGTATGGTGTAATATCCCTTTATTTTGAATACACAAACCCTTAATTTCAAACCTGATTTTTTATATATTTTGAATAGCTAAACTTTATGGTGTAATATGCTTACATTCCGGAGAATTTATAAACATTTCAATTACTTAGGTGGTTTAAGCATGTGATTTAAGTTGAACGTTTATATAGATACCATCTTTATGATGATAGTAGGAGTATTAGTTTGCAAGTAAATTAAAAAATGGAATATATATTTATTTTAAATAAATTTTGAAATTTTATAGTTAAATATAAATTAAATAAATATTATAAAATTTAAATTTATAAATATATATAATCAAAATAGTTGGTAGAATTAATTGCATGTGTTTGGAAAATATTATGCGCTTATGTGTATTTTAAAATGATTTATTCAATAGAAAAATAGTTACTAAAGATACTGAAACTTCTGTCGGATTTAAAATGAAAAATACTTATAATTTTTTTTAATAGAAATTTAATTAAAATATTAATAAAAATAAATAAATTATAATTTATATATATATAATTCTTAGAAATTTTTTAATTCTTGTTTATTTTTTATTAAATTCAAAATTAAGATAAATGATATTTAGAGAGAAAATGACAATAAAATATAAATTTCAAACATAAATTTAAATTTAAAATAAATAATACTTAAAAAAATAAAAATAAAAGATAAATTAAAACAAATAATACTTAAAACCAATCAAAATAAAGATAAATTAAAATAAATGATACTTAAACCAAGAGGTTAAATTTTTCAAACACACGTCCCTAATTTAAACTCAAAATTCACCTAGATATCTAGCGATTTGGATTTAAAGTTGTTAAACACATGCATGGTAGGGAAAGAGTAAACACATATAGACAGAAATATAGGCGTGAGTTGTTTTACTGTTAACCATAGATG